>OY970823.1:73940978-74540978 GCA_963853835.1 Calendula officinalis | reverse complement strand
AAAGGTGCAGTCACCAACGAATTTAGTAATAACGATATACTTCATTATTTTACAAAAAAAAATTCTCACTTTTCTTTAAAATTATATTCTTAAAAAGTTTTTATTTCTCAAATTTAAAGGGTCTAGTTAATAATATATAATATTATTACTAAGTACCCACCACTAATTATCTCCTAAAACATTTTTTCTCTCTAAATTAACATTATATTTTAATCAAAACAATCACCAAGGACTCGGTTACTAACTATCTCTTAAAAAATTGTGAAAAAAAAAAAAATGAATCTTTTTTGTGAAACGAAGAGACTAATATATGTTAGATGCTTTGGGGGAATTGCCCAAAGAAAAAGAAGGTGTTTAATGGTGTTCATAAGTCATTCACGACTATTGTGGGAGATATCATATCCACCTCCTTCTTGTGGATTAAGCATATAAGTAAATTCAATTGTAATTGGGTTGATTGGAGCATTGCTCCCTTTTCTTTAGTATTGTAATTTTGTACTTTTCTTCTTAGCTTCTTGCTAAGGCTTTTTTTTATTATCTATTTGTCGTTTCAAAAAAAAATGCGTTAGATGCGTAGTTATTAACAGATTTAGGTCTTTGGTACTGTACTCTTTTGTGTAGTATAGATTATTGGTTTTGTTATTGGTCTTGTTTAAAGACGAGTAATAAAATGTTTGATTATTAAATAAAAAAGTAATATCATTTGGCACAAAAAAAAATTTGTTTAATAATGGCATGTGATTGTGATTTGTGAGTACTTGTTATCAAATTCAATGTTATTATAATTGTGTCATGATTATGCCGTATTGGTGCATGTAAATTGCATGCAAAAATTTGACATCGAAGCTCCTATATTTCAAAAAGGTATTAGCATTTTAATTACTTTCTTGCAAAATATTAGTCAATTTTAACTTTTGTTAATGATATGTTTATAAACTTGTAAGAGCATGAAGTTGGTGCTTCATTACGGCCATCACAGACTCGTGTCTGGTGTAGACCTATAACCGATCCTCTCCAAAATGGCTCGACTTTTTTTTTTAAATCTTTCATCCTATGACACAATTAAAGTTCATAAAATATAGCCTTTTTATTTATTTAACAGAATGGATACATGGAAGTCAAAACCATACAACAAAAAATATCGATCTGTCTTCCGTTAGACCTACTTGTAAGTGTATGATTATACAAAACAAACCTGCAACCCCATTAAGGATCGAACACATGCCAACAAACGACACCCGAGTCCAAGTCTAATCGATATTAAAATGTCTTGTTCTCATTATATTTTTAATAAGTAATAAAACAAAATAATGTTGAAGATTTGCCAGCTATTTTAAACCTCATGGAGGGTAATGTTGACCCTACTTGTACAAAGAATCACAAGCTCCAATGAACAAGATTGAAGTAAGGTCCAAATTTGGTGAAAAGACTCTCGAACATATAACTGTTTTCGGGGTCCAATTATTTCTGGAATCTTTCTTCAATTTTTATTTTCAATAATTATGTTTGATGCTTCGATGATTAGTTTAGGTGTTTGAAACATATACATTTAAATCAACTAACAATAACGATGATATTTAATCTGTTCAAAAACGGATATGAGAATGGTAAAACGTAAACAGTCATAATTCTATCTGGATGTAGAGAGTCTACTTTTTCAAATATACCTCCCACAAAAGTGTGAGTAAAAGATAATGAGTGTACGTATAAATTTAAATCATAGAAAAATCGTAAAGAATTTTTAGTGAGTTTGTTTTTAACTCCATTGCATATTGCATAATACTATTCTGTTTTTTGTATTTTGTTGTGTGTGTTAAATAAAATTGAGTTCTAACATTTTCGTTAGTTATAGACGATTTAATGACAATTTTTCTATAGATAGAACGATTGGTATATGGTTGTATTAGAGCACTCCATTCCGTAACATCCGGTTTATACTGAGGCTGTCAGTAAAAGGAAATCCTTGTGACAAAGCCTTTGGTTGTCACAGTGGGCTCCTTTGCGCCTTCCGTTTGAAGACAAAAGAGGGACGTGATGTGTGAGGCTCGTTTGAATATAAATGTGTATTTTACGTGTGTATATTTTATGATGTGTGAGATCCATAAATAAGAAGATGATGTGTATTGTTGATAGGATCATGTCAGTTTATAATGTCAGCTAACATGACAATAAGTTTGATAAAAATGAAGTATCATTGTAAGCAGTATTAGTTGTTTCTAATAAGCTGATTATATTAATTACAACAATAAAAGCAGTCAAGCAAGAGCTTTTGACTTTTGAAGTTTCGTGTTTATGCAAGTAACTAGCAATTTTGTCAAAATATGAAAACAGAAAGAGAAAAAAAGATAAACATAACAAATTATAAAAATTTATGATTGGGATAGAATGGACATATATGATATAGAATTATTTCTGACAACAAAAGTTATTTCTCATATAGTCCTATGTTCAATTCCGAACAGGAACAAAATAAATTGATTTACACTCACAATGAGGTTTTAAATACTTTAGGATCACAACAAATAATAATAATTTATTTATGCAACTTGATTTCAATTTATTTACTAATTAATTTAAGCTATTACTATTTAATATTCAAATTTATACCGATTATTGTGTATCCGTGTTTCTAAGCCCACTGCCAACAATCCGTTGGCTTGGGAACGGACGGCCATCGGCCTCTTTCCATCGTTGGCATTGCAAGTCAGTATGGGCTCGTCGATAAATGGCTTCCTTTAGCCGAAGAAAAGAGACGCGGGTGGAGAGATGGTTTTGTGGGCACAAAAACATTTTAATAAGGTATTGTGTGTGTATATTTTATAATGACGAGACTAAAAAAACTAAATAAAAGAATATTGTTGGTAACTTAACATTGGTATATCAATTATGTGTTAATCGCTGATTTAAAAAAAAAAATGAAAGTCTCATTGTCACGTTTGCTAGTGAGTCCAACCAACTAACAATTTTGTCAGAATAGAAAAGGAAACAAAAGTAACCAACTTGGAAAAATGTATGATCGTGTGAAAAGATGATTTACTCTAATTTTTTATGTTTACTTTATACAGCAGCGAGTGCTCCCGTCCCCAAGTTTCAATTATTTACATGCAGTACCCCTTAACTTTGAGAAAAGAATTTTATGGTTCCTATGTTTCACTCCACGTGCTAAGTGAAGAGAAGAAGAGAATTAATAATGGTAGTGTGTGTAAAAAACGCGTAAACAGGAAATGAGAAACGAGAAACAAACATTGATAGTAACATCCAACAAAAAGCTTCCCTACGCCAACATCAATTCTCCATAACGGAATTGAAATTCCAAGTTAAAAGTGAAATTGGAATTGAATCAATTTAACAAATTCATTCTTGTTCCTTCACCACCCAACACCCCCTTTCCCATTAGGGTTCCACCACTTCCCCTTCATATAATCCAATTTCAATTCAATCGAGATTCACAATCCCCAAACAAAACCGCCCAGCTTCCGATTTTCCCCAGATTTAAACCAGAATCAATATCAATCATCCCTAGATTTGAGCTAATTTTGGAAAACAATAGATTATGTTTCCATTTGGGTGTTAATTGATCTTCGCGATTTTGTTTGCGTTTTCAGTCTAGGTATATTTAATATACTCAATTAGATTGAATTATTAACAAATTCAATACTCAATTAGCAAAATCTAGTACGATGCTTGGTTGATTATGGTGAAATTATACCGTTTTCGTGGTTCGATTTAGGGCTTTTTTTGCGAGAAATGTGGGAAGTTAGACGATGTGATGAATCTGTTATCTGTTTGTTGGAAGCCATTCATTAAGGGCGACAGTAGCGAAACAGGTGGTGCTAGTGTTGGTGTTAATGGTTATAATGGCGACAGAGATGATTTTGAAAAAGATGGACTGTTATGGTTTCGAGATATTGGCAAATATAGCGGTGGTGAGTATTCAGTGGCAGTTGTTCAAGCTAATCAGGTGCTTGAAGACCAGAGCCAGATCGAGTCTGGTTCGTTTGGTACATTTGTTGGTGTTTATGATGGTCATGGCGGACCTGATGTTGCTCGATATGTTTGTGATAATTTGTTCAGGAATTTTCAAGGTTTGTTGTTATTTGATTTAATTAAGTTTCTGCTAATTTAACTCTTTTGTGTGTAATATGATTAAACTGTTCTTTGACTTGAAATTGGAATAATCAGATAATTTTTCTCAAATTGCACACCAGAACACCTTCCAAATATGATTATCTTATTAATCTGGTTGTAAATTAGAGTATCTAAATTGATATGAAAGATGTCATAAATGAGCTATATTTGGAAAATTGATTTAAGTATGGATATTTGATGATATACATGACTTTTAAGCTTATGTCAGTTGATTGAACCCAAAAGCGAGTTCATTTCTTACCTCAAATTATAAAAAAAGGGTTCAAATTGGTTTGAACACGTGCTTTGGTAGATTATTTTGTAATTATTTTTAGGTTTTGTGTTTTTTCAGCAAAATCTACTGAAGATTACGGTGTCATAACTCCCGACACAATACGAAATGCATTTCTTCAAACCGAAGACGGATTTACTTCTTTAGTTTCTGAGTTATTTAATTCTAGACCGAGTATTGCAACAGTTGGATCATGTGTTTTAGTTGGAGTAATATATCAACAAACGCTTTTTATTGCAAATCTTGGAGATTCTCGCGTTGTTCTAGGTAAAAAAGTCGGTAGTACGGGTGGCATGGCGGCTATACAGCTGTCATCTGAACATAATGCAAATCTTGAGGAAGTTAGACATGAGTTACATAATTTTCATCCACACGATCCAGAAATTGTTGTGTTAAAACATGGTGTTTGGAGAGTCAAAGGCATTATTCAGGTTAACTTTTTTGTGGTTTTTTTGGAATTTAATTATTATTTGTTTTGTTAGAATTAAATTATTATTATTTTTATTAATGTTATCTTTTAGTATTAAATTATTATTTGTTATTTTTAATTTATTTTGGAATTAAATTATTATTTGTTTATTTTAATGTTCTTTTTGGAATTAAATCATTATTTGTTTTTTATTTTTTTTTAATTTAAATTATTATTTGTTTTTTTTAATGTTTGTTTGGAATTAAACTATAATATTAGTTTTTTGTAATGTTTTTTTAGAATTAAATTATTATTTGTTTTTTTAAATGTTTTTTTGGAATTAAATTAGTAAATATTAAATTGAATATTTTTTAATTTTTTAATTTATTGCAGGTTTCAAGATCTATTGGGGATGTTTATCTGAAACACCCAGAATACAATACGGAAGATATTGCACAAAAATTTCGACTTCCTGAAACAACGGTTATGCCGATTTTGTCTGCTATCCCATCAATAATTACTCATGATATTCACCCGAGTGATTCTTTTCTTATATTTGCTTCTGATGGTTTATGGGAACACTTAAGTAATGAAGAAGCTGTTGAAATCGTTCATAATAATCCACGTGCAGTAAGATTTCTTCTTCTTTATAATTTTTACTTTTCACCCCTCGAAGTTATGCTTTTTTCCATTTTTGTGTATTAGTTACAGTGTAATTGGTCTATGTTTGGTGAATAAGTAATGTGACGCATATCTTATCTTATAAGCTTAGATAATCATGCTATAAGACAAGCAGGGGCATTTATGTCATTTGTGTCGTATATCTGTTTTCTGACCAATAGTTATTTAAGAAGAGGTATCTTGCAGTAATATATATAGCTTATAAGCAAATACAAGTTTGACTTTCAAAGTCAAAGTATGACAACCATTACATATAGAGGTATTATTTGTTAGTTACTTTTTGTGCAACTAGTTATGCGTGCAGTACAACCCATGAAACATGATAAAGAGAGAACTATACATTTTCCTACTATTGCTCATGTAGTATGTGAATCTGGGTTTGCTCTGTTTTGATGCTTACCTTTCGTACAACTAGCTATGCATGAGGTACAACCCATGAAGCATGATAATAAGGTTGTGAATTTGTTTCAGGGAATAGCAAAGAGGCTAGTGAAAGCGGCTCTGCACGAAGCTGCAAAAAAGCGAGAAATGCGATATTCTGATCTGCGGAAAATTGATAAACGAGTTCGGCGTCATTTCCACGATGATATAACTGTAATTGTATTGTTTTTAAATTATGATCAGATATCTAGAGGCTCGGCAAACGGTCCAAATGTCTCTCTTAGAAGTGCATTGGAACATTAAAAATGTCTATCGGGAAAAAAAAGACGGTTTTGTCATCGTTGTTTTAAGTGTTGATATAGAGTTGTGATTTTATCAACGAGGCTATAAGAAAAACAAAACTTGGTTTGAATGTTGTTGGATCATAAGTTCTTTGTAATACCTTGATGTTATCATCTTACTATAACCATTCATAAGTATATTCTTGTCAAAGTTTTGCCAAAATTAATTTTTTTTTCTTTCTATTTTTGTTAATGGTAGTGTTTGGTTTATGTATATTAGAATGAAGGAATAATGAGACATGTTTTGCAAGATAGTTTAAAAAGAGGTGTTGAACGTCATTCCAAGGGAGCCCTGAATTGTGTCATGGATCGTGACATTTAGGAGATTCGGGTTGATTCCCCACAAACATATATGGGAAGAAAATTTGTGTTAAAATTTCATACTTGATCCTCCACCTCTCGGTAGAGAGACTTCTAGATATACCTCTGGCAAAATGCAGTGAAAGTATAGTTAAAGTATACGAATGTATATGACATGTTTACGCCTAAAAACAAGCGGTGAGCACGGTTCAAAAACTGAACCGAAAACGATAGACACGATACTGAAAACGATGAATTTTTGAAACCGAGCCGATTATATGTTTGCGGTTTCAGTTCGGTTTTTTAGCCCAAATGTTCATCCTTATCCGAAGATTGAACCGAAATCGATAGAACAAAAACAAAAAACGATAAATTTTCAAAAACGAAATCGAATTGATTACATGTTTTCAATTGCGGTTGATTTTCGATTTTATTTAAATCTTTTCGGCCCAAATACTTACCCATACTAAAAAGAAAATAATTATTTTTTAATATTCCGATTTTATTCCATTCTGTTGGAACTTTGGAAGCATCCAACAGCACACAGTCACCACTCCCATTTTTCTCCGTTCTTTTTTCAACACACTCTCAGTCTTTCACTATACCGTTTAACCGGTGAAACATGCCGGCAATGGGGCAGATGAACAGAATCCTTCTTCATTGCATGAATTGGAGAGATAATTAGGGTTTGGATATAGCATTGATTGATTATATTCATAAATGTCGTCAATTCGAAGCACCTTATTATGCGTTTTTGTAATCATCATACTGCAAGTTTCAGAATCAACGCCGCCTCAAGCTTACAGAAGAGATCCAGGTCATCCTCAATGGCATCACAGCGCGTTTCAAGACGTTAAAGATAGCGTTCGATCTGATGTTCATCGTATGCTCCATTCTCGCGCTGAGGTAATTTTGTTGTTAAATAATGTGAGATTACTTTACGATTTCCATGCTATAATCGCGTTTTCTATGTGCTGTGAGTCGTTTGATTTAGGTTATGGTTCTAATTACTGATCATGATTACTAAGTTTACGGTTAACAGATTGATAACATTGGATTATCTGTAGCTCAAATTAATTATCTGAACTAATGTAACTTCTTCAGTGCGTTTGATTTTTCAAAACAGATTCTCTATGGATAAATGAGACAAAGTGGAGTTTATCGATGTAGTCAGTCTATTTGTTATATTCATTAATGCCTCTAATGATTCAATTCAAATTCATGCAGGTTCCCTTTCAAGTTCCACTTGAGGTAAATGTTATTCTGGTTGGTTTCAGTGGAGATGGTGGCTATAGATACACAGTAGATTCTCAAAAACTGCAAGAATTTCTTCAAATCGGCTTTCCAACTCACAGGCCCTCGTGTTTGGAAACAGGGGAGCCCCTGGATATTGAGCATCACATGGTGTTTAATGCAGTTCCAGTAAGTTCTTTTTACATAATTCTTTTTAAAGAGTATAATCCCCCAATCAGACAATCCTGATATTTTAACATTAGTTGTTATTACTCACTGTTTTACTAACAGGCTGCACAGCCAGAAGTGATAGCATTAGAAAAGGCTCTGAAAGCAGCCATGGTTCCTGTTGGTACTGCTAGAGAGGTAATTAAGGCTAATTGTTAAAACTTTGTATTTATTTGCAATATTAATTTATAATTTGCTAATTGTGTCTGTAGGCTGATTTTGGAAGGGAAGTACCAGCATTTGAGATTGATGCAGCAACTGTAGAGCCCGAATTTCAGAAACTGTATTCATATCTATTTTACTTTGAAAATATAGGATATTCTGCTGAAGAAATTGACAGACCAATGCCAACTGCTATATTTATAGTGAATTTTGATAAAGTACAGTTTAACACATTCTTACCTTTTAGATTATTAGATATGATATGAATATATAATTATATAGTGTTCAGAAAAGAGACGTTTGGCTTAAAACTTTGAGCCCTAATGAGAATTGAACGTATCAGTTGGGAAATAATTTACCATCCATGTTCTTCCTCACCATTGTTTTTTTAATCTTAATTATTTTTTATATATTTTTTCAATGTTTTTGCTCTTGTTTTACAGATAAGAATGGATCCTAGGAATAAAGATATTGATCTTGATAGTTTAATGTATGAAAAACTTGAACGCTTAAAGGAAGAAGATATTAAATTACAAGAGGGCGGTTACGTTTACCGTTATCGTTATAATGGTGGAGGAGCATCTCAAATTTGGCTAGGTTCTGGCAGGTAAATATTGCTCATTAATAGATTTTTAGAGTAAATTACTTAAATCGTCCTCGTGGTTTGTATGAAATTATGGATTTCGTCCCTCGAATTTTTTTATTACACGTATAGTCCCTAATTTTGAAACTTGTAGGTTTTTAGGGACCATTGATGTTATAAGTTCCAAAATTAAGGACCATTGATGTTGCAAGTTTCAAAATCGGGGACTATCCGTATAATAAATAAAGTAAAGGAACGAAATCCATAATATAATACAAATCCACAAGGAAGATTTGTGTAAATTACTCCTCATTTTATTTATGTTATATAAAGAGTAAATTACATGAATTGTCCTTTTGGTTTGTATGAAATTCTGGATTTCGTCTCTCAGCTACTTTTATTACACAAATAGTCCGTACTTTTGAAACTTGTAACATCAATAGTCCCTAAAAACTTAACGGTATTTTTTTCTTCTAGGACCGTTGGTGTTACAAGTTTAAAAATTAGGGACTATCTGTGTAATTAAAAAAAGTCGAAGGGCGAAATCAATAATTTCAATACAAACTACCAAAATCAAGATTTCTGAATGGGCTGCTAGTTTTTTTTTTTTTTTTTTTTTTTTTTTTTTTTTTTCAGGTTTGTGGTAGTTGACATCTCAGCAGGCCCGTGCATATATGGGAAACTAGAAACTGAAGAAGGAAGTGTTAGTTCAAAAACAATACCCCGTTTGAGAAATGTAATGTTTCCTCAAGGAAATGCTGATAAATTTATCACACATGACAATTTTGTGGGCCAGCTTGCTGCTTTAATTGGAATTATAGTTGAACATATTGTTGCTCCAGATGTCAGGTAAAAAAAAAAGTTTTGTAATTAGAATTATATGTGTGGTAAAAAAAAGTCGAGGGACCAAATCCGTAATTCCCGCAGGGATGATTTATATCTATGTCTTGAAGATACAATACTATCATTATATTGTATAGTGGACTTGTGAATATTAACCGAAGTAATTTTGTTAATTATTTTATGGATTCAGGTTTGAAACTGTAGATCTAGCAACACGGTTGCTTATACCAATAATCGTCCTACAAAATCACAATCGCTATAATATCATGGAAAAAGGCAAAAACTACAGTATAGATATTGCAGCCATTGAAAATGAGGTGAGTTTCTTTTCTTTTCTCCTATGAAATATTATTTAAATTATTTAATATATTTATTTTTATTTGATTTATTTCAGGTGAAGAACATGGTACACAAGGGAGAAGAAGTAGTTATTGTTGGTGGTTCACATTCGTTACATGTTCATGAGAAATTAGCAATTGCTGTTTCAAAAGCAATGCGTGGTCATTCTCTGCAGGAAACAAAAAAAGATGGACGTTTTCATGTGCACACAAAAACGTATTTAGATGGTGCCATCCTTAAAGAGGTACACTTTTTATATATTAACTATTTTTTTAATTGTTTTAATTTTTTAAATTTATTATTTTAGGAAATGGAGCGAAGTGCTGATGTACTAGCTGCTGGATTACTTGAGGTTTCTGACCCATCACTTTCTGATAGATTTTTTCTCCGTCAGGTTAGTCTAAATTTATTTAATTTACCCATTTCTTACTTTTACAATAAAAATAATATTATTTTGCACAGCATTGGATGGATGATGACATGGATGGTCCAACTGATTCATTTTTGAAGCACAAACCTCTCAATGCTCATAGTAACCCTAAAAAAAAGAATAAAAAAGTGCAGAAAAAACAAGGGGACCTGCACAGAACTTATGGAACAAGAGTGGTCCCCGTGTGAGTTTTCTGTTACATTTTAAATAATTTCTTGTTAGTTTTTATTTATCTAGAAATATTTTTTTTTCAGGTTTGTTTTATCATTAGCTGATGTGGATCCTCACCTCATGATGGAAGACGAAAGCCTTTTGTGGACAAGTAATGATGTTGTTATTGTACTTCAACACCAAACCAAAAAGATACCTTTAAGGTCAAAACATTAACACAATTAATATCTCCATGTCATTTTTTATTCATATTTAATTCTTATTTTATTTTATTTTATTTTTTTATTACACAGTTATGTTTCTGAAACAGAGAGAAGATATGTTTCTCCATCACAAGCACAACGTCATATATTAGCTGGATTAGCTTCTGTTGTGGGAGGATTAAGTGCACCATATGAAAGAGTTTCTCATATTCATGAAAGACCTGTTGTCAATTGGCTACTTGCAGCTGGTTGTCATCCATTTGGACCTTTTTCTAATGTTTCCAAACTTAGTCAACTGCTTCAAGATGGTGCACTGGTAATTATTTATAATATAAATTATTCTTTTTCCATAAATCATTTATAAAAATAAAAGCTTAGTCAACTTGCATTTGGTGACAGAGAAATACAATATATGCACGTGTGGATTCTGCTCTGCGAAAGATACGAGAAATGTCCGAGGTAAATATCGTCTTAATTTAATCTAATCTAATCAGCTTTTTTTTTTTTTTTTTTTTTTAATATTTAACAAGATGATTACTTATTAGTCTGTAGAATCTTTTGCTGGTGAGTATTTAAGAACCCCTTTGGGTGAACCTGTTAAAGGTAAAAAGAACAAAACCACCACTGAACTTTGGCTCGAGAAATTCTACAAAAAAGAAACAAATTTGCCTGAACCCTTTCCTCATGAGCTAGTCGAGCGCCTCGAGTCATATTTGGATGTAAGTTTCGTGAAATTTGTGTCTATATATAGAAATAGATATATACATAGGAATTATGTGTAATGTAATTTTTTGGAATGAATAACAGAGCCTTGAGGAACAACTTGTAGAATTATCTTCACTTTTGTATGATCATCATCTACAAGATGCATACATGAACAGTACCGATATTCTAGAAAGCTCCATTTTCACACAACAGTAAGTTATTAACTTAATCTTTTTTCTTGTTTTTTTTTAATAAATATATTAATTATATTTATTTACAGGTACGTTGAGCATGTTTTGGAGAACGAGAGAGAACGGATGAAATGCTGCAGAATAGAATATATGGAAGCACCGGAATCTTCTTCTCACATTCTGTTTTATGCCGTGATCCTTCTTGCAGGTTTCTTTGCCTATTTTGTTGTCATTTTCTTTTCATCACCTGCTGTCAGGTGATTACAGTAAGTAACACTCTAACTCATTATTATCATTATTATTTTCTTCACCTCTAATAACCAAACCAAACCAACAATGTGTTTATTATTCAAATATCTTTTTGTTTGTAGCACCTGCGTTTTTAGCGTGTTTATCGCTCTACATGTGGAAATTCAAATCCTAGAAGGCTATTTTCCTTCATTTGCACATACAAATCGTATCAAATTTGAGCTGAAACGGTAACATTGTTAAATTGGAGGGATCAGTCTTACTGTTTCAGAAGAAGAATGATGTTTCTTTTGATTATCAGAGGGAGTTAGTTTTAAAGAGGTTGAGGATATGAAGAAACTAACAATATGGTGATATTTTAAAGATGAATAAGTGACCTAATATCATTGTTTACACAAATAAAACAAATTTGAATGATTCATTAATGAATATGACAGGCTAACAAAACTTTTGTTTTTTTCTTCTTCAAATTATGGTCTTTAATTTGTTTCCATGTATGGAAGACAAAGCAAACCCAAAACCAAACTCTTCTAAGGCCGAAGACTCTGTTAATTGTTAACATCTGACCCTAGTTGTTGAACGTCGACATATTGTGTTTGTTTGCTGTAAATGACTAAATGCTCGTTTTCCTTCACACGTATAAAGCATTCTTGTTAATCCTCAAAAAATAAACATGACGTGTTTCTCCTAACTCCTAACCATTCCATCCTACCTTTTATTTTTGTATAAAAATAATATTTGTTGATTACCATAATTCAAATAATAACATATAAACTATAACATTACTCAAACGTTACTTACTAGAATAAAAACAGCTCGGGATTCAATATTACCTCAGAGCAGCGGGTGTTGTCCTGTTAAACTCACGTCAAATCTCTTTTGGCAGCGACAATGCTCGCCAAACCACAAGGTTAAAAAAAAAATTCTTTTTTTTTTTAAATTGTGATTAGTTTGAGTTATTTTTTGTGGTTTCAAATAGATTTTAGAATTAATACCAAAATATACCGATTTAAGTGAGAGACTTCCATTTAACACTGATAGATTTCAATCTTCTCAAAATACCCCGTGCGACTGGGAGACTTGAGCAGCACTAACTGGGAGCAGCAGTAAGTGTTGAGCAGTTTAACAAACAGTTGTAACAAGGTTAGCAGTATTGACGAGCAGTAGTAACAAGGTTGAGCAGTATTAACGAGCAGTAGCAACAAGACTGAGAGCAGTAGTAACAAGGTTGAGCAGTACTAACGAGTAGTAGTATCAAGGTTGAGCAGCACTAACTCGGACACGTGGCGGCGTTCTAGTGGAGTAGCACGGTCGCACGGTCTATTTTGAGAAGAATTGAAGTACAAGTCTATACTTGAGAAGATTTTGTTTCATTTGGTCCAAATTTAGGAATCACCCTAGATTTTATATGGACGTTAACGAGAGGGGTTAATTTTGAGTTGGTGTTAAACTCGTGTAAAAGAGGGGAAAAAAACGTCTATTAACACCAGAATTTTCTTAATTTGAGTAAAATGATATTTATGGGTCATTAATACTTTGTGTTACACTAATTTTACCCTTATTATAATTGAAAATGTAAGTTTTTGATGAATTAAATGCAAAAACATAAAATATATTTAACACTACTATAATATACCCTAAGCCCTAAGGTACATACTACCTCCGTATCAAAATAAGTGATACACTTTACTAAAAGGGGTGGATCAATATAAGTGATACATTTCTAAAGTTTTCCTTATTTGGTAAGAAAAGTGGGACCCAACTTTATTAACTATTTACTTTAATAAAATAAAATTACTTTTTTACCCTTACTTATACTTTTAAACATTATTAATTTCACCTTTTTCAAAAGTAGTGGGCCCCTTTCTACACTAACTATCCACCTTAATTAGTTTTAACTCACACTCTAATTTTTTGCCTCAAAAACCGTGAAACTTCAAATGTATTACTTGTTTTAATACGGAGGTAGTATTAGAGTTTTTCTAACATGTGCTCCCTAGGCACATGTTTAGGTGCCTTAACTCACTCAAAATTTCTATTAAAATTTCAAAATGCATTGAATACATGTCTTTCAAAATGTAACTTATGAACTTTATTAATGATTATAACACTTTATAAGAAAATTTTGAGTGAGTTAATGCATCATAACATGTGCCTAGGGATACATTTTAGAAAACCCAATTTAATATTATAATTTATAAGTACGACGCACGTGACGCGTAATTTAAAAATCAGGCGCCTTCTCGAGCTTATAAATATGTTAACTTTATTTACAAAGTTTTCTTGGCGAGCGATCTTTTCAGTTTAATCGCAAAATCACCTAAAAAAGAAGCGCATTGGCTATGTGTCCCACCGGCACTTCCCTACCACCGGCGAGAAAACCGGTCAATTTACGGTCAGTATTTGACGTCCTCGACGTTGACCGTGATGGAAAGATCAGCCACGACGACTTAAAGAAATTTTACGCCGACGCTGGCGATGAGATCATCGGCACGATGATGACCGTAGCCGATTTGAACAAGGACGGTTACGTTGAATATGAAGAATTCGAGAGCGTTCTGAGGGCTAATAAGAACAGCCTTAGCAGCTGCGTGATGGAGGATGTGTTTAACGATATGGACAGAGACGGTGACGGAAAGGTTGGGCACGGAGATCTCCGGAGTTATCTGAGTTCGGCCGGAATCGAAGTCAACGACGATGATATCAAGGAGATGGTTTGTTTAGGCGGCGGAGATGGTGAGAACGACGGTGTTATAAAAGCTATATTATGATTGTTAAGATGCTTACTGTATTAGAAGAATACAAGGCTTTAAATAGCCATTTACAAGATACAAAATAAAAGGAAAGGAAAGATCTTAGGCTAATTCTATGTCACGTAATTACAACCATAATAATCATCTAAATATAACTTAATAGAGAATGGAAATACAATCAATACAGTTAATGCATAGTCAATGAGTGCTTTTCTTAATATGCCCCCGCAAGATGGAGGATCCATCGGAGACGCCAATCTTGGATCGAAGGCTATGAAAAGGTCTCCGGCCTAGGGGTTTAGTTAGTACATCAGCTAGTTGATCGGCAGAATGAATGTGTAAGACCCGTAATGAACCATTGGTTACCTTTTCCCGAACAAAGTGATAATCGAGTGCCACGTGTTTCATACGTGAATGATAAACCGGGTTGGCACATAGATAAGTAGCACCAGTATTGTCACAAAATAATGTAGGAGGTTTAGTTACCGATATACCGAGCTCTAACAGTAGATTTTGAACCCAAGATAGTTCAGCTGCACCGTTTGCTAGTGCCTTGTACTCCGCCTCTGTTGAAGAACGTGAAACTGATTTTTGACGCGACGTACGCCATGAGATGATGTTAGAACCAAGATATATAATATAGGCAGTTGTGGAACGCCCACCGTCGGCAATTCCACCCCAATCAGAATCGGTAAATGCAGTAAGGTTTATTGGAGAGCCACGGTTCAAAAACAAACCGTGATGAATAGTGCCTTTTAAGTATCGAAGAACTCGTTTTAAGGCTTGCCAATGGAGTTGAGTTGGTGCATGCATATATTGAGAGAGTTTGTTGACCGCGTAAGAAACATCGGGTCGGGTGAAAGCAAGATATTGGAGGGAGCCCACCAGTTGACGATACGGAGTAGGTTCAATGGTTGGCGATCCATCAACAAGAGAGAGTGTCTCGGTAGAGCTTAGTAGTGTGGCAACGGATTTAGCTCCATCCATTTTAAACTTGGTGAGTAAATTATTCACATGAGCATGTTGGGATAGAAATAAACCAGTAGTTGTACTAATAACTTCTATACCAAGAAAGTGATGTAGCATGCCAAGATCTTTAATGGAGAATTTTTCAGATAACGCCTTAATGATATGTTGAATAAATGGGTTGTTGTTGGCGGTTAAGACAATATCATCAACATATACCAAGAAATATGAGACAATGCCATCCCGGTTGTAGATGAAGAGAGATGGGTCTGCCAAGGATTTGCAAAAACCGAGTTCAAGGAGGAATGTGGCAAGTTCAATGTACCATGCACGTGGTGCTTGCTTGAGTCCGTATAGAGATTTGCGAAGATGACAAATGTGATTTGGAAAATCCGGGTTGACATATCCGGGTGGATGAGACATGTAAACATCCTCATGCAAAGTGCCATGCAAGAACGCATTATTCACATCGAGTTGCCGGATGGGCCAGTTTTGAGATAACGCGATGGCGAGAACCGTACGAATAGTAACGGGTTTAGTGACCGGACTGAAGGTTTCAAAGTAATCTTTTCCATATTCTTGAAGGAACCCCTTCGCAACAAGACGAGCCTTGTATTTCTCAATAGACCCGTCAGGACGCCTTTTGATGCGAAAAACCCATTTGCAACCCATGGGTTTGTGTTGCGTAGGAGGGACGAGTTCCCATGTGGCATTTTGTAGAAGTGCATTAAACTCATTATCCATTGCCTTTCACCATTCAGGATCTTTTAGGGCTTGAGTGTGAGTTGTTGGTTCAAGTGTTGAAGAGATTGGATGGAGGGTAGTTTGGTTAACAAAGGTTGTGTTATAATACTTGGAATTTGGTTTGCGAGTGCGCGGTGGAAGTGGGTTAGGTGAGGGAGAAGATTCAGATGAACCGGATTGAGGAGTGATCGTAGGTGTAGAGATGGGTGGTGATGAAGGTGAGGTTGTTGAAGAAGTGGTATGAGATTCAGTGGTATTTTGAGAATGGGTAGGAGTGTGGGTGTTAGTAGTGTTGGTATGAGGAGAATGAGGTTGGGTTGGTGTATGGGGGTCGAGTTGGTCGGTGGATTGGGTCGGGTTTGTAGAATTAGGTGGTGATGAGAAAGTGTGACGGTGGACATTTGGAACAGGTTGTGAGATCGTGACACCAAAAAATTCATCTACGGTAGGAATGGTTGAGGTATGACTTTCAGACTTTAATGGAAATGTTGTTTCAATGAACTCCACATGTCGGGAGTGGTATAGACGTCGGTTGGTGTAATCATAGCATTTGTAGGCAGACTTAGAGGATGAGTAGCCTAAAAAGATGCATTTTTCCGACCGAGGGTGGAGTTTTGATCGTGCATACGGGCGAAGCCACGGGTAACATAAGCATCCAAAAGGTTTGAGTTTGGTGTATGTTGGTTCTTTGTTGTAAAGATTGGAATATGGACAACTGAAATTAAGGATTGGAGTGGGTAGACGGTTTATGAGATAAACAGCGGTTTGGAATGCATGTGTCCAAAATGAGAGAGGAAGTTGAGCATAGTGAAGGAGTGATAAACCAGTTTCCACGATGTGTCGATGACGCCGTTCGGCAACACCGTTTTGTTCCGGGGTATGCGGGGGAGTGGTGAAATGAGAAATACCTTGAGTTTGAAGATATTTACTAAGCCCAATATATTCTCCACCATTGTCAGTGAAAAGAGAAATTAAGGGTGTTTGAAAATACTTTTCAACTAGCAATTTGAACTGTGGAAATAAAGAAGAGATATCAGATTTGTTTTTCATTGGATATAGCCAACTGTACTTTGTGTGAAAATCTACAAAAATCACATAATAAGTGAAACCATCAATTGATTTTTCTACCGGTCCCCAAACATCTGAATATATTAATTGCAAAGGTTTTGTAGTAGTAAATGAGTTCGTGCCAAAGGAATCCTTGTGACTTTTATTGATGGAACACGAATGACAATGAAAATTAAGTAGATTAAAATGTAAGCGTAACATTTGGCTATTTTTTTGAGTATCCGAATAGAAGGATGCCCAAGTTTATGATGCCAATCAATAGGTGATGTGGTGGATACTGCATTTATTTGTGGTTGAGGTGGTTGAGGTGGAATTTTGGCATAGTAAACATCAAGGTAATTCTCTCCCCGCATGATTCGTGCCCCCGTTCGAAGATCCTTGACATAAAAATGAGTGGGAAAAAATTCAACAGAAACTTGATTAGTTTTACATAATTTTGCAACAGAGATAAGTTTGTTTCTGAATTTAGGAACACACAAAACATCTTTTAAGGCAAGAAGGCCATTAGACGTATGAAGGTGTGTTTGACCAATATGAGTTATAGAGAGGGTATTACCATTGCCAAGAACAATTTCATCCGGTCCGCCATACTCCGATATGGAGTGAAAGGAAGCACGATCCGGATCGACATGATGGGAAGCTCCCGTATCAAACATATAAGAGGATGTTGCGACATTGGCAATTGGGGAAGCCTTGCTTTGGGTGATAGAGTTTCCTGTCATAACATGATTTTCACGGAGAAACCGAGCAAGTTTCCGACATTCCTTTGCTTCATGACCTGCAAAGTTACAATATTGACAATAGATATTGGAACGTGTATCACGGTTACTGTGATTCGAGTTGGAGCTATTAGACCATTGATTTCGTGATGGTCTGTTGTTGAAGTTGTTGTGGGTGTTGCGACGTTCGGGTTTTGCATTAGTTTTTGAGTGTTTTTGGGTGAAGTTGGCAGTAGCCATAAGATGTGGTGCAATAGTGATTTGTTGAAATTCCCTTTCAAAATCAACAAGCTTCTCGAATAATTCCGGGAATGTAAGTTTTGAATCAAGTAATCGAAGCGATTGAGCGACATTTTTGAATTCATCACCCAATTGACAGAGAATGTGGACCATGAGATCTTCGTCTTTTACCGGGTTTTGAACAAGTGCTAGTTCGTCGGCAATGGACTTCATGTCACGTAAGTATTCAGTGATGTTGCGAGTACCTTTGGGGTTGGATGCAAGTTTGGATTTTAGCGATATGACACGAGACCGAGATGAGTTCGCATAGCTAGTTACCAAACATTCCCACGCGTCTTGAGCAGTGTTAGCCGACGCAATCATAGGTTGGATAGTCGGCGAGCAGCTGCCTAGAAGACTCGCCAGAATGATTTGATCCTGTCGGAACCATGGGTAGTAATCTGGGTTGGGTTTTGTGGCTTCGGTGTCTAGAAACTCAGCCGGTTTCGGCTTGGTTCCGGTGATAAAGTGGACGAGATCAAGGCCAATAAGGGTTGAGTAGACGTGCTTACGCCATACCGGAAAATTATCACTGGTAAGGATGATGTTAAAGTGAGTGGAGGCAGTGAGTTGAATAACAGTGATTGGTGCCATAGGAGGTGATTGTAGAAGAAGGAGGATCAATTCTCGTTTGAGATTGAGGCTCTTGATACCATATAAAAGCTATATTATGATTGTTAAGATGCTTACTGTATTAGAAGAATACAAGGCTTTAAATAGCCATTTACAAGATACAACATAAAAGGAAAGGAAAGATCTTAGGCTAATTCTATGTCACGTAATTACAACCATAATAATCATCTAAATATAACTTAATAGAGAATGGAAATACAATCAATACAGTTAATGCATAGTCAATGAGTGCTTTCCTTAATAGGTGTGACATTTGAAGGATTTCTTAAAATATTCTCGATTTGATCGATTAAGGTGCTGTTTCTTCTTCTGGACGTTTATGTTTCTCTCTGCTCGAGGTTTTTCGATTTTGTTTAAGTTATTGGAATCGAAACGAAATTCGTTAAGATCGATTGCACATTTTGATTTGATTTAGAAATTAGGATTCATCCATGAACTCAATTTTGTTGTAATTCGGAAATTGAATTTCAAAAAGAAAGGATTCGCCTTTTTAATTTCTGCTTATTTATCATGAACTTGTACCTTCTTTTTTATTTGATTTTGAAATGTTCATCTTCATAGTGATTTGTATAATATTTTGGGTTTTGTTAATGACCTTGTATAAAAAGCTTGTACATTGATTAAAAAAGTAATATTCTTAAAATTCAGGGGGTTGTCTTTTGTTATTTTGCCTTCTTATCTTACTACTATATAAAGCATTTAGGCCTACCCCATTAGGCAAGTTTAAGGAGCTCCTTAAACTTGATTTTAAGGACATTTCCACTTTTGTTAGTTAGTTCTCTACCTTAAAAAAAAATCGTGGCTAATAAGATTCGAACCCAAGACCTCTCCTAACTTATCACTATGTGTTAACCACTTGTTATACATTACACTTTGGTAACACCACACACACTTAATAACAAAAGTCTGTTACTCGAAAACCATTTTACCCAATAACATTAAATATACGACGCTGTAAATCATCAACTTTTACCAAAGTCCACATTTCCGTTTAATTATTTATTTCTAGCAACAATTATTACCGTGTAAACGAACAACACTTGCTCGCCACGAAATATGGTTTCTGGGTACCCGCCGCCGCATTGCGCGGGTACCCTGCTAGTTTTCCTAATATTTATTACGAAGTATAGTATAAGACCGCTCCCAATAGTTTGGCAAACTGATACCGTTAGTTGTTGCCAAATCAGCGTCACGTCAGCTCAACCTCCAACCTGCCAACAATACCACTTTCCTTTAATTTTTTAGGACCCGCCATTATAAAACACACACACACAAAATACCCATTTGGGCCCACCCACCAACCGGCGCAACCTCTCCATCCCCGTCTCCAAACCAGCTGAAACTAAACTAGAGGAAGACTGGCGGAAGCCGTGCCAATGGTGGCGGAAACCGGCTGAAAAGTGACGAACAACCGGCGTAAGCCGTTGGCAGCGGTCTAATCCTTCCTTCATACTCCTCAACATGAATACAAAATGGGATTTAATTTTCATACCACATATTTTGATGCATTTACCACAATATACAGGTATTCCTGCAAACTGTACAAGAATGTAAAACACTTATTGTGATAGATGGATTAAGATATGTGATATAAAAATCACCCCTATACAAAATACAATAGCTGGTGATGTCTGTTGTTGAACTCGTATAATGTTTCCTTTTTTTTCTACTCATTTTTTCTTCTAATTTATTTTCAAGGGTTTTTTTTAATTGTGTGCCCATAGGACAAATGATAAAGTCATTTAATGATTTTAAACTTTCCAATTAAATTAAAGTAAATATTTAATACTTATAAAAAATATTCTTTAGTACATTTTGCTATTCATTTAGGAAACTCTAAGTGTATTTAATACATGTTAATGTATGCCCGATGGGCACACAATAGAAAAACTTTATTTTTATAAGTTTGAAATTATTTAACATTATATAAATAACGCCCTAAGAGAACAATATGTGAGGAGAAATTTAAAGTCATGTTAAAAGTATTTTTATCTTTTTAACATAATTTTAACACTAATTTTAACAATAAAATTGTCTATTATGGCATAGAGAATTTGTAACTTCACATGCCTTTTAAGACTTGGTGTTCTTTTTCATACTAGCTTTACTAGACAGCCACAAAAATAGTCAAGACTTGTAAACCGTTTATTATATTCCAATTTGAACACAAAATGTTATTTGTCACTTTTGTGAGATTGCTTTCACACAATTGCCGACCACAAGGCCTGGTATAAACTTTAAGCAATGTACTAACTCTATATTACAATAAGTGATACACTTTTCATTCTGTTTAAATAATGTATTAACTCGTCAGTTTGCCGCATCAACGCCATATCATTTTTTTTCCTACTAACAAGTAACTGACAAGTTCGTGCCAACAATATCTCTTCCTTCTTTTATCTATGTTCTATTTTCCCTCTATACATGTCACCATCTATTTCTCTCTGGAGCAAGAAACTGATGAGTTGAGGATATGTTCGTGGCAACAGTGTCTTTTACCGACGAGTTCCAGCAAGGCAAACCAACGAGATAATTGTCAGGAGTTGGGAAAGGTTTAATTAAAGTATTTTCTAGTTAATATTAATTATATGATAATAAATATTATATCTTTGTTTTTATTTAATTAAAAAACGATAATTGAAAGTTTGAATTGGACCAGCATTTGGTTTCTTGATCACCAAGAAATACGGATGAACAATCGAGATCGAATATCGGAATCGAACTGGCCTCGTATTGAACTTAGTATCCGGTTTTGGTCCCAAAAAGAATTTGGTACCCTCAGTTTGGTAACGGTTTGGTACCGGACGAGTATCATAATGAGCAAATCCAAGAAAATACTGGAACCGAGCCGGTCCCAATCCGAACCGGCACAGTTTCCTTTTTTAGGACACGGGGAAATTTGGTACCAGAATTTTGTATGTCTTTGCAACTTTGCTTGAAGATTATTAGCAAACCACTCAACCGTGTCATCACCGATGGATACAAAAAACTTCCCGTTTGCGCGTTCTAGCTTCATAAAATCGCGCAAGGGTATATTTCTTAAATCCGTTTTTATCCTACGGATTTCTTGACGACATCCGAACAGAATATACAGTTTTACTTTAATTTTGTCACTGCATATTCGGATAAACTGAATATACAACCTATTGTTTACATTTTTCTGAAATTTTCTAGATGTTATGCCTAGAATCAGTCTTTAAATTTTTTAATCGAATGACCGTAAATTAACTGATTTGCAATATGTACTTTTTCATCATCAATTTCTAGTTTTCCCTTGAAATTTATATCTTTCTCATCTACAATTTAGTGTTAATTATAATTTTGATAAATAGAAATAAACTCTTGAAGCAGAGGATACAAGAACAGGACCTTATTGGACTGTTGTGATATGGGCCCATATTGATTAAATGGACCATCTATCTTTTGTTTGAAATGGGCCAGTATTGGTTAAATGGGCCATGCATCTTCTGTTGCATAAGTTCATTAGTATTAAGTTATGGTGTGGAAGGATTAATTAATACTTCGTATCAATTTTTTAAGGGTAACACTTTGTTTAAAATATAATTTACAGGATCAAATTGATATAACATTTTTAGGTGTCTCTTATAAAACATATACCAACTAACCAATTTTACATTCAACAATAAATCGTTAAAGAACATGTTTAAATCTCTTAAATCATTCAAACTTTATGCTCTAGTTATATCAAGCAATTGTTTCATACGATCTTATGTAGTATGTTTGTAAAAATGACCGAGAAGAAAGAGAACGAAGAAGGATGATTTACTACAAGAAAAAAAACATATTTATTGACGAAACAATTTTATCACTAACAGCAAAAACCTCGCCATTAAGCTGTTTGGTGACCACATTTTGCATGGTCACTTTTGGTCACTAAAAGTTCTCTCTAATTTAAATTAGAGACCAAATTACAAAAAAGTGTCACGAATAGTGATCACCATAAGGAAAGTCGTCACTATTCTAGTGAAGACAGTTTTAGTCACTGGCTTCGTCAGTGTTTTGGCACACATAATATTTAACTAACGTTAGTGACGAAAATGGTCACGATTTGTTAATGACAAAAAACTGTCGCAAGTATTTTATTTTAATTCATGAACATTACTTTGTGACCATTATTTTCTTATCTCTAAATTTCTAACTTTGTGAGTACTTAGTACGACTTTTTGATGTTAGTCACTAATTTTACATCAACGAGTCGATGACCAATATTTAGTAACGGCTTAATTTATAATTTACTAAATAGTAATTCTAGAAACCAAATAATGGGTCATCACTACAAAACTAGTCACTAATGAGCATTTTCCTTTTAGTGATTATACAATTGCTCAGATCCAACTATACCTCATCCATTTCCGATAATGAAATTTATTTTAGCTAAAATGATTTCCAACTTAGGTGAAAACGCATTTATCATCATCTGCTTCTTTTTTGTTCAACCTAGTTGTTAGCCACACGATTGAGGAACCAGCTGAAAGGATGGATCATTCCGACCCGAACCATATTGGGTTAAAGTGGATCAGTTTAGCTCAAAATATCAGCACATGAAAAAGTTTTATTATTTAATTTTATCTTGTTATTTTGTCTTTATTTGACCTTTTCAAAGCAGTCGTTTTTTTAGTTTCCTAATTGTAAGCTACGTGGGTATTTGTTTACTTTTGTGCTCCTTTTATTCTGTAAACGAATCAATGAAAAGGCGGTTGTTGATTCCTTAAAATTATCTATTATTCTCTGTAATTTGCTCTAGAGAATGAGTCCATTGCTATCTTAATTTTGGCATAATTAAGAGGTGAACTTTGGAGACCAATTTGTTTTACGTGGTGTATCTGTATCGTGAATTCAAGTTGGAGTTTTTGCCCAACGAATCTCTTGAGTGGTGCGACTATATCTCGAAGGGTACGTTGATTTCTTATTGAATTAGTAAATTACGGGTTTTGATCCACGAGAATTGACTGATTTCTAACACTAGTCATGAGCACGATCCGAAAATCGGACCGAACCGGATTGAGGACCGGATCGAGAACTTAGATTTTTTCGGTTTTCCATTTACTTCTTTTGGTTTTGGACCAAACGGAATTGGAGTGAGAACTGGAAAAATGATTTTGGCCAGACCGAGGACCGAACCAATGACATCTTGGACAACATCGAGAACTGATTTTTTTCTGTTTACTAGTTTTTCCGACTTTTTTGGTTTTGGACCGTACCGAAAACCAATTTACACTAAAATCAAAACCGGAAACAGGACATATATTGATTGGTTCGGTCATGTTCGATTCTCATGTTTCGTCAGATTTTCGATCAAGTTTGCACATAGCTATATCAACCATCATGACGACTTAACTTGACAAAATTTTAAAAACAACGAGCCAGGTTTATCCACCTAGTGGTTGTAACCTCTATATAATATATTAATTAATATTTGTTAATCCCATCTCATGATCTCATCTCATAATAATATTGTGTGATGTATATATCAATTTATGAATATATAGTACAACTGGATAAGGGCATATTGAAAGAGTCCATTTTCAAATGTCCCACAGCCTGCTCAATCATTCGGGAGTTGAAAGGATCTTCAAATGATTACCACTGTTCACATACTATACATGACAAAATGGAATTTTATCGCTTGCCAATTAAATTACACGTATTATTCAAAAGGGTTAACTAGATTGAATACCAAACCAGTTTTATATATAGACACTAAATTATCAAAAAAAGATTTTTTTAGTCAGTATTTACCTTACCGAATATACACTTTGGTAAGTTGAACATGAAGTCCTCAAAAAAAGAAAAATGTATTAGGCTTTTGTTTTTATTTAATTATAATTGCATATTCAATTTACATCAATTGCATATTTGACTTATATAAACTGAATATTCCGTAAAATAATATGGGTTCAAAATAAATAAATAAATAATATAAAAAAAGAGTCAATTCTGTAAGTTATATACAAGATTATTGTGTATTGGAGGTTATGGCCAGGCTTGAACCTTGTGGCAAAGTTGAAACAATGAGTAGAAACGGTCACAGGTTTTTTGAAAGTAATAATTTCTCTCTTATTACTTAAAGTGATATAAAATTAATTTTCAATCGTTATAAACTACTGGGAGGGGTATTTTAGGGAATTAATGATATAATAAAACAATTCAAATTTCGCTTTACAACCCATTTTACTTTTGAACTACAAACTTTGACAAGAAAAAAAAAACATTGGACCACTAGAGTGGTACCCATATGGCCATATGCCTATATTAAATGTCTAATTATTAACCAAAAGTATATTTAAAAACAAACGACTTAGATATATTCGTTTTAAAATTTAGGTTACTCAAGTCCACATACGTACGAGAGGGAAACATGACACAAGATGATAGTATGATATATTCTTTGAAGTAAGTTACAATAATAGTTGTGATTTACTTAAAATTATGAAAATAGTTCTTGCATTTTAAAAATTATATGTATGATTTCAGATTTCTTTACTTCGACTTGACGATGATCCTCCGCCCATTAACGTTCTATTTGCCCCGTTAAGTTACATTACATGCATTGCACATGAGGATATTATGACAACTCGCACATATGTACACGTTTAATACGTAATTAACACATGTGCAAATTTAATAAGTAGTTTTTTTTGGTAAGTCTAAATAAACATTTTTATCCTCTAAACAAAAAAGATTTAATTTTTTTTTTCTCTTAACATCCCCCTCATCCATTTCTCTTTTTTATTTCTCTCTTTTATATGATTCTTTTTCTCTCTTCTCTCTTAATACCATATGCATGCGTTCTAGTGATTAGCCCATTTATAATTGTAAGACTACTAAATGACTGGTTCATGTTTTCGATGTAAAATTACATTTTTAAATGTTTAACAATTAACTAAATTGTTTATATATTTAGTACGGAGTAGTATCTACAGTAATATTTAACCATATGGTGTGATTTTTCTACCATAATTTTTAAGGCATGTACCACATCCAATGCTTAATATACTTGTACACTCAGCTGTAAAACCTGTACTGTGTGATATAACCATTAAAAGTTGGGGTAGTAATATCAATTCTCTTTAACCATAGAAATTTTTAATGATAAATATGAAAAGTTTTAGTAAGTCAAACCTAGTACCATCGAACAAGGTGACATCGATATGGAAAATTGTGTTACACATGTTTATTTTCAGCAATTTGAAAGAATATGTTATCGGTATTTCTTTGTAACTAGAACAATTATAATCATATCGTGTTGTTAAAAGTCAACTCGTTTGACACGCCCATAAGTTAGATTATACGAGTTGATGATTAATATTTGGTGAAATTGAAAACTTGCGTTTGAAGGCCATGTAACCTAACTTGCTGCTAAACCAAGTCTCCTTCGTGCTAACTTTTGATTGCTTGTGACCTAACTTTTCTTTATTTGTCGTCATTTTTCCGATGTATATATACACACACATCATATGCTATTATCTTCTATATATTTATTTATATATACACACACATAATGTGATAATGCACTAATAATCGGCGGCTGATTCAAGAAAAGAATGAGTATCACAAGTTCCACTTTTTGTTCTTAGGATTATCACTTGTAATAAAAAGAATTTAAACTTTATTTAACACTATATATTTAATTAATATTATTCAAGAATTTTGAAAAGTTACATTGTCTAATTCGTGCTACATATGACCGATTAAAGTTAGTTAACAAAAAAATAATAATCAAGAAGTATATGTATGTCATCTAATATTCTAATGCAATCTAATATATGTGCCGTTAGATGATAAGGTAAAATACCGTAAAAACACTTTTAAGCATTATCATTGGCAAAACGTTGTCATTATATAAAAGCGGTAGCTATTAATTGGATAAAAAAAAATGGATGTTTGTTTTATTTGGAGAAAAAAACATCAAAAATGAAGTGAAGTATATGTTGGTGATTGTTTCGAAAGTGAAGCTAACAATAATTTCATAACCATGTTGTAAACTTTATATATTCGGTGATTATATAATTAGATAATTACGATATTAAAACTGTATTTGATATTGATAATTCAATATCAAGCCCAAGAAATAAGAAAGAACCAAAATGGAACAATCAAACTTGAATGTTGATGAAGAACGAACCGCATGGAATTGTAATTCCTGTCATTTAAGGTTTTTACGCGCTCTATATGCTGCAAGCCTCGGCGTAGAACCCCAAGATTTGATGCAGTTGATCGGTATGTTCTTACACCAAAAGAATCACCGACAACACAAAGTGATTACTGGGAAACATACGATGAATATCGAAAACACAGCATCATGAGAGATTGAGAGGAGAGCTTTTACTTTTTGGTGTGATGAACATTCACCACAAGTGTTCATTTCATAGGCTCTCAACAAGCCTTTAATAAACTTTATGATGTTCAAATTAAGAGTCTTGTAACTCTTGATTCAGTTCAACATTATGTCACCCATTATGGCATTTAGAGTCAATGGTCATGACATTTCAAAGATGTTTGACAAAAAGTAAAGCTCTACAACTCCTCATGACCGATGCAACATACGACGTATGATAGGAAATTTGTCAACTTGCAAATACCTTTAATATTTCCAACAAACCATAACCAGTAGTTTTTAGTTAATGATGCTCAATTTATTTTTTCTAATAATACTTAATGTTGGAGGAAGAACCATCCACAAATTAATGTTTTAATTATTTATATTAATAATTTCATATTTCTATTATTAGACAATAGTGAGATATGAATTTGCATGAAATAATAATAACAAAACAATAGTGAGAATATCAATATTAATTATAACAATAATAGTTAATAATAATAATGTTTCAATTTATTAAGTTTTAATGTTTTATAGAGTTTAATGGGTGGTGCTTGTTTTTGTATGAAAATAATGAAATGTTGATCTAACTTTGAAGAGTTTAGTGCACTATGTATGCTTTAAGTGGTGGATGATGTGTCTCATATCAAGGTGGCAAATCATCATGCACATCATAGTGCCAAGTTGTTTGTGCTGATCTTTTTAAGTTTTTTAAAAGTTAGTTCTATTTAAATCAAATGTACGCAAGGCTTGTAACACATGGTAAATATGTAAGGTGTAAGGTATTACTCATGATATATAAGTTGTGGATTCAAATCCTGTCATAGACATATAGAGTAGATTAGACGTCATTACAAAATTACAACAAATGTGACTTAGTTTATAATTTTATTACGTCAACACTTTAATTCATGGGATAATTGTCTTTATATCCTTGTTTAATTCATAAATTATTTCTATATCCTTCTCAAATTCCCAAATTATTTCTATGTCCTTCTAAACTTTGTAATTGTCTACATATCCTTCTAAATATTTAAAACTCTTTTTTATGTCCAAAAACTTATTTTAATATTTATTAAATCATTATAATATCAATAATTATCAAATAAGTATGCAATATATCTGTTGATTATGTATTATAAATCATGTTTATTTGCATGTATTATTGATATTATCACGATTTAATAAATAATAAAATAGGTTTTTGGACATAAAAAAAAGTTTTAAATATTTATAAGGATATGGAGACAATTACAAAGTTTAGAAGGACATAGAAATAATTAGGAATTTGAGAAGGATATAGAAATAATTTATGAATTAAATAAGGATATAAAATTAATTATCCCTTAATTTATAATCAACTGACATACTCATGTTAATAATACATCTTTACTTAGTATTTTATACATAAAATATATGCACACATATAGAATATCGATACCCATAAAGTTACTCTTCCTTTTCTCGCTCTTCACCTCGTCAAGCCGAATGGTCCCACCGACGCATGCCACCGTCAAAAGCATGCCAACAATATAAGTAAATGGAAGTCCATTGATAGCCAACCCAATGCACTATTAACAGCAGTCTAATAACGAGTACATTCTTGCTAAGCGCGAGTTCTTTTTTCTAATATATTTTCCGTTTAAAAAAAAAAATAACGAATACATTGAAATATAAATAGGTAAAATGACTTATTTCTTCATATGTTCAATTCATGAATATTTAGATAAAAGAAAAAAAAGGAGAGACCCCACATGATATAATGAGATAATGTATGTGATTAGGTCTAACAAAACCAACCAAAGCAATCATTAATTTTGCACTTATGCATCATGCTTTTATCTAATTTTTAATTCTTATCTTCTTTCATTAAAAATTAATTCTCAGCAAAGTTAGCCACTACCGGCTACAAGGTTATGCTACTTCATAATAACTATAATAAACCAAATATTTTCAACAAAGTCGGTTACTACCTAAACAATAATATATTGTTGAACTGACTAGGGTAAATTCGCAAAACTGCTATCAAGCGTAACACAATAGTAATTTAGTTATGTTTTGTCAGTTTTATCTTTGGTATAACTAAAAAGGGATTTGCTAACCATTGCCCTTAGGGCAATGGTTAAGAATAATTAAGGTGGTTAATGTACAACAAAGAAAGCATAATTAATTAAAGTTGGTTAATAAAATGCATGGGGGTGGTTTTTTATTAGGTAGTTTACAATTAATTTAAGCCACAAAAAATTCTTAAACATTGCCCTTAGGGCACTTGTTAGCATTTCCCAACTAAAAAAGAAGGATTTGTAATAAATTTTAACCTTAGGCAAAATGTAATTTAATATTTATTAAGATTTGTCCCAACACATACTAGCCAAACTCAATTTTAAAACTAAAATTTAAAATATCTAAATATCAAGTTGCCTTAGTATCGAAACCCTAACTTGAATATATGGAAGTTGATAATGAAAAATGCTCTTAATTGTTTTTAATGTTGAATGTGATATCATTATCATATGCTGTTGCTCCCACTTTAGTTAGGGGTGTTTGTTTGGACGGTTTGGTTATATCCGAACCAAATAGGTGAAACCAAATAAAGTCTGCTTTTCAAAAATTTAAACTGAACCGTCCAAACTAATTCGAAAACCAAACCGATCCGTTTGGTTTTTCCTTAAAATTTTCAAAATACTACAAAAGTATATAACATAGATAATATTAACTTCGATATGTATAATTCCTAAATGATAAACTACTTTGTACATAAAAACAAGTCTAATTCATAACTTGTGACATTTACAATTATATATGCAAAAATCTTGACATCAACTTTATCAAAAACTACAAAAAGATTGGTATATCGTCAACTGATATAATATAAAATGGAACAAGTGTTAGTATATAAATCAATTTACTATAAAAAATATGTAAATATAAGAAGTACCATAATTGCTTACAATGGAAACCAACAAGTGTTAGTATATAAATCAATTTACTATATATTACTATTCGGTTTTTTTGGACAATCCGGTTTTCACAACGGATGCCAAATCCAATCAGAAATCCAAACTATTAATTTGGTTCAAGTCCAAATCGATCCAAAAAATCAAATAACCAATCCAAATAGTCCAATCCAAAATGTCTAATTGGACAATCCGGTTATATCCGAATAGTGAACACCCCTAACTTTAGTTCTTGTATTTACTCTATCCAATCTTCGGATGCGAGCTAACCAATCGTAACATAACCATCCATTTTTCAGGTACTCAAAGTCGTCACAAGTAAACTTAGTAATTACAAATGAGAATCTTGTTGCTTCTAGTAATTAAACTTGCAATATCCCGAGAATTTTAATATTTTTGAAGATCAAATCTTACCGTTAGCCGTTAGGTTTCCGCAACTATAGTTACTTCTTGCTTGAATATGGTTATATATACTAGGGATTTTCTAATATGTGCCTCAATATCATATTATAATAATTAAATGTCTTTTTATGCTGTTGCATTTAATTAATAAAAAATCTTTATTTTTAATTAGGATAAGTGTAAAATCAGTTTAACACAAAAAGTATTTATGATTTTACTCTATTTAAGAAAATATTAATTTATTAAACGTTTATCATACATTAACAAAATCTTATATACTAAATTAAGTTTAATACTTCAATATTACATCGGTTAGAAACCGTTAATGTTGTAGGTTAGATATAAGTTAGTGGATGCCATCACATGCCTCACATCATCCAAAAACATGTTCATTATTTGTGGGCTCTTATTATATTAACCTTCTATTCTAAGGCCCATTTCTTTTGTCTTTTATTGCCTCACATCATACATACTTGTAGGTATTTACATTTTTCTCCTTTACACTTTACCATTTCCTTTCACGCCCTCTATTTTCTCCAAATCTCTGATTACTTGTAAAGCATTTAAATCCAGGTATCTAACTTCACACTAATTACATTTCTAACCCACATACTTGCATTTATTAACACCGTTAGGAATTTAACTAGCAATAGAAGTAACTAAAAAGAAATAACCTATAATAACATTTTTCTAGAGAAAATGCTACTATTCATCTACAATACATGAATAATATACTTTTTAATATAGAATCTAAGTGTTACAAATATGTTAATTTGTAAAGGTCAAAATGCATTTAGTACTCTGAACTTGACTAACTAGATCCTCTACTACCCTGAACTATTAAAGGTGCAACATGGTACCCTGAACTTGACAAAATGGTCGATTTAGTACCCTAACTCACTAATTTGGCCTTGTTTTTTCGCTTGACTTGCTTTTGTTGGGGCTTTTGACGGACTAAAAAATATACGATTATCTCAATATATTGATATTATAAGCAAATCTCATGAGAAAACAAAGCCAAATTAGTAAGTTAGGGTACTAAATCGACCATTTTGCCAAGTTAAGGGTACCATGCTGCACCTTTAATAGTTCATGGTAGTAGATGACCTAGTTAGCCAAGTTCAGGGTACTAAAATGCATTTTGGCCATTTATAAATATGATGTGTATCTATGCAAATACGTCACGAAGCGCATACACATAATTCTCGTCATGTTATACTTCCTCCGATTCAAAATAAGTGCTACACTTCTACTTTCACGGTTTTTGAAGCAAAATAGTGTAATGATGGTTAAATTAGATTAATTGAATGATTAATGGATAATGGGTCCCACAACTTTTGAATAAAGTGGGGTTAATGATGTTTAAAAGTAAAAAGTAAGGGTAAATGAGTCATTTCACTTTGTTAATTATCGTTAGTGGGTGTGTGTCCTATTATTTTTTGTCATTTATGGAAAGTGTAACACTTATTTTGAATCTCCCATTTATGGAAAGTGTAACACTTATTTTGAATCGGAGGAAGTATAACATTATATGTTCAACATTTATTTTTTGAAATTGTTTGTTTTCATATAGTTGTAATTTTGTTTGTCTATTTTGCAAGAATATTTATTTTGAATACATTTTAAAAGAATACAATGCTTGTTGGGGGAAAAGCCTGAATATATTTGAAAGATAGTGATAATACACATGGCAATGATGGGGCTCAAAACAAAACATGCAACATGCCTTTTGTTTTTAAAGTTATAGTACAAGTAGAATCTTTTACTACTGACATGGGATTGATAAATGTGGTCTAAAATTACACACTTTTTTGTTCAAATGCATTTATTTTTTCTTTCAAAATTGTAATTCTATTTATAATGATTTCTCCAGTTTATCTGTATACAATTCAACTATTGTAATTTGTAACTATTGTTGAACATTACCCTGACCATATACTAATTGTTGCATGAATTTAATTATAGATGGGCTTATTTGTCATTTTTTTATTTTGGATTAAAATAATTAAATAATAGTCAAGTTTTCGTGTTGTTCCAGTATCACAAAATTATCCAAGTTTCAGAGCTGCTATATTGTTGTGGAAAATTTAAAACTAGGCGACTTGCGTGGAACACGTGAAACTTGATAATTATCTAGTCATTTTTTTAAGAGAAACGATATTTAGTCATACCATTTGATCCTACATATAGTCCTACCCATTTGATAGGATGTCATGTGTACTTCACTAATTCTCTCTTTTAATATTATCAATTGATTTTGACACATATCTTCGTAGGACTACGGATATAATCAAATTGTAGTACTAAATACCATATACTCTTTTTTAATTATTCGTTAGTTTATGTGAAAGTTAAAAAGGAATATCATCATATTTTCATTAGAGATTTGAATGTCTTTTGTGATAGAACCAAAATTTTAACAACTTTAGCGTAACAATAATGAAACTTGGTTACTATTTAATATCACCCGTTTATGGAACTAGTTGTCACATAAAAATTACATAAATACAAATAGGATTACCAGACACATACATAACTTTACAGACTTTTTATTGGATACAACAACAAAAACAACGAAACTTGATTTCGTTAAAAGCGATGTATGAGGAAAATGAAATGTAAATATTTATATTTTTACTCTACAGTAGATAGATTACTTCTCGAAAGATTTCCGACGAACTAAAAAACAAACATTTAATTATGAATCTTTTATACGTGATATGACACCAATGATTAATAGGAAAGCATATTCAAATTAGAAATGTTTAAGTAGTTACTTTTTACGATTCTTGTAATGTATAGAAAGGAAAGTAAAGCAATGAGGATAACAGACTAACAGTTGGTGATAACGGAACTGACGAGGTGGGTTTGTGGCTGCCTAACGGCGTCATGGGGTCCATGCCACTACCACGTTCATGGTAGAGATACAAACAAAAATATTAGGGACTCAACTTGTAAATTAGGTAAAATAAAAGGCGTAAATCAGAACATTACAAGAGCTTTAAAAAGTGACAGAGAGAGAACGGGCCTAAACAAGGCGTGCTTCTCTGTGATTCATCCTCTTTTTCTATCTCTCTCCCTCCCACAAAACAAGAGCTATTTGCTCAGATTCTTTTAAAAAATTATATCCGACGAATTGTGAAATTTACATATAGAGCTGTAAATTGATCATAGAATAACATTAAGATCCACGATTTCTTCTTCATGGTATATATCGTTGATTCTCGTTTCATGATTTCGTGTAAAATTTGTTCATTATCTATTGATTTGGCATTGGTGTTTGATTTTCTGATATGATATCCGGATTCGATTTAGAAATTTCGTTTACGTTTTTATGCTTTTGGTTATATCTGATTCGGATTGCTAAACGGATATTTAGTTTGTTATTTACTCAGACAAACTATATGTGCTTGTTTATTCGAACTATTAAATTTATTCCTGTTTCTGACATGATTGAATTGAATTGAATCGAATTGAATCTGCAGGTTCTGATTTTGTATTCTCTGGCTATCGATTCGTCTTGAGAAATAAGTGAATCGAACGTTTTATTTGGTGATGGCGTTGATTCCGGATCCGATAACGAATAACATGGAAGGAGCACGTGATTCATCGAAAAGGAGAAAGAAGAAGAAACTACAAAAGCAATCTAGAGATCAGATGAATGAAAACATGAATAGCAATAACAATCAGATTACACCGTGGAAATCAGAAGCTCAACAGCAAGTGTATAGTTCGAAACTATTACAAGCTCTCCGGCAAGTCCGAATTAGCTCCGGCACGTCTCCTCCGTCGGCTCCCCGCCGTGGAAGCACTGTCCGTGAAGCGGCTGACCGAGTCCTTGCAGTAACGGCGAAAGGACGAACACGATGGAGTCGTGCGATCCTCACAAACAAACTCAAGCTTAAATTCATGAAGAATAACAGAAGGCAGAGAGGAACCGTTATCACGGCGACTGGGAATAGCCGGTTAAAAAAACCGCGAGTGAGTATTTTAAGGCTGAAAACAAAGAATTTACCGGCAGTGCAAAGGAAAACACGTGTTCTCGGCCGGTTAGTTCCCGGTTGCCGGAAACAACCATTGCCGGTTGTATTGGAGGAAGCGACTGATTATATCGCCGCTCTTGAGATGCAAGTTAAAGCCATGTCTGCCCTCGCCGACCTTCTCTCCGGCGGCTCAAGTTCGAGTTCAGGCACCGGTACTGGTGGTATGATTCTAAGTCAGCTCAGTCTTAGGCAGCCACCACCGAACTTGTGATATTGAAACATTTTTCCCTCTTTTTTCTGATTTTTATTTTTCTGTCCATGTATTCCGCACGCCACTGTTAAAATTCATTCTCTATCTTATATTTTTTAATTTTTATTTATAGTTTTTATTTTTATTTCTGTTCGCAAATGATGGTAAAATTTTGTCTTTCAACGGCATTGCAGACAATAACCCCCACAAGTTAAAACCCAAAGTCAGTGTCCAGTCCCCATTGCACCGGAAAACTTAAATTCGTGCCAACCATGAGATTCATATCTTAAACTTTATCACATTAGTTAAGATATATTTATGTTAATAATACATTTTATAAATATTTATGGACCTCACATACTATAAAATACACATATAAATTATTAATATGCATACAAAATATCTACTTTTATTCAAATGGATCACACTTTCTCATTGATTCCCCTTTAGCCAAACCGAAGCACGAAACCAAATGTGAGAACCAACAGCTCCATGTCGATGGTTTCTTCAAATTAACGTGAAGTGAAAGCCAACCGAAACAATAGTTGGCACCCCTCCTATATTTGAGGATAATATGATAAAATTTCCTATACGAGGCAAAGTTAAATTAGAAGAAAATTAATAAACTCCTTCATTTAACTATAGTCCAATATAAATCTACTTAATAAACTTTAAGTTTGGTTAATCCCACTTATCTTTGTTGGTACATTCTTTTAATAAAGAATATAATTTATAATGATCTATAGAGCTGGAGTGAGACGTTGTTTTCTTATGTGTGATGCGATTGATTATTTCAAATGAAATTATTTTGTGCCTGAACATCACATATGCTTCTTGCAACAACACTCAATCTGTCAAAAGCTGAGTATGGAAAATATGAGATATATACAATTATATTTCTGTTATATATAAGCAATTCTTCTTGAATGGGTTCTTTCTTGGAGACAAATAGGCGGCAGAATTATGTCATATCACTCACGAGAGGTAACCAATGGTGTTTTTAGCAACGTCGATTGAAATGATGTATCAACCACATATATGACGTGGTAGTTTGTGTAGCTATACAATATCTCTTTGTCTCACAATTAAAAAAACTTGTAATTATATGATATATTGATTTAAGAGAGGTGTTAATACTTCCTACCTAATTATCTCTTTATTCATTTGATCAATAAAATTGTTCAAATCAAACGATGATATTATAAAATAAAATTAATAGATTACATACTTTATTTATTATATTTGCAGAGAGATTTAGTTGAAGCAAATACAATTTTTCATAGTAACGATGAGTTGTAAATTGCAATACTAATGTTTTAAGAATGGTCAATGAATTTGCCGACCGCTTTCAAAGACTCTTTGGGGCTTGCATTTGGAGCGGCTAATGTTGAACCATTACTTATTTTAATCTATTTTTATTTTTTAATTAGAGTAGCTTAGCCACTTGGATTATACAATATATAAAAAACACACTTTACAACTCAAACATTTAGGTCTTTATGTTAATTAATACGAGACTTTGAATTTTATAGTATTTACAAAGAAGGATTATGATTGAGTTGTGGCACAATAATTGAGATTCCCAACCTTTATTTAATCTAATATAACACAATAACTTTTGAATTTTTCCGGGTTGTAATTTTGTCAGAATTCTTTCTGTAAGTAATCTCTCTATCTTTAATAGAAGTTTATTTGTATACATCTCACATCTTTTATATCTTTCATTTGAAGAAATTATGTATTATACAACAAATCTAAGATATGTCTAGGTTTTTTTTGCTTGAAGGGGTTGTCTTGGGTTTGGGGGTTCTTGTACATCAGTACATATCTGTTTGCGCATAGAAAACAAAATTAGTATACATATAGTTTGATTTTTGAGGAAATCAGAAAATTTAATTAAATTTGTTGTTTGGGATTGCTCTTCGGTAATGCCATCAAAGACGGCAACTATTTTGGAAATTTTATGTAATGTTAAATTTACTTTCTATTTCTTTTTGTATAACTGAACTAACATGAAATATAACAAAAAGTATAACCCGTAATATACTAAAGTCAACCCCAAATATTTAATACCTTTACGATTTTGAAAATGTTTGACCGCATGAAATGCAGAGTTGTGTTATATATCTAGTTGGATTACCATTCCGATGAGCCACGTCAAGGGCTAGTCGTGTTTTCTTTTCCTTCCGTTTTTTTTACTCGTCTCTTATAAGTTTGTTTGCTTTCATTTCCTATTTTCGTTAGGGGGCTTCGGTGACTTTATTTTTTGTATATACTTTTTGGTCCCGTCTTAGAAAACATTTTATAAAGTTTTGTCGCTAAAAAATAGATTTGTGCAAGTGTGAAACCATAAAACATGATAAAATGAAAGAGAAGAAGCCAGTGAAATAGACAAAATAAAATCTTATAGAACTGGATGTGTAGATTATATATAAGCATAAGGACTACATATGTAATTAAGTAAAAGTCAAAACCATTGATGCATGTGGTTTTGTCATGGGAAATTCTAACACCAACCAAAGCCTTTTGCCACGTAAGCAACCAATTCTCACTATTTTCTAATTAAAATAAAAGTTCAATTGTTTTACCAACAAAAGCAAAGAAAAAAAATTACATAGCAAGTTTGTACAACATATATATAACAAAACAAGTACTAAACCGTAAATGCTACCTGTGTCCAAACCTCATTTGGCGTCAAAGTTCGCCAAACCACATCATTGGTTCCGCCAAAAAACTTTAGCGCTAGATTGATAACGCATCGTTAAATAAGTATTATATGAAAAAGAGTAATTTTGATGTAAGTATTAAAACTATATTATAAAAAGTAAAAAATGTTTAAATACATGTTTAGTACAAACTTGTGCTCTAAGAGAAAAGATAATTTAGTAATAGTATTGAGACAACTTTATCAAAGAGATCTAATTGCATGTGAGAAAAATATTTGGGTGGGACAACTTTGAGGTTCCCTTTTTTCATGTGTAATGTATCCCATGTGACACTTAAAATGTGTCCTTTTTTGTTTTTTCCTTTAAGCATGAAAATACTGTGAGCAGTACTACTATCATACAAAATCACTTCAAATACAAGGACAAGAAATGTAAAGTGCTCAATTCTTGGAGGATGTAATAAATTTTTAATGTTTATTATAAATGATGCTATTATAAAAAAAAAATTACAACTAAATATTTGTTGTTAACAATCAAATACTAACCTGCATGTCAACAATGTGATTTGAATTATTGACCGCAAATATAGATGACACATATTATACTACTAAGCTAAAAACTTTTTGATAAAACTAGAAAAAATAGCCGGCATGTTATTTTCTATCGTCCAATTAGAAAGTTTCACAACGAGGCGATCTCTTTATGAAACACTTTGTTGAACAAGCAAGGTTGAGAGCTCGTTACACATGTCCCTACCCCTACCAAATACGGTTCGGGTTTAATGGTTTTAGTTATTCGGTTATCTGATTTGGTTATGGGTTAAACAATTTATACCGACTATTGTAATAGTTCTTCATAGCCAATAAACAAAATACAGAACCTTTTTGTTGTGTTATTTTCGACAATATTAATCGCCAGTGTTCATATATATGTATCGATGTAAGCTACAAAAAGTTCAAGATTGTTGAGTTTGGCCGTTGTGTCACATCTTCTATGTAAATGCATAATTTATCTATAGTTATTGTACTTTCATTCTATTTTATAAATAGTCGCTCAAATTATGTTATAAAAACGTGCATATATATTTGATGATTTCCTATACATTTTTTATGCTTTTATGACATGCAATTAAGTGGTTGTTGAGTCATAAATTAGAGATGAACTCATATGATCAATAATTTTCTTAAATTTTATACAAAAAAGATAAAAATATACTGAAATGCATTCCAAAAATGGCATTATGTATATATGTATGAGCGAGGACCATTTGCTCGTGATTCACGACGATTTTGCAACTAATATATATCATATTTATAGATTAATATATACATTTCAACATATTTATAAAAAAACACTATTAATAAAGTAAACAAAATCCATGAATAATTGATTAATAACAAGCATTATTGGGCCCGCGCGATGCATCAGGATTTTATAGCATTTATTTTCGTAAAAATAAATAAATTATATGATTAAGTATTTTGATAGGACACTTACAAACATATATGCGCTAACATGTGATTATAAGTTTACATTGATAATCATTTATACACTTTGAAAATATAAAACAATTAATTTTAATAAAATATATCATATATATCTGAAAGTAAAATTTTTATTCTTAGAAAAAAAAATTTGCCTGAAAAGTATCTTTAACATATAGACATTATATTAAAAGTGAACCTGATGTATGAAGCATAAGTGAATCTGGAAAAAGTACAAAATTAATAATAAAAATTTCTTTAACTACTTCATTAAAGAAACTTAATGTATGAAGCATAAATAGATTTTAAACTATGTATGAAGCATATATAGTTACATAATAAAGTATGTAACTATTATAAGTGTTTACATTTATTTTCCACAAAATTGACCATACTATACGTTTGACTATTAAGAATACCTCATATAGGCGCATCTTCACCTCAAATATAACCTCAATCCAGCTACACCAATTCAAAGTTTTCGATTTAAGCATATTTTCCAACCAAAGAAGAGATCATCTTTGAAGGCTTGGGAAAATATATTTATGAATCTTCAAAAAGAAAAATATAAAGCTACCAAAAGTATTAAAAAAATAGGTTCATGTGGCTGCCAGATTTGAGCGTATATAGCCTCAAAAACAACGTTTTCGTGACCGGGTTCGACCGGCGGTCGAACCGGTCAGACCGGAAAAAGGACATTACACCGGCCAGATAAAGCGGGCGAATATGTCAAAACTGAACCGGATTGAACCGGCGGTTTTTCTACAAATCCGGATCGAATCGGCCTCAAAACCGGGTTAGACCGGATTTAAAACTGAACCAAGCCAAACGAAGCAATGTTCAAGTCGATTTGTTGTAACGCTTGCATGCAGGTGGAATTTATATATTGCTCCTACCTAAACTCTTTCTCCTCTCAGGCGATGTGGGACAAAGAAGCACAACTTTTTTTCTCTTCTTTTTCTATTGTAGTATACTCACACGACTGGGACAAAGATATAGCCACTACAACAACCTTGGTTTACATTTATTTTCTTCTTTTTTTTAGATTTCTCATTGTGACAGAGATATAGCCCTTCAACAACTTCAGTTTTCGATTCACTTCTTTTCTTCTTTTAGTTTTTTAAGTTTTTAAAGGTAATTTTGACTATTTTATAACCAATTTTCTTTGTATTATTTATATACAACATAACTATGTAACGATATTATTAGCCGGTTCAACCGGTCTGATCGATTCGACCGTATTTTAGGCATTGGCCGGTCCGATTCAAAATCCGGGTTTTAAAACATTGCTCAAAAAAGAGAAGGAAAAAAACTATTTGATTCAGCAAGACTCAATCTCGGGTAGTGAGGCAAGCAAAGACTTTTACTTATACCACTTGGACAATCAAGCTTTTTTATAACAATTTCAGAAAACTAATATATATTCGAAATGTATTTATTCCTTTATGAACAGTACTTTGGTACCATAAATGTATATACTTCCTCCGTATCAAAATAAGTGACACACTTTTCATTTTGGGATGTATCAAAATAAGTGACACACTTTGAAAATTTTCCTTATTTGGTAAAAATAGTGGGACTCATACCCATTAACTATCCACTTTAATAAAGTGAAATTACTCTTACACTTTTACTTTTAAAACTCATTAATATCATTTTATTCAAGGAAACTGGGACTCATTCTCTAATAACTATGTACTTTAATTTAATTTAACATATACTTTAATCTTTTACCTTAAAAAACGTGTAAGTCAATTTATGGCACTTATTTTGATACGGAGGAAGTATAAGGTAATACTCCTTCCGTCCCACAAAAAAGTTCTCATTTCCCTTTGACACAAGATTTTAGGTGATAGTTAGTGGTGATGTCATTGGTATTATTTTGATTAAAATATAAGGTTGGTTTGGAGAGAGAAAGATAATTAGTGGATATTATTGATAGGGTTCTTAACAATAATAGTATTTTATTATGTGGATTCCACCACATGTGAGAAATGTGAACTTTTTTGTGGGACAAAAGCTTTAGGAGAAATGAGAACTTTTTGTAAGACGGAGGGAGTAATATTTTTTCTTGAAAAATGGTATCTTTACTATATTATAAAGAGTTTAAGCATTCTATAATTAGCAAGGCTGAAAATTCAGCCAACACACTTTCTAATTATGGAAACAATTACTTTTGGTATAAAAAAAAGATGAGCCAGGTTTCGAACTCACGACCTTCGGGTAATAACCAGACGTCCAAACCAGTTGTACTACTTAGCTATCTGTGTTTATTTACTGAACTTTTAAATATTAAACTTCTAAAGCTAAACCGAATTTGAGCATTAAACAAAGGCAGGCGATTGGAGTTCGCTACCTGCCTCCTCGATTCCATCTCCTCTCCCCCTTCGATTCTTTCATCCGCCTCATCGATTCCTGCATTTGCCTCCTCGATTCCATCAACCGTCGATTCTTTCATCTGATCCTCGATACCCTCATATGCCTCCTCGATTTCTTCACTTTTACTCAAGAAGCTTTAAGTGCCGGTGTCAAAAGATACGGGCATGGAAAATGGGAAGTAATTCTTTCAGACCCCCGAATTTGCATCCTCAGTAGCTAATCGATCGAACATCTATCTTAAGGTTTATTTCCTTTCACCATATATTTTGTTTTGTTTCTTTTTTAATGTTTATTTATAAGTCGTTTGTGTCTTTCATCATATATCTGTTTCTGCATTTTGATTCTTTGTATAAACAATTTTGCAATAGAATTGTGATTATTTTCTGTTTGAGATTCATAGAAAGCAATTTCAGATCTATATATAACCGAAATCATGTGCTTTTCTGATTTGTAAACTTTGTTTTGAATATTTTTCACCCGATTGAATTTGTTATTGTGCTTTTTGTAGATATGTTTGCTCCTTTCAAAATGCTTGAGTGCATTTATTAAATGATGTGTTTCAGTAATCATTTGATAACCCTCGTGGTCAAGATTATGATGGTGGAGATCTTGAAATGGGAACACAACACAATGAGAATTCTGGAGAATTAGGGTTATATGATTTTCTCAAGAAGATTTTTGTTATACATGTATGATATCATTAGTTTATTTCATATGTTATATTATATTAATTTATCTTTCTTTTTTTATGTTCAAGCAATCAAGCCATCAAGAAACAAGTGAAAGGTAAAGACTACAACTAACACACACATATGATTATCTATATTTTATAACCTGCTAAAATATATGAGAAAGTTAGGTTATTGGAAAGATGAAATTGATAATGTGGTTTATACAAGTTGTTGTGTTGATTTAGAAGTTGAATGATTGAGAAGCAAATGAAGAACATATAATGAAAGCTACTATTAAAAATTAAAAAAAGATCAAATGTTAATTCGTTGGCAGATTAATGTTGTTAATATTGAGATTTGAGACAACATTATCTCATGCTGAAAGATCCAACTGTTTCAAAAGACGAACTGAAACAAAGTGCTTTAGGAATGAGGAAACTTTGAACAATTTCTCTTTTATTAAACTGGTATATGATTTTTATTTTATGTATTTTTATAGAGTGAGAACAAGTGTGTTGTTGTGTAATGTCCAGGTGCTTGTTCTTGTGTTGGTTTGATAGGTGTTGAACATTTTAGAGATGCTGAAAAACAAGATGTGCTTCTCTTTATTTAAAACACTTTCCGTTTCACTCATGTAGGTTTTAGTCGGGTCGGGTAACACACCATTTTGTGGGTCAGTAGTTTTACTCTATTTCACAAAAATCGTCTTTTCACAAAATACCATTTTTGGTTATTTCTTTGTTAGCTCTAAAAATTATCATAATTTGCATAACTGAGCATCAATCGTTCATTAGAACTTGCAGTTTTGAAGAATAATGAGATCCATACATGGGATAGTGGTAATGAAGATTGAAGGGACCTACCTTCCATTGGGTGTTGATTATTAAGCTATGTTCGAGATGTTTTAGATGTTGTATTTAATGCTTACTTTGTAGGAAAATATATAACAAGATAGTGCAAGTGTTCCTTTTGGGTATGTATGCCTTCAATATATGATTGTTTTCTATCTCTAGATGGTTTATTTTTACACTTTTTATTTGCCATACTCACACAACCATTTCTTTGGTATATTTGTACATATTATTGTGAAACTTATTCAGCGGCATAACTTATTTTATGACACGATGTCACATTTTGTAGTATAAAGAATGTATCTTCTACTTCTTTTTAATTCAAAATTAGTCAAAGTCTACGAATTTGATAGCATTGAAACAATGTCTTGCAATCGGTTCATCTTTTTTATATGTATCATATTACATCAATTATTCTAAACATAAATTGAACACGACCTATCTTTACTTAATATAGTATATATATAATACACTTTGAGGCCTTTCAAATTAATAAAACTTAATTTTCAGTCACTTACTAATTTGGAACACATTGTGTTTATAAAAAATATGCACCATATAGGGCTTGAATGTAAGATTTATGCATTATCATTATTAATCTATTAAACTGTGATAGTTGAAATTTGAATCACCCGCCATCCACCAGGAGCCACAATCACTATTGTCACTACTACCCACTAATTAGTCGCCGTCAAATTTAGTCATAATGTATTCGCCGCCGCATTGCGCGGGTACCAGCTAGTTGTAGATAATTATGCAAACAGTTTTGTTTGCTTTTGGGCTTCATTTTAAATGAACCCAAATAGTTTCTGAAAGTATAGCCCAAAATGGGAAGCAAATGCCTCAAGATCTGATTAAACTATTGGAGCCACTGATTTGGGCCTTTATGATTAGTATATATGTTTCTAGTTTCTCTTTTCTATCCACGTCATGTAGATCTATACGAAAAATGTGTGAAGTACTTATACAAATATATGAAAATAAGTGTCATTATAAACAAAAACCATTGACACAATATCTAACTATAATACAAGTCATCAAACACTTTATCTTAAGAATTCAACTATTTCCTAAAAAACATGGAATGAACAAATGTTAAAAGTCTTTCGTTGTCGTAACTTTATGCGATTTTGTACACGTTTTTTTGTCAGATGTTTTGCCAAAATATTAAGATTTTACCCATTCGCACGTTCAACAATGTTTGCAATATAAAATTGTGTTTCGTTTAGTTTAGTTTATTATGTAAAATTGTTGCAACATGTAATTGTATCAAATTCGTTTAGTTTAGTTTATTATGTAAAATTGTTGCAACATGTAATTGTATCAAATTGTAAATTCATACAATGAGCTACAAGGTATGATGTATACAAATACAACGACAAAAAAGTGAAAGCATCACATTTTAGTAAAATAAACAATATTTAAAATAAATTATCGAAACACAAGTTTAAATAATAACGGAAAAACACAATACGCTTATCTAGGGTGCTTATAAACTTATTAGCTTAAATAAGCTTAAATACACTTACAAATTTACGCTTATATAAGCTAATAAGCTTATAAGCACCTTAGATAAGTTTTCTCAAATAACCCCTTAGTTTTTCCTCTAACCACTTAATTCTAGAACAAAACAACAATGATGTACATTATTTTTAAATGAAAGATCCAAAGGAGATAATATATAGACAAACATATTTATACCCAGAGATAGAGAAATCGCTTCTAGTAAAATTTTTAATTTAGAAAAACCGCTTACAGTATTACCCATTTAATTTCATAATTGAGTAAATTACAGTTTTTGTCCCTGTGGTTTACCCGATTCTGCGTTTTTATCCCTGTGGTTTTTTTTTTCTGTTTTTTTTGTCCCTGAACTATGCCAAATTCCGTTTTTTTGTCCTTCCGTCCATTTTTCACTGTTAACTAACGAGAAATGCTAAAAGGTCAAGGGTACTTTCGTCCTTTTCTATTTTCCATTTTAATTTTTCTTTTTTCTCTTTTTTTTTCATCTTCTTCCCCATTTCTTCTTCTATCATTCAACCTCTTACAAAAACCCCCTTCAACCTCCCAATCAAAAACATTAAATTGATTTCACGAAATTGATTTCAGTGAACAAATTGAAAATTAACTGATAGAAGGATGAAGCAAAATTCATACATGAGACAGTTCGTGATGGAAGGGAATACTCTGATCAGGTGGAGCTTCATTAGCGGTGTAAACACGACCAAAAACTTTGGTCCTTGAACCTGTACCACCGACACCATAGCTGAAATCTTCATAGCCGGAGGATTCAACGACGTCGTTGAAGTCAGAAGCAGAAGAAACATTGAAGCCTCTGAAGAGAATCGCACCAGATCTGGTGGGGTTTTTGATTGGGAGGTTGAAGGGGTTTTTGTAAGAGGTTGAATCGCACCATAATTTCTGTGTAATAACGAATCTTAGGGCTGCGATCTCTTTCTGCAGCCGTTCATCCTTTCTGGGCAGCCGTGAACCGTCGCCGACGGTGGTGGTTGTGGTGTTTGTAAGCATCGATTGCTTCCAGCGAAGAGAACGGTCAACACAGGTCATCGATTTTGGTATATTATTGTTCATTCCATAAATTTTCCTTTTTATTGCAGATCTTCTCACCTATTGCAAATTCTAGATTTGATTTTTTTAATTTTTATTAGGAACTTTAAAATTAGGGTTTATGTGAAGGTTGGGGAAGAAAGTGGAGTTAGGGGAGAAAATACAAAAGGATGAAAATACCCTTTCTTTTCTGGCATTTCACGGTAGTTAACGGTGGAAAATGGACGGAAGGACAAAAAAACGGAATTTGGCATAGTTCAGGGACAAAAAAACAGAAAAAAAAACCACAAGGACAAAAACACAGAATCGGGTAAACCACAGGGACAAAAACTGTAATTTACTCTTCATAATTATATCAATATTTGTTCCAGTAGATAAAGAATGGTTTCTTTATAATAAAATAGTTGACAAATATTCAAAAAGCTAAGGATAACAAGTTTTAAAACAATCAATCCTTGTGAAGGGCCTGAAGATCTAAAATATCTGCATACATAAATTTCTTTGTTCCCAAATAATTTGAAAATGACATTTAAATCACCCCATACAATCCCAGTATTTGATTTTTTTTTTTTTTCCTTGGATACAATGTATCATGATTTCTATTGATAGCAGATATGTTCGTCGAGTTTGTTGGATAGAGTATTAAATTTGCAATTTATCATGATTTATATTCCACTTCCTGCATTCTTAGGTTAACAAAGATATTCAGATCACAATACATGAAAAATAATTTGGGAGCAGTATCACGTGACATATAACATCTGGACCGCATCATGGGTCTAACCAAGACGACTTTCCAACTTTAATATAAAAAGAAGAAAAATAAGAAAAAATATGTGGAGAGTGGGATTTGAACCCACAATATAAATAAAAATTTGGTTAATTATGTTTTTGAATACAAGAAAAAAGTGTTTATTGAGTATTTGTCATGTGAAACTTGGCATCTTGAATGTTGTTTAGTGGTACCTTTTTTTTTAAAAACCATATCTTGGTTGTTATGTTCAGTTAGAAGTTTTTTTTAATACTCTTTTATGAATTATTTAGAAGTAAACTAGATAGATATATCACAAATTACTTTATCTATCATAAACATTTTATAACAGTATCATCTCATATGAAGTTGCAGTATAAAAACTAATTTCAAGGTAGTTTTTCCAAAAACAAAACATATATTATCATTTAAAATACACAATGACACTAAAATGCTTGTAGTCTAGCAGTATAAGGTACTAGAATGTATTTTTCATTGACTTGTGTCATTGATTCGAGTTTAAGTTTAGTTGTAAATAAAATAATATATATTCATAAGTAATTTATAAAAATAGATGTGTCTATTAAAATAACTAATTAAGAGGCCATTTTAATGTTTTTAATACAAGTCATTCATGTGGAATGGCAGATGGCATTGGTGGGGCTTGTGGATGGGGCAATGAAGTACAATCAAAGGACCACCGACACTCGTATTCTAATTATCTTACACCTTTCCCTAGGGGGAAAAATCTTCTTATTTTATTTTCTAAAAAGACAATGTTATTTAACTTATACAAAACAAAACGATTACACGAAACCAATCAATAACGATATAAACCGACTACAAACAACAATAAACGAGTTCCCTAAATTTGATCCATAACCTACAATAACAGTCAAGCGAGATTCAAACTTAAGAGCTCACAAAACTGTACAAAAAGAAAATAACATCCGAACAACCAAAATGATTAAGGCACTCCAAATAAAAACCGTATATTATAAAATGAACAGGATATTCAAAAGGAGAGATTTGTAACCGACATATAATTTTGTCATTAAACTTTAAATATTTATTTCCATGAGAAATCATTAGAGGTAACAAAATGTATTTCTTAACTAGTACTCCTCCGTCTTAAAAAAAAATTATTTCTCTGACTTAAATTTTTAGGATACGTAAAGTCCTTGTTAATAGTTTTAATTAAAATATAAAGTTATTTTAGAAAAACAGTTTTTATAAAAGATAGTTAATGGTGAGCTCATGATAATAATATTATTTTATAATCAAATACTCAAATTTAAAAAAATAACTTTTTTTTGTCGGATGAAATTTTTAAGTGAAATAAGATTATTATTTTTTGTGTGGGCCGAAATATTTTGAAAGATTATCAATCTAATTATAAGTTAGTTTATAAGTAAAACTATGAAGGTGACAATGGGGCTTCGGCTTTAAAGTTGCGTTTTGGGCTAATTCCCTTGTCTCTCCCCCCCCCCCCCCCCCCCCCCCCCCCCCTTTTTTTTTTGTCGGTGACCCTTTGTCAACCACACAAATCACACATCCTACAGGACCAAACCCTATCTCATGTTTAATGAATTAACCAATAATGTATTTTTCACTATGTCTAAAGTGTATCTTATTATGAAAATTATAATATTCTAGAAGTCCAATAAATGTTTATAAGGGTCATGCCAACGGTGCGACGAGCGTCAACTAATTGATACAGTTGATACGGTCTCCTCCCTTTGCAACTTTGCTATTTTTTTAGGTTTACCGACTACTGAAGGAAGACGGGAGAGAACGAGATATGAAGTTATGAGTGCTTGTACATTTTATATTAAATTTGTAGTTTGTTAAAATGATGAAGTAAGTAAAGAGGTGTTGTAGGTAGAGTTGTGGTGATGTGGGAGTGATGTGACAAAAATGACACGAGAATGACTATAATGTTTGGATATTTCTAATATTTTAGAAAAAATTAAGATGGATGGTATTATGTAATTTATTACTACTCAAACGTTTACAACGTGTTAGGATACACAAAAAGAAATGTAAAACTTGAATCATAACTTTGCATAACTTTTAGGGGTAAGGATGTTCTAACGTTTAAAATAATTTTAAGTTAAACAACAAAAAATATAAATAAATACCCTATGATTTTACAAATAACATATGCTTTTATAGATGAAATAATGGAGGAAGTGTTTATTTTAGGGATAAGTTGAAAAATAATTTTATATTGCAAAATAGATCGAATGAGTTAGTTTTTCAAAAATAACTATATTAAATTGAATTCAAATTTAATTATATTAAAGGGAATTCAAACAATTATATTAAAATGAGTTTAAAAATAAATAATATTAAAATAAATTCAAAAAGAAGTTACGTTTACTAAATAAAAAAAATTGTCACTTTCCCGGTGGTCTCCATATCTTGACAAACCCTCGTGTGCGCTCTTTATAAACCGTCTTTCTTCATCACTACAAAATTCACTCCCGATTGTTTCTAAAAATTGTATAATTCATAGATGTGATCAATTCTTTGATCACTCTCAATCGAAATTGAGGATTTCTTCAGTTCTCATTCATCAAAGGTAATTCCCCTAATTACTGCATTTTGTTTACAAACTGTCGGTCATTTATGCATGGCTGTATTTGAATTGCTGTTTGTTTCGTAGTTTCTTACTCAATTTGATCGGAAAATTGAATTTGATAATAATTATATGCACGTGTTTAGCAAGTTTGGTTTCTCCCTAATCTATCGATTGTTAATTTACATGATTTGCTTGCATTTGCTTTTCAAATCCTCACCAAATCTAACTTTATTGGCTTAATTACGCATTCAGTTCCTGTAGATTTTAAGTTTCGTATACTATATGAATCTGTGATTCACATTTTTGATTTAAAGTCAACTCTAGTTTGGATTCAGGTTTCTCTTCACTGCAAGTTTGTGGTGGTGGTTATGAAAAGAGATTAATTAAGTTTTAATTAATTAATTAATTAACTAATTAATGGATCAGCATCACTCTGCAATGGAACAACAAGAAGTTTTTGTCGATCTTGAGAGTGTAATAAACGCTACAAATCCTTGTTCAGGTGATCATTTCATGAGCGAAAATGATGATCATTTAGTGAAATTAGATATCGATCCAATAACTGTGAATGAAAAACGTAAAAAAGGTTGTTCAAGTGCTAAAAAACCACCAAAACCACCACGACCACAGAGAGGTTTTTCATTAGATGCTGCAGATCAGAAGCTGATTAAAGAGCTTGCTGAACTTGCAATTATTAAACGAGCAAGGATCGAGCGTATGAAATCACTAATGCAAAAAAAAGCTTCCAAAAATTCTTCACAATCATCAAATGGAAACCTTTTTGCTATGATTTTTACCATCATCGTCTTCATCGTTGTCCTTTTCCAAGGTAATAAAATATAAAAATTACTATTTGTGTTAAATTTCATTCTTTATGTGACAAGAAGCCAAAATAAGTCCTATAAATGATCGAGATTTATTAAAGCTTTAATTTGACGGTTTTAATTAATTAAAGTCAAATTTGACTAGTTTTTCCACTTCTTTTAATAAAGTAAATTACAGAAATTGTTCATTTTGTAGTCACTATTGCCCCCCTTTTTTGGGTTTAGTTTCACATAAAATAACTAAGAAAAGAAAAGTTTTGAGACAAAAAAAAAAGGATTCGAAATAAGTCTGGACAAATTTTGCAATTTACTCTATTTAATATTCGTGGGGATGATTTATAATGAAAACAAGATTTATATATTTATTGGTAGGGAATTTAAAATTTGGCATAACATAACATGTGGTACTCTTCTAACACATGATAGTGATAATACAAATCGATTAATCGTTCCAAAACAACAATATGTTTTTTTTTGTTTTTGGCTCTGACTTCTTGTTATAGCTAGTTAATGAATAAATAATTGTGCATGATTTCTAAAGTTTTAACAACCATTGTTTATATTGTCTATAAACTAGTTTTAACACACGTATAAATTAAAATTATGCAGGAATGTCGTGCCAAATTTCATGTGGAACAATCCAAGATTCTAATCCGACAACTCAAACAAATGAAAACGGTTTAATATCTATACAAGCGGAATTTAGTCCATCTGCTCATGATTCCGTTTAAAATGATTCAAAATCTTTCAAGTAAGAATATCATTAATTAGTTATATCCTCGGTGTTTAGCGTAATTAATGGTTTGTTAATTTGCATTGTATGTTTTTGTAGGTTATTTGAAAAGTTTTCGGGTTGAACGTGAAAGTTAGTTGGTGCTTTGCAACAATCACATTGCGGCACTTGTATAGTGTTTGGTACTTGTAACGGGAATTATAAACTGTTTTTTATTTATATAGGTGTTAGCGATTGCTATTAAGATTGCAATCTCGGCAATCTAGGATGAAATACAATATTTGTAGGTTATATGTAATGGTTATAAGTTTTAACATGTTATAGATGTTGTATCAAGGTTTCTCTCAAATTAGTTGCCTTGACTTGGTAATAAAGTCAACAACAATAATCCCACTTAGATTCAAGATTAGTGCAGCATTTAGAGATGGTTTTGTTCCATGTGCATTCTAGAATGATGAATGGCGTAATTAAAACGTGAAGATGGATGGGATTAAGATTCAAAATTTGAATTTTAGGAAATTAATGAATGTGAATCAGATCCATACGACTAATTACTTTGTTTCTTGGGATCTCAAACATCCATTGACTTATTTTGAATCTTCTAAAGAATTTAAAAAAATAAAAAATTCAGGTGTCTCTCATGTCCATGTGATCAATTATATTAAGGGGGTGTTTGGGATTGTGATATGATGGACGCGTATAATTAGTTTGTGTTATGAAGTATGAGCATCTTTTAAAAAATTAAATTATCATTTTCAAAATGCATAATCTATTCACTAGATATCTATTCTACTTACTATAATAAAACAAAGCCTATATGGTCACGTGACGTCTTTTAAGCCTCTATTGCCACATGGCAACCTTAAAGACCACCAAATTTATAATTTAAAATTTTGAAGATTAAGTAAATTTCAAATAGATATAACATCATAATCTTTCTCTAATTTAAATTTAACATCATAATCTTTCTCTAATTTAAATTTATTAATTTGTAATTTGAATAAGTCCGTAATAATATAATTTTTTTAAATTATCACATTGTCTTTTATAAAATAACATAATACGTAATTTGAATAACATTTGCATTAAGTAAAATAACATTGTCTTTAGATTGAAGCCTATCTCTTTTTTTCCGTACGTAGAAAGATAAACTCATTATTTGAACTTGTAATATAAATGCACTAGGTTATTATTATTCGTAAAAATTCACAGGTTATCGTAATTTGTTGAATATATTTTTATAGAGTATAAATATGAATAGTTAATTGTATGTTATTGCGCATAAGATAAGAAGACATATAGTAGATTAGGGAAATCGACTGTACACATTATATAAACACGAGGACATATAATAAAATACAATAGGGGAATTTAATTATTAACAATTATAGAATACTGAATATGAATCATTTATCTGCCACCCATGGTTAGTGATTTTAATGAACGTAATACTTATACGCGATATAAATATGAATCGTTAATTATTATTAACAATTGAATTCAAGTATGTACCTTATATAAACATTTTATAATTTCTTATCGCATATATAACAATCATAAACTTAATGGTTCATCTATTATGTAAGGTGATGGTTTAGGTTAAGTCAATAAAATTATTAAGTAAATGTTAAGTAAAATGTTATATTCAAATGTTAAGTAAAAAGTTACATTCAAACGGAGTTAACAACTCATCTATTATTAAGTCAAAATAGGGTTAAGTAAAAATGTAAAATGCTACGTTCAAAAACATTACTAACCATTCCTGAACTTTTTAACAAATCTGGTTATCATGAAATATATGTATTCAAGGTAGTCCTTAATAATTATATAGTCCTAATGGACAAATCTTAACCCTAATCATACATACAACATAATTATTCACATGCTATTAAAATTCAACCAAATGATATATCATAAGTATCATTTAAAATTATAAAACCCTATAATTAACTTTGACTATATTCATACTTTACCATTTAGAATAATTCATTATAAATAGTATTGTGTTTGACTTGAGTAGTAATCAAAACACAGTTAGATTAGTGAATAAATAAGACTTTATTAAATATTAGCACTCTTACCATAATTCACTATAAATAATATTATGTTTGACTTGAGTAGTAGTCAGAAGAAAATAATCTATTTTTTAATTTTTTTAATTTTTTTTATTAGTGAATAAACCTAAGACTTTATTAATAGTATTAACATATTTCAGTTTAATTTGTATTCCGTTTGACATAAGTAGTAGTCGAAACGCAATTTAATATTTTTTATTGGTTTTGTTTTAATTCTTTTGATTTTTATTATCGAATAAAAGTAAGACTTTATTAGTAGTTTAAATATGATTCACAATTCTCTATTAGAACATTAGTATTATTGTGATTGACTTGAGTAGTAGTAAAAACACTACTCTCTATTTTTATTAGTAATTAAAATTCAGATTTATTAGTATTCTTAACATACTTCACTTTAAATAGTATTATGTTTAACTTGAGTAGTAGTCAAAACACAATTCAATATTTTTATTCGTTATTCATTTTTATTTTTTGAATTAGTGAATAAAATTAAAACTTTTTTTAGTAACTATAATAGAAGATAAGGATGGTGGTCTATCAAATAAAACATCAAATGTTATTTTCAAAGAAGTATTTAGGAATTTATCTTAACATTTATTATTTCTTATTTTTTATTCAGTTATATTTTATTGTGTTTAAATAATTTTCAATTATTATCATTTATTTAATGTTTTAATTATCACCTTTGATATCAAATGCTTTTAATATTATCATTCCAAAATATCATAGAATCACGTCTATAACATTATCAATTATTCAATAAATTAATTACTTTATAAAAATATTATACAATTACTTATTTAATATTTTATATACTTACATAAAAAACATATTTTTATTATATAAATTTATGTTCAGAAGAATTACGACAATATTTAAAACAAATGTCCCCAAAAATAATTGTGATAATTGATGATTTTGACTTTCCTAAAACCGTTATAAGTTTGCATGTATTAAAACATAATCACCCTCTATTTCATTCCTAAAAATTCGTAGACGCTATACATTCCGTGATTATGTCAAAGAGAAACATTCAAGGAGGTCCATTGTTTTTACGACGTCCCGAGGAACAAATCACATCCATTGATCAATAAGATCTAATGGTCAAGATTAATCACATAGTTTATACATGAAAGAGTATTTTGGTCATTTGGCACCTAAAATGTAACACCTCAAAATCTGAACCATTTTTTTTAACAACAAATTCGGAAGCGTTTCAAAATTACATATTTATATAATTTTACAAAAGTTAACTTTCCAAAATAGTGTTACTTAACATTACGGCTCGACATCAAAATCATTTCTTCAAGTCTTGGTCAATCATTCCTAAACTTAATCTCCAAAAGACCCGTCCAACTACAACCTGTAAAAGATTCAACATAGTGGGGGATTAGCACGAAGCTAAGTGAATGAAAATATAACATTTTATATTGTCTAAGTACAACAATCTCGATTAACAATCTTCACCGATTCACAATCTTTACAGATTCACTTTACAGATTCACAATCTTTACAGATTCACAAATAACGAGAGGTCCGGCGGTTTTGCAGAACCTTACAACTGTTGTGGGCCTAACAACAGCTTACCGATAGCCCTTTACTCATTAGCAATGGTAAAGCTTCCTTAAGACACAACGAATATGTCAAGGTACAATTACCGTTATCTAACAGTAAACGAAAGCCCAGCCACCCAGTCAAGCTGCCTCTGTACTTTTTCATGTGCACATATCGATTAATTAACACATAGCCAGTTAATTAACATATACCATTAATATCGGTCCTGAAATAACGAAGCAATACTAATGAATCAGCACTAACTAATCAGCACTAACTGATCAGCACTACCTGATCAGCACTAACTGAATCAGCACTGATTCCACTAACTGGATCAACACTAACTGATCAGCACTAACTGATCAGCACTAACGAGATCAGCACTAACTGATCAGCACTAACTGATCAGCACTAACGGGGTCAGAACTAACTGATCAACACTAAACACTTTCAATTGCATCCAAAACCATTGCAATTTAAACAATACAAAGGTTATAAATCCACTCACCTTTGCCAAGTCTCTTTCCACTCAGTTGTCTAATATCACTGAGCCTCTTTTCCTTTTCCTGATAATCAAAACAATACTCGAATTAGTACCAAATTGATTAAAAGTTAAATAATGATAAACAACTATAATGACCAACCGATGCTTACATTATAACACTACCTTGACCATTTATAAGACTTTCAAATTTAAAATCAACTAGTTCACTTACTTTCCATCAATTACCGCCAACTTGTTAATTAACATCAATACTCCATTTTTAATCCATTACATGTTCTAATAAAAGTCAAACGTTATTAATATCACCATTTCTCCATCTAAGTTCCTAACTAACTAGAAAAGTAAGTCCGTATAACAATCGTTTCAATCTTCATCAAATTATGTATTGATAACATTTATTGACTAAACACAGCTATTTAACTTATTCTAACAATTTTTAATCACAAAACACAATTTAATGAAATTAGGTTAAACTTCATCTTCCCCAAATCACTTAAAATGGTGATTTTCTTAAAACTTCACTAAACAATAATTTCTTTAGCTAGTAATCATATAATAGGTTCTAATAACACTTAATAAGAATACAATTCATCAATTTTCATTCTAATAAAGAAACCCACTTAATATGTCAAACCCTAGTTCATAACTAAATAAATATTAAGAACCATAGTAACAAAATTAAAGATTTCATACCTCATATAAGCTAGAATTCGAATTTGTAACTGGAAATTAGGATGAATTTGATTATCTTTGCTAGAATACTCAAGAACCTAAAATATGTGTGTGCAAATGTGTGTTTACGTGACAAAGAACAAGAGAGGCTCAAAGTTCTTATTTCTTCTTTTGGCCTATCACCATACACGTACAATAGCACGTGTCCTCCATCCATAGAGTTAAAATTTCATTAAATACAATAATATACTATTTATCTGGTTCATAATTAATTCGTTTAAAATACCTAACTAACTCCTTTTCCAACAACAAAGATATATTTGTAACTTTGGTTCAAAAATGAATCTAATGATATAACAATCATTAAAATACTTAAACATTTTTATTTCAACTAATTTTAACCATTTGGTTAAAATATCAATTAATTCAAATAAATTATATAAAGATCTTGTGAATTCAAATAATCTTAATGGATAATATTTATCGCTTACAGAAAGTGATAAAACACTAGGCCGGGTTTTAGGGTGTTACATAAAAAAAATTGAATTTATTTTTTACTTTTTATTTATTATTATTTTAAATTTTATTTTTATTATTATTAAGTTAAAAAATAATATGTATTTGATAATTACGTGTAGTACTTAATCACATTTAATTTTAGTGTAAAATCACATGTGATTGTATATTTAATCATATTTGATATTTTAGTTTAATCAGTGTAATTCAGTATGCAATCACATGTGATTCAGTATTCAATCATATTTGATTTAATATGCAATCACATTATGTGTTATTAATTAAAAAATAATAATTTTTTTAAAAAATAAAAATAAAAAATAAATTCTAAAATAATAATTTTTTTTTAAAATGACCAAAATACCCCTCATTGTGTAAAATATGTGATTAATCTTGGCCATTAGATCTTATTGATCAATGGTTGAGATTTGTTCCTCAGGACTTCGTAAAAATGATGGACTTCCTTGAACGCAACTCTATGTCATAATGCAGAATATTAAATTATCAAATAAACCGGATTTCAAATTATAATGTGTTTTTTCCTTTCGTAAGACATATTTCCGAATCACCTTAGTATTAGCAAAGCTATTGCAATTGTCTTCTAATTTTCACAATGCCATGTTCGTTTTATGGCTCAAATCAGGTTAGTGTTATTGGTTTCCACAATGATTATTTCTCAACCTCTCAATGTATAGTAACGAATAGATTGATGCAACTATTTTGCAATATTATGTGTAAAACATTGTTTTACTTATTTTACTTTTCTATAATATTTTTCCAGAATATTTTTTGATTTTGGTGATAGTTACGATTATTTGAGTGAGTTATTAATCATGGATTTTAGTAGAAATTAACTCACTATTTGCGAGATTATTGTTAAACTTAAAACATTCCAGAAAACAAATTTGTGGAACCTAAAGCATTTCAGAATACAAGCTGATACTTAAAGCAATGTGAAAGTGTAGCAGAAATGTAGAAACGGTCGATCGGTGTTTTGATTTAGGGGAAAAAAAGGGTATTTACCGGGTACCGGGTCGCCAATTGAACCGTTTACCCGGCCAGGTCTCAACGGGTAGAAAGTGACCAAAAAACTGAGCAGATTTGACCCGCCCAATGGACCGGTCCCGGTTGAACCGGCTTGGTCAACCCGGGGTTTAAAACATTGTATTTTTTAGAATTTTGTTAAATATATGTATATAATAAACGATTAATTTGTCTATGCAGGACTTCTAATTATTGACATTCTTTGTTATGCAGGGTGTAACATGAAGTGATCTGCGGTGTAAAAATCAATAATTAATAATCATGCCGTATAAAAATATATACACTTAAGTAATCTAACCTCTTGCTCCACCCATCTTATTAACAACTTATTTAAACTTATTAACAACCATTTACCACCATTATTTAAGAACTTATTGCACAAAGTGCATTATCCACGTTTAAACTTTTTGCAATGTACAATTACCATATTGAACTTTTTTGCAAAATACAATAATTTAAGGATGCGTTAACAACCCTAATCCCCTAATAATAATGGTCACGTCATTGTTACCGTTGCTGGTTAAAATATAGGAAAATGATAATGACAGCCCTTAACAAGACAAAACTAATATAAAAAATATTTCCTGAATTTTATAAATACTACTCTATCAATGAATGTATAATCATTTTATGCATGTTAAAGACAACTCTAAGAGCTGACATTAACAAAACTTACAATATATATTCAATTGCTAGTGACTTAAATAACAACTTTTATAAGTACAATGAACTAAATAAACGAAAAAAATGACCTAAGGATTTTTTTTTTTTTTTTTTTTTTTGAAAAAGACGAGTCATCGAATGAAATAGCTAACAAAAATGAACTTGGTTAATTTAATTATGAGAGAGATAATAGTTTTATTAATATTTTATAGGTAAAAAAATAAAGTAAATTTTTTAGCAAGAAACGATTTTTTTCCCCTCTAATTATTAAGGTTATGCGATATTATTGTCGTTTGAAGTGTGATTTAACATTTTTATTTTCATCTGATTTCAATTACAAAAATTATTATAATTCCAAAAAAGAAAATATTAATTATTGAAAGCGATAATAAAGTTTTATGACTCAACAAGATTTCCCATCAGATCCGCGAGAATTTATCTTCTCTCTTTCCCACATCAGATCTGCTCTTCTGAAGGAAACCCAAATTTTAGTGTCGGTGGCCTAGAGAAATTAACGCAAACACTTGGCATGCATTGCTCATTTCACCACTAGATTCTTTCAAATTGAAATCCAATAACTCCGATTTGTTGCTCAAAAATGGTGATCAGTGGTCCTTTAACACCTGGTCAGGTCAGTGGTTATTTTCATCTGCGACTGTATTCTGTATACGATTAGATCTCGTGTTCGATTGAGTAGTTTTCTTCTCAGTAGCTTAAATAGATGCATTTGCTTCAATATTTGTTCACTTGTACAATCGATTGGGTTTTCGTGTAATCAGAATCAGGAATTTTGCGCTCGTCTACTGATTTAACGCATGTAGTTAAACTTCTAACTTTTATTATTGTTTTCACATTAAATTGAAGTATAATTTCATCAATTAAGCAATGATTGAAGTTCATTATAGCTCACCAGTTTAGTATGTTACTAGATTGCTAATTTGCTATACCTTGTTTAACAAATGATTTTTTTTTTTAATTTTATGACATGTGGATTTAGGGTTTACATAGTGCTGAAGAATGTGTAGGTAAATTTACACTTTGGCAATGGAGTAAGAGAACTAATTGTAGTCTTACTTCTTAGTGGTACTTGAGAATGCTAATGTTGTCAATTGCAAGTGTAAATATTAAATTGTTTTATTTAAGATGTGTTAGTTGACTTAATTATGAGTTGACTCTTTATCCATTATCATCAATTGACTTAAGATTTGTTAGTTTACTGTTGACTTAATAGGTTCTTTTGATGAATTCACTATTCAGTGTTCTGATTTGCATATTGCAGGTGTCAATTTTACTTGGAATTATCCCAGTTTGTGTAGCTTGGTTATATTCAGAGTTCTTGGAGTACAAGAAAACAGCATCCGTTAAAGCGTGAGTCAAAATTCAAAAGTTGAGCATGTTAAAACGTAGTTAAAATAGTTTTTTTTTTTTTTTTTTTTTTTTTACATTTAAATTTAATAACTAATTTTTAGTGGCAGAGATTCTGATATCAATTTGGTTGAATTGGGAAATAATACTGTTAAAGAAGATGATAGAGCTGTTTTATTGGAAGGTGGTGGTTTACAGGCAGCTTCTCCTAGAAGCCATAGTTCATCTATTACATCTCCACTTGTCAGGTTTCTAATTTTTATTTATTTTTTAATTATTATTATTATTATTATTATTATTATTATTATTATTATTATTCTTTCTTATAACTAATATCAGTTTATCATTGTGGTAAACTTATTCAATCTTTTTTCATTTCACAGGCTGTTTACAATGGATGAGTCTTTCTTGCTTGAGAATCGTGTGACATTGAGAGCTATGTATGCAATTTTTAATTTTTAAATCTTATTTTTCTATTTTCATGTCTCTTTTTACAAAAATATATATTCAGTAATTTATTATGTTCTTATTCTCTTTATTTTTTTCCAGATCGGAAATTGGTCTTCTTTTGTTTTACTTTTACTTATGTGACCGCACAAACTTTTTCGGTGATTCCAAAAAGGTATACGTAGCTTTAAAAAATGTAATATTTATCGTAACACATATTAAAAAAAAATATTTGACAATTATTTATATTTGCAGAGTTACAATCGGGATCTTTTTATGTTTCTCTACTCTCTTCTGATCATAGTTTCAGCAATTACATCTTTCAAAATACATCACGATAAATCACCGTTTTCTGGGAAAGCCATACTTTATCTTAACAGACATCAAACTGAAGAGTGGAAAGGTTGGATGCAGGTTAGTCATATTTTTGTATAATATTATATTATTTTTTTATATCTAACTTTTGGCTATTTATATACAGGTACTGTTTTTAATGTACCATTACTTTGCAGCAACAGAAATATACAATGCTATACGTATTTTTATTGCTGCATATGTTTGGATGACTGGTTTTGGAAATTTCTCTTATTATTACATTCGAAAAGATTTTAGTCTTGCAAGGTTTGCTCAGGTACTTATTTTATACATAATTATCTATGCTTTATTCTTTTTATATTTTTTTGTTCTTATGTAGTAATATTAAATATTACTTTTTTTACAGATGATGTGGCGGTTAAACTTCCTAGTATTATTATGTTGTGTTGTTCTTAACAACAGTTATATGTTGTACTACATATGCCCAATGCATACACTTTTCACACTTATGGTTTATGGAGCACTTGGTATTTTTAATAAATATAACGATAAAGGGACTGTTATTGCTGCAAAATTTGTAGCTTGTTTTTTGACAGTTATTTTGATATGGGAAGTACCTGGTGTCTTTGAATTTATATGGGCCCCTTTCACATTTCTTGTTGGTACGTACCTTTGACTCGAGTTTTTCCAATCTTATTTTTATTTTTTATTTTTTAATTATAGACTTGTATATATATCTCAGGATACACTGATCCTTCAAAACCAAACATTCATGTTATGCACGAGTGGCATTTTCGATCTGGCCTTGATCGTTACATATGGATTATAGGAATGCTTTATGCTTACTACCACCCTACAGTATGTGCCAATTACACACACACACACACATATATATGTATATATATATATATATATATATATATATATATATATATATATATATATATATATATATGTGTGTGTGTGTGTGTGTGTATCATATAGATATATATATTGTATAACACTGCTGCTTTGCTAATGTAGGTTGAGAGGTGGATGGAGAAACTGGAGGAAGCAGAAATTAAACGTAGAATATCAATCAAGACAGTCATTGTGATAATATCCTTGACAGTATATCTGTTTTCATGTTTTTAAATTTATATCCTAAGTTTGATTCATCATTAAAGATTCTGAAATTTCATATATGTCTTAGGTTGGTTATTTGTGGCTCGAGTATATATACAAACTTCCCAAAATTACATACAATAAGTACCATCCATACACCTCTTGGATCCCCATCACGTGCGTATACATTTTCTATCTAAATATTTTCAGTTAATATTTTATTTATTTTAAATATGTCATATTTTTTTTTTGTTTTTGTTTCTGATAGTGTGTATATAAGCCTTCGGAATGTCACCCAATATTTCCGTAGTTACACCCTGACACTTTTCGCGTAAGTATCAATTTGTTTTGTACATATAAAAGATTTAATTAAATTATTACTTTAGATTTAAATATTTAATACGATTTTCTCTTGTTTATTAGATGGTTGGGAAAGATCACTTTGGAAACCTACATCTCTCAGATCCACATATGGCTAAGGTAATGATGTCTAACCATGGTTAAACAATATTAACCATGATTAAGCGCCACAATATTGAACATGTGTTGACTTGCAGATCAGGAGTGCCAGATGGTCAACCTAAGTTGCTACTGTCTCTGATTCCAGACTACCCAATGTTGAATTTCATGCTTACAACTTCCATATACGTTGCGGTAAATAAATAATTTTTTACTATTTATAACGAAAATTAAATTCACGAATTATTTATATTTTTTGGGGAAATTAACGTGCAGGTGTCGTACAGGCTTTTTGAACTAACGAATACTTTAAAGATTGCATTTGTACCCAGTAAAGATGATAAACGTCTTATGTACAACGTTATTACAGCAGTGATCATATCGACTGTTGTATACACTTTATCGTTTATTCTCCTAAAGTTACCTCAAATCATGGTAATAATTTTTAAAAAATAGTTATTATGGTTTATAAAAGTTGAACTAATTTTTATTTACGTTATCGACAGGTGTGAATTTTGAGATGTGTTATATCATGAAAGCGTACCAGCTCCAACAATATCACTCACTGTTTGTTCATATGATCCAATCATTCTCGAGATTAAAATTCAGAGACGTATTTTTTAAGGGTTGAATTGAGGGAAATACGTATATTGTATAGATCGAATGGAATATGTTCAATATCTACGTAGCGTGAGGTTTTTGACTATATTTTTGTAACATGTACGTTTCCCTCACGTACACCCAAAATATGCCAATGATTAAGAAATTAGTAGGTCATAAAGTACAAGTCATTGTAGTAATATTATGTTGTTTCTCTAGATATTTGGAACTGTCCTAAAACGTATCCAATGAGTAAGAAGTTTGATCCTTAAGTTAGTACATCACTAGTAATTAGTATATAAAGGGCTAATACACTATTTGGTCATTGTTTTTTTTTTTTTTGAAAATTTTAATTTTGTCAACGTATTTTTTTTCTTATTAATGTCTTACTTTCTGAAAAAAACTAATTTTGTCAACGTACTTTCTTTGTTTATTAAGATTATTGTACTAACATGAGTATTAAGCTGTTACAATATCTTACTACAATTCTGTATGATTTTTTTAATCTATAAAGATCACATTGAACTTTTTCTGAAAGTACAATGATTTTAATTGCCTTAACTCTATTTTATATTCTCTTAACATTTGTCGATATATAATGGTCACGTAATTATCTTGTTATCGTTAAAATTATATACTTCGCATGTGTTTGCTAGTTACTTAAAAAAAGTACATAGGCCAAATTTAACTTTTTTGAAAAGTACAACTTTATATCAATTATTCAAGAAGTTATTATCCCTAGCTTTAACAACAATCTTTCTTTATATTCCATTACAAACATTAAACCAAGATATGAGATTAGTTATCTAATTCTGTTCCACACTTGAGATAATTTGTAGCGATTGAGCCGTTACCACCTTGAGGAAAAAATCCTCCCGGAACTTGTTCGTTTCCACTTCCGTACAAAATACGAAGTACTTCTTTTGGTGTTCGGCCGTACGATAGTGAATTTGTATCTCCGGTCAGGAGATTTCCTGGACTTTTTCCATCAACGGGTAGGTAAGTTGGAACAACGAGCCCCTGGTCTTTTATGCCATCGTGGCCTAAATTGTTTCTAAATCCTGAGATTCTGTTAGTGAATTCGGCTACTGTGAAATCGTACGGTACCACTATCAATGATGCGTGTTTGTAAAGAAGCGCTCTGAGAACGGCATCTTGTCCTGATACTACTCCCAAAAGACCGGCTACGAGCTGTGGTAATAATAAACTTTGTAAAAAGTTCACATATAAGATTGGGATCAAACAGTTTTGGTGATATCAACTCCAAACCGTTAGATCGTAATTTTGATAGGCTCCATTAGCTTTGATTTGATCCAAGGGCTGAGATTGGTAATTGGATCAGAGTTGATGGATACTATCTCTCTATCTAACATGACAGTAGCTTACTTGATTGCATCAATTCTCAAAAATCTATATACATATATAGATTCATATGTACGTATGTATGTATGTATGTATGTATGTATGTATGTATGTATGTATGTATGTATGTATGTATGTATGTATGTATGTATGTATGTATGTATGTATGTATGTATGTATGTATGTATGTATGTATGTATGTATGTATGTATGTAATAATATACCTTTTTGGCGGTAGAACTTTGTAGTCTTGGATTGGCACCAACATAGCCGGTGAGACCAACATAAGGGATGATATACGACGCAAGCATAAAATTGATATCGTTTGCGTACGGATCGAAAGGTGGAAATAAAGGTTTTCCAATTGCTTCGGTTATTACTGTTGCAAATGCGTTTACACTTAAATCCAACAATGGCCTTGGAAATCCTGGAACCATACTTCTAATTGCTCTGTATATATACGCCATTAGAAGAAAAACTTTATATGTAAAATCTTTTAAGTAAATCACTAAATGGACATTAAACTTTAATAGATTAATTTTACCATGTACATTTTTTATAAAGATACAATATATTCTCACAAGTTGTTATCCAGTAATTGTGTTGAAATTCAAGATTTTTCTATGTAGTATAAAGTTACCAATTAGTGCATAATTTTAACAATTAAAGATTTAAATAACTTAACTAACACATTTGAGATTTTTTAATAATCGTGGTTCGAGTCTAAACAGTAACATCCACAACGGGTAGTATGAGGGGGTGATTTTTACACCACAACTTTTAATGCATCTACCACAACCTATGCTTAATATACTTATACAATTAGCTGTAAAACGTGTACTGTGTGGTATAGGAAGTAAAAGTTGTGGTGCAGAAATGAATTCTCGGCACTATGTCTTCCCTCGAACCCTCCACCTATGGGGAATAAACCCTACCACCTATTCACCCGAGGAAATGCCTTCAGCAAGACTCGAACCCGAGATCTTGTGAATGAAAATCCCTCAAGGTTTTCATTGGTGGCCAGTTGATCTACACCAACTGGTTTAACAAAAATAGAGTTTGAAATTAGGATATGTTTTACAAACAAAATTGATATCAACTGATCAATGTCCTAAATATAATTAAATGGGTTGGATTAGATTAGCCGACTAGTTGGACCGTAAAACAAAATTATTGAGTATTTATGATGCAATAATTATGTAAATAGTGAATAAATGTCAAATAAAGTTAGAAAAGTACAAAATTAATATCATAAGAAAGGAATAAAAAAGTACTTTTAACTAAGTTAATTATTGAGTTTCAAAATCTATAAAAAAATTTATGTCTATTTTATCTAATTGTGTTAGAAAAATTGTTTTTTCCGGTTTGACCGATCGGACCACTTGGATTTTTATGTCAAACCAGTTAATTCCGACTAAGCTATAACTATCAATCTAACAAGCTCATTACAACTGGCTACTTTCTTGTTTCCCAGTTCAATTAGATTTTTAAAACATGAAATTAAGGACCTGATATGACCAACTTCCTCGTAACCAAATTGAGCGATTATATCTCTAATTAAGGGAGTAAGTGTAGCCATCCTTGCGCCAATTGGTGGTGGCCCACAACCGACAAGATCCGGTTGGATATAATCCAAACCCTTACCCATGGATCCAAACAAAAAGAATTCGGCTTCCAAATATTCTAAATTTAAAGCAAATTCTATAAGAACTCTATCGGATTTAGGTAACTCTGATTGTGGATTTGGGTAGTAATCCTGGCCTGCCGCCACTAGGGGGAGGAGGAGGAGGAATACGGTGGTTGTCAATGGGCTGACGGTGGTGGGTGGTGCCATGAATTTAGTAATGAGTGTTTTAGCTGAATTGTGTCTAATTTGGAAATTAAGCATGTTAATTTGTTGAATTTTATAGGCCTTCATTTTTATGTTTCAAGAAATAATGGCAAGATTCATGGACATGCAATTTAGCACTTGGTGAGTTGCATGGGGATCAAACTTGATGTTATTTTCTTAATTTAATAAAATTTCAAACAAATCAAGCATTTGATGTTTTAAACTGTTTATCTATCATATGAATATTTAATGGTAGTAAAGGTGTCTTCGGTTCCGAAACCGGTAATCGGTAAACCCGAAGACCAAATTTTTGGAAAATCGAGAACCGGGACCAATTTTCATTTTTAGTTTCGGTTTTGGTTCCGGTTCAGGTCGAATGGCAGGTAGTATTCTTTGACGTGTATAGCGTTTTGTAACATTTTATGGGATCAAAGCTCGGCCACCATGGGAAATCTGTTATAAACGTAAATATCATTTTAAAAAGAAAAAAATATCAAAATTAGTTGACTAAGTCGAATCAAACCCCCATGATGAACAGATTGCATCAAAACTACGACTTGATCGTTGATGTTAACATGACGACAAAATAGAAAGACAAAAATAAATAGTACAACCAAAGTCTATAAGATGACAATAAAACTTTATATCCATATATATCGAACTATCATAAAACAACGTGTAATATATAGCTAGGATAGTTTAGCAAGAAAGTAATGTCTACAACGCTACCTACCATGTAGATAGAAGTAGCGGACTATTCGTAATGCAGACCAAATCTGGTTTTGGTCACGAGTGTCACGCCAGCTTTTTCTCTTCAGACTTAATTAAACATATGATCGAACCCCTGGTAGTGGTGAACAGACAACGAACATACTTTATAATTAATTTTATTAATACATTTGTCATTTACCATCAGGGCCGGTCTAGAATTTTTTGAGGCCTGATACATTTTCTGAAAAAAGGCCCTAAAACGTAAATGATCGAAAATTATAAATATTTTTCTTTTAAATTTTCATTATAGTTGTGTGCGGTTCTTAATCCTGCTATAACCTAATATTACTTGCGTTAAAAAAAAGTATATCACTTCGTGTAAATTACTAATACAAATGCACAAAAAAAATATTGGGCCCCTTATTTTAGTGGGCCTTATTCACATGCACATTTTGAACACCCCTTGGGACGGCCATGTTTACCATGCATAATATACAATCGACCATTGCATAAGTACAAGCAGCCACCATCGGTCGCCTACACGACCAAATTGAAGGAAAGGGGGAAGACGTTCGCTGGTTATCGCGTAATCGAAGAGAAAATATATATAACCAATGATACTCCTTAGTTTTTTTCTTAAATCTGAGTCTACTTGTACGTTTAAACAAATACCACACATTTATTTGATTATTTATCATACTGAAATCGTTACATTTACATCAACATAGACAAGATAAAAAAACACACCTTAACATAAAGGCTGTATTGTAGTTAGTAGTACAATACAACAAGATACATATCAATCATTATAATTATGCTTCATTCTTTCACATACCCATGTTCAAATATGTTCTAGCAATCGTCCCGTTAGCACCACGAGGATAAAATCCTCCCGGAACACGTTCATTGCCGGTTTGATACACAATACGTAGTATTTCTTCTGGTGTTCGACCATACGACAATGAGGTTTCATTTCCCGCCAAAATGTTTCCGGTTATCCTCCCTTCGGCGCCTAAGTAAGCTGGTACAATGAGACCTTCATCTTTTAAGCCCGCCCGGCCTAATGTGTTTCTTAGTTGTGAAATTCTGTTAGTAAACTCGGCTACTGTGATACCATATGGAATTACAATTTGTAGAGCTCGCTCGTAAAGAAGAGTTCTAAGAACTGCATCTTGACTCGCTTCGATTCCCAAAAGACCGGCTACAAGCTGATCATACATAATCATATTTTCCACATGTTATCATATAACGATTTTAAGAGTAAATTGCATAAATCCTTCCTACCAAATTGCATGTTTGATCGATGTGGTATTGAAAATGCAGGTTGCACCTCTATTTTAAACATTTTTATTTGGCCGTTTTGATCCTTCCTTGAATAGGGATTTGGGGGTGGCAATTCCCGATAATATTCGTAACTCGACACGGAAATAATCAGGTTTGGGTTGATTTTAAATGAGTTTGGGTCAAAAATAGATTTACTCATCCAACCTGTTCACAAATCGTGTCGAGTTTGGGTAGGCTTATATATATAACGGGTCGATCCGCCAATCTATTGAGTTTTATAAAGTTTTTTAATGGGTTCAAATACTATAAAATTCGTTAACCCCGCCTAAAACATCTCTAAATCATTGTTTGACCTTTCAACTCCTCACGGTTACCATTGTATTTTGAGTCTATTTTTATTTCTGACATACCAACGTGGATCTGATCAGAATTTTAAACACGTCGGGCGGTAACACAAACTCCACATGATTGCCAAGGATGCCGTTAGAGGGGAATGACCAAAACGGATGAAAGGTTTCAAAATAGGGATGCCGTTGGGAAGGATAACTTTTGCAATTTACTCCAATTATAATTAAGAAAACATATAGTTAACTTATGCTATATATACCTGTTTTGAAGTAGGACTTTGAAGTAGCGGATTTGCACCAACATAACCAGTGAGACCGACATAAGGGATGACGTACGATGCAAGCAAATAATTGATATCGTTTGCGTAGGGATTGAAAGGGGGATATAAAGGCCTTCCAAACGCAGCGTTCATTACTTGTGCAAATGCTTGACTACTTAAATTCAACTGTGGCCTTGAAAATCCAGGAACCGTACTTTTAATCGCCCTAACAGTATAATATATACTATATTATTGATTGACTCGTGGAATATTAAAACATCAAAGTTACATGTAACACATATTTAATTCCATGCAACGATGAAGAAATATAAATACAATTGTAAAACGTACTCTACTATTACAATTGATGTTGAACGAATATACAAATATTAATGATAAATATTATGATGAAAATATAATATATTCAAAATAGATTTTTAAAAAATTAATATTGAAAATATGATTTTGATTATAATATATATGTTTACAGATTCAGAGAAGTTAAGTGAAATTTGAAAAAATAAATCAACTGGAAATAAAAGGAAAAAATGGTTTGGAAGAATGAACCTGATGTGACCAACTTCTTGATAACCAAATTGGGTGATTATATCTCTAATTAGAGGACTAAGATTAGCCCTCATTACACCGATAGGCGACGGTCCGCCGCCAGTAAGATTAGGTTGGATTTGATTCAAACCTCGGCCCATAGATCCATATAAAAAGAATTCAGCTTCAAAATATTCTAAATTTAAAGCAAACTCTATAAGATCCTTATCAGATTTAGGCACTTGGGGTTTCGTAATATTTGAGGCCGCAGATGCTAAACCAAAGAGAAAGAGAAACAATACGGTGGTTATCGGGCTTATCATGGTGGTGACGGGCGGTAGGTGGTGGTGGAAGATGATGATACCAAATTAAAGGTTTTGCTAGCTTTGTTATTTCTAAGTTTGTAGGTATTTGGTTTGATCACTCTGTCTGCATGTTTTCATGATATTTATAGGCGTTGTAGTTGTATGTGGTGCCACGTGGCATTCAATGATTGGATGAGGGTATTAGATTACTTGTAATGAAAATAGTTGATTTTCCTGCTAAAAGCTAGCTTATTATTTCGTATAAAAACGTACTCGATTAATATAATGCAGTCTAGACGTGTTACACTTGTTTTAGAGATAGTTGCCAAATTCTTTTCAATTTATTGTTGGGATATAAATGATTTATTACTGATGTTGCAGTTGGTACTAAAGAAGACTTAATACTGATACACAAGTTAGTATTGATGGGGCAGAATTATAAAGATACTACTGATGAACGATCTACTACTGATGGGTGCATATACTACTGATGATCATATTTAGAACACATCGTATCCGAGATTCTCGTTTAGTTAGTTTAGAATGTTTATCTTTTGTAATTTGAATTGTAATCTAGTCCTAGAATAACTAGGGTATAATGTTAGGCTTCAATGACTATTATATATAGTTCCTTAAGAATTGTAAACGTACGTGTGTATTGATCTATTTTTAATATACATTGAAGCTTTTTGTGATAAACTGTGTTCTTGATAATTCTTATACGTTTTACAGTTTACATTGTTCTTAATCAATAACAAGAGTGTTAATCCGCTGTAACTTCTCTTTGTTAATAAATCTGTGGTTTAATAACTTATTGAGTTATTCGATCCTGACATTTATGAAGTGGAAATCTTTGGATTTGAATTATTTTGCATGCGTAAGTAATTTTTGTTACTAAGTTATGTAAAATTCATGACAAAAAGTTTTATCAATTTCAAATCTTTTAAAGTCATATGCATTTCTAAGAAAATTAACAACTAACTTCAATTTAATCTCTACACATTTCCAGTGTAACGGCAAATAATTTGATGATAATCTACTGATAAAAGCGTCTGAAATAATCTTCAAGAGATCATAAGTTCGATCTATTCATCCGGTAAACATTACTAGATAACAAGGGGTAGATTCCAGAATGGTCATGACAACAGTTATATTGCATAGATCACTAGCAAAACTCGTCCATTTTATGAGAGCATGTTATAGACGAGAATAATGTTTTTAAAATTTTAGTGTAATGGCACAAATATATTTCAAATAAGACTCATTTATCATGTGAAATAGCATTTCAAGGCGAAGTTCGCAAAAATAGTTCTTTATATTTAGTTTTAAGTATTCAACCGTTTTTTTTTATTAAATTGGTTAATGCCTTAAATGTAAAATACTGAATCGTTTTAAAATACTGATACCAACCTCATCTTTTTACTACCTTAATCTAAAAGTTATAACTATGCTTTTTCTAAACAAGAAAGTTTTTGGTAAAACTTTCAAATCTAAAATGGTTTTAGAAAATTTTGGTAAAACTTTCCAATTTAGTATGTTTTCCGCATTGTAATTATCACTTAAAACTGATAAACTTTGACTTTGAGTTTTCTTTGTTTTTAATTAAGAATTAAAGACGCGTGTATAATATTGATCAATAAGTAAACATTTATAATTTAATTATGCGTTAATAAAACGTAGTTTTCTTTAAGGTGTTGTTTGGTCCGTCGGGAATTGAATTCCAATTCTATATTTTGTTTGGTTAGTAGGAAACAGAATTGAAATTCAATTTCATATTCTGTTTGGTTGACATAATTGGAATTAGAATGCTGTAAAATGACGAATTTAGTTGACAGAGAGGAGATTGATTTTGTTTGCCGGAGAAGATCAAGGTATGTTCGCCGAAGAAGATGAGTGTTCGAATGACTGAGAGCGATGAAAGCATTTGATTTTAGGTTACGATTTTTCAGTTAAAAGAAATGGTATAAATGGAATAAACACTTTCCATCCATCATAGTATTTTAATTCCTTCCAAAGTTGGATGGAATGAGATTTCCCTCATTTGATAGAATGTTAATCTCATTTATGAATCCAATTCCCTTCTTTTTTTTAAACAAATAATGTAATGTGGTGAAATTAGATTTCAATTCATCTCAATTCTATTACTTTCCAACCAACCAACCAAACACCGCCTAAGGACTAAGACATAAAGGGATGATATTATCTAAAGTCTTAACTATCATTTAAGAACAAAACGTGTTTTGTAAACCTTTTTTTCCTTTTCCTTTGTCTGTTTCCCTTCAAAGAAATCAAGAAAAACAGCTTGTCGCATCTAACGCTGGTGCCAACCGTTCCAACAGTACCCAAAGCGAAGACATGTTGGTTTGTGACACTAATGACGTGCCTTATTCACTTCATTTGTCGGTTAGAGTGCTTAGAAAAACTGAAGAGGTAAGCGACGAGTGTGCGGGTGTAGATTATTTTTTGTGTGTATTTTATGTATAATATAAATAATATTGGAGACCAAAAATATTAAGTGATTTGCAGGAATGTGTAAGATTGTGATAATTGAAATATCAGTTGATATGTCGATGAGTTGATAAATATTGAAGCGTTAGTTGATTGTCACGGTTAAAAGTGGTTGATTCTAAACTTAGGTGAATGTTCAAGGTAGTCCAAGAATTTTAGCTAGTACCTAGGGATAATTAATAGTCATTGGATCAAGAAAAAGTCAAAGGTCAAGATCAAGATTCAAACCATACAAACACATGTGCTTCAATACATCAATACCCCACCCACCTCCGGCGGCCGGAGACGGTGGCCGGCGGCGGCGATGGGCGGCGGTTGACGGCCGGAGGTGGCCGCCGGCGGTGGTGGTCGTGACTGGAAGCACATGTGTTTGAAACACATGTGTTTCAAAAGGTGAAACACATGTGTTTTGAAAATAAAGGAGTGTATTGTTGGAATTATGTGCACAGTTAGTCAACCTATGGTGATACATCCATGCCTACGAAACACTTAAGGGTTACACCGGTGAGTGCATGTAATACGAGCAAGATATGCAATGATACTACGAAGAGGAATGATTCATAATAGTCATTATGAATCTGTTAAGTATTAAGTTAAGTTTAACTTATTACTAGATTAGTTTAACTAACTAATTAATACAAGTATTTGTACATTTACTAGTTAAGTAAATGTAACGACCCGAAATTTGTAAATAAATAAATTGTATAAAAATATGATAAATAAGGATAAATCGTTTTAAGAACGTAGGAATTGGTTTCGTGTCGTTTGGAGACCGTATGAGGAAGTTACGGGCGAAACCGGGTCGAGACAACAACCGAAAAATGCAGCCCTGCTGCATTGGAAAGTTAGCGCCGCGAACTCGAGATAACGATCGGGAACTGTCTCCAGCGGATTTGGCTTTTGAGCGTGATGTAGTTCACGAGTAGTTTGCGATCGCGAAGTAGGCGTGCAACGCATAGTTAGCGACGCGAACTTAGTTCGCGTCGTGAACTTTGGTCGTGCAGCATTAAAGTCGGGTTTTGGCTCATTTAATGCATTTCAAAACCCTAGTTTCTTCCATTGACGATTTTTGAGTGCAAGTGCTGATCTTGGTTGATTTCTCCATCAAAGCTTGGTAGATTTCACTCCTAAGTGAAGATTAAAGGTATATCTTCACTCCTTGATCTTTGTAGCTTTAGATCTATGTATTTTGATAGTTGGGTTGAAACCCTAGTTATTGGGGGTTATGGTTTATGGTGAATAAATGATGTATACACTTAATAGATGGTATATTAACAAAGGAAACAAGTGTATGATTTCGATTGGTAAGAATCTTAAGGGTTGGTTAAACCTAGGGTTTGGTAAATCACCATAATTGGGGAAAATGTTAGTTAATGGTAATTAGAGGATAATGGATACATTATTGATAGTATGAGATGTTGAACATCTTGTGATTGTTGTATTAGGCTATTGGTGAAGTCTTGGAAGTTTGACCGAATTGTGGAAGCAAGAGTTTTGGTGTCAAGAACACGGTTGGAGCATTAATTGCTAAGGTGAATCGTGTGGACTTTATTGAGTACATAGCCATGAAAATACTTGTTATTATATATGTCGAGTCCATTTGATAATTGTGTAGAATTTAGCAAATATAGTTAGTTGCATATTGTTGAACATAGGTAACTAACTTGTTGATGATTGATGTGATAGCCAAAGGCTTTGATTGATATAACCGTCGAGTTATAGTAAGGTTGAGACGATGTGATGACGCGGGGATCCCCGGTCATGAGGTATGGAATGGGGAGCATTTGGGCGGATCCCCATCGGCCCATTCCATGATAGTAGTCTTGCTAACTGGAAGTAGTCCGGCGAGTAAGGCAGGTATAGGTAGATTGGGCGATTCCCTCTTGCCTTTACCTTGAAGCTTGTTAATGCGGGGGATCCCCGGTTAATGAGTTAATGTGGTTCTAGTTGGTTGGGGATGTCCCGACAACTAGATATGATTGCTAGGAAAGCAAAGTGTTAGAGTCACAATAGGGTGACTAGTTAGATGGATGACTTACTTATATGTTGTTTATATGTCATACGATTATATTTATTATCGGGTCTAAACTCATGTAGCTCACGAGACGTTTTTGTCTCACGTACTCCTTGTTGTTTTGCTATGTACTCAGGTTCGGGATCGAAGGTTTAGGTACGCATGGATAGAGATGCGGGGCCTAGAGTAGAAGAACTTTAGATTGGATTTATGCTTAGCTTTAGTTTTGATCTATTTTGTAACACCGAACTTTATACTCTGATTTTCATACCAAAGGTTTTTGTAAATCCATATTTTGGAATAGTTCTTCTATTTATGAAAAATGATTTATTTTGGGCAAATGTTTTGTATTAAAATTTGAGGTGTTACAGTAAATATACAATGTGTTAATTAAAGAATATCCATGATATGATTTAAAGCTATTAAATCATATAGTGATTGGATAATATTATTGTCTAATTAATTATTAAAGGTATATAACACAAGTATGTATTTCGTGTATGTATGTACACGAAATATATAAGTGTATAATACTAAGGCATTTGATAATTAAGTGTGACAATAATAACTAGTAGAACTATGAGGGTTGAATGTGTAAAGAAGAAGTTTAATTAAGAAGTCAATCTTAATTAAACTATAAGGGTTTTAAGTGTAAGATCTTCTATTATAAATAGAAGGCCTAAGGCTTAAACCTAAGAGTTGATCCTTGCCTTACACCTCACGAAATTCTCCCCTCCTCTCTCCCCTTCGATCGGCCGAACATCAACACAAGAACACAAGCTTGTGTTCTTCGTGTTCTTCGTTCGTTCTTCGTGTTCTTCAAGTCTTGAAGATCAAGATCTTTGCAAGTGATCATCTAGAGGATCGCTCGTCGTGTTCATCATCAGTGTACTTACTTAAACTAAACTAAGGTATGATTTATGGAACACTCTTTCTCCTATGCTCCTCTTGTTCGAATTCGACCAAAGAACCTTAGGGTTCTTTGGTTGATGGTTGATGGTCGACGAACCACACAAGCATTGTGTGTGTTCGAGTTCTTCGTACAAGGTTTCTTTCTTGTTAATCAAGTTTGATTTCCAAGTTCCTATAATCTTTTAGGGTTTAAGGATTAAGTTTAATCTCAGTTCCGCTTTTAGGGATTAAATCAGCTAGTTGGTTTTAACTGGCAAGAACACCATCATGTTCTTGTCAGTATGGTTCGAACCAAGTGACTAAGTGGTCGACCCAATGGGTTGATCAGTGTTATGAAACCCTTCATGTATATGTACAGGCAAGAACATGTGTTTCATGACTTGAAACACATGTGTTTCGTTACTAGAAGCACATGTGTTTCACTAATAACAATTGTTTTGAAAATAAATGAGTGTATATGTACAGCCAAGCACATGTGTTTCAAGTAATGAAGCACGTGTGTTTGTAAGCTAGAAGCACATGTGCTTCACTAATAACAGTTCTTTTGAAAATAAAGGAGTTTATATGTACAACCAAACAAATGTGAATCGTGACTTGAAACACATGTGCTTCGTATGCTCCCATGTGTTTTAGAAACTCATGTTTTTAGTGACTTGAAACACATATACTTCGACGTAATATGCTCGTTTGTATTTTGAAACACCTGTGTTTTAGTGAAGCACATTTGTTTCAATACATCAACCACCACCCCCATTACCACCAGCACATTCAGTGTTAGCCACCACCACCGCCGCCGGCCGGCGGCGATCGTCGGCCGGTGGTGGTGGTGGTCGTGACTGGAAGCACATGTGTTTGAAACACATGTGCTTGAAACACTATAATTTGATCTTGACTATTTTGATCCAATGACTAGGATTTATCCTTTGAGACTATACAAAATCCTTAGACTTCCTTGAAGACAACTCTATATACTTAATGTCATTATAAAAGTTAAATAATTTATATATCTTTCAATAATGATGCTTTCTAAGGAAAATAAAAAAAAAATACTTTCGAGGTCCACTAATTAAAATTTTTTTTTAATCATGAACAGTCGACTATCTTGCGTTTTGAGTTCTACACGCATCTTCTTTGCACAACCGTTTGTGTTAGATTTTGCATATCGTGATCTTAAGATGCCTAAAATAATCCATCTCATTTGTTTTTTTTTTTTTGGTGTTTGAGATTGCTTATTGAAAATAAATTATGAGTTCTGAAAATGAATAATCAGATAATCAGCATTACAAAACGTAATTCAGAAAAGTAGTGTTTGAATTTAATTATGCTGTTTGAAATCGTAATAATCAGATAATCCGTTTTTTTATGTTTGGCAGACCTGATTATTTGTTTAGTAAATAGGTAAAATTAAAGAAGCAGTTTTCAAAACTCCATTTTAGAAGCTCTAAAACACATATAATTGATTATTTCATATTTTTTTTTTTCCAAACACTATTTTTATATTATTTACGTTTTCAAAACGCAATAAGTAGATACTCTATTTCAAACCGAAATCCCAAACACCCTCTTAGTAAAGTATGTGTCAATGCTCTCCTCCGTTGCCACATGCTCATTTTTAATAACATTAAAAAAATCATCTCTTTTTTTTTTCTTTCTTTTTACTAATATTAATATATTAAGATTTTTATTTAATTAAAAGATAGTGATGTGATCGTGATAAAATTAAATAGGAAATGAGCAGATGATATTGACATATATTTGTCAGTTTTTATGTTAATAATGAAAAAGTAAATGTAGTTATTGCTTAAACCAATAAGATCAAGAAATGTGAATGTTGAGGCCTACGCTCACACATGCATTTGAATGTAGTACGTTTTCATTAGATATTTTTAAGTTAGTTTAAGCAATGTTTCAAAGCCTAGATTTCGAATCGGACCGGCCAATGACTTAAAAATGGTCGAGGGGGTCGGACTGGTTAAACCGGCCAGTCGAATCGGATTGCAGTTGTTAATGTAAATTAAATTAATAGTTTGATCAATCATCAATGGTGGTACTAGGAAAAATGTTATAGGGGGGCAAAACTCAAAATAATAAAGATGTATTACAATATTAGTCGATATATTAAACCGCTAAAAACAATGCGAATGCACAAAAAGAAAAAAAAAACACAGGTTAAGATGAATTATTATGATGAATTACTGTGATAAATTGCAATACAATGGGGATTTTAAACAATAAAGTAAATTACATGAATGGTCCTTGTGGTTTGCTAAAAGTTTTAGATTTAGTCCTTAAGTTACATGGATGGTCATTAAATACAAGACTTTGTAACGTTTTGGTCCTTAATACTAACTTCTGTTAAATGCTTCCATTAATGGATATTTTTATGAGGGTAAATCCGACTTTTTATATTTATTTACCCTTATTAATTATTTAAATCTCTCACTACTCACTTTCTCTCTCATGTTGACCATCTCCTTCATTATCGTCCCCAATTTAATTCACACCTTCAAAACCACCTACTCACTATGTGTAAATCAACATACCAGAATTGCTAATTGCTTAAACTACTTACAAGAAGAGGGGAAACGGCATGACCGTCCAGTTACAAGTACCAGCCATTCAATTTAGTGTTTGGGTTTTTGGGTGGTCAAATTATTTACATATTACATTTATATACATATTATACTCTGAAAAGAAAATTATCTTGAAATTAGAGGGTGGTCAATGGCCCACCTTGACCACCCCCTCCTACCGCCACTGTCAATCATAATATAGTCAAGTTTCTTGATTACACTCTAAGTTTAAAAAATGAAGATAAAATTATAGAATAAACACACATATATATTTTAAGTTTTCATTTGAATTTATATTTTTTTAACGTTGTATAAGCCTGTTTAATACGCATAAAAAAAGATTTGAAACGATAGAATTTTTTTTGTTAGTTTGATCCCACGAAAAGAAAGAAATTCCAGTTTGATACTTTGATCCCACATCGTTAAAAGTAAAAAAGTTCACATAGAAAGAAGGCCTATAAAACTGAAAGCATCACCAATTAAACCAGCTGCTGCCTACGTGCTTTAAAATATCCGGTTCATACTGGTTCTGGGCGGTTTTCAAGCAACTCGGCCGGTTTCTTTACGGTTCAGTTTCTTCCGGTTTAACCCAAGAGAATGGACCGTGGATTAGTCATACCCGGTTGAACCGTCCAGTTCGACCTGGTTATTAAAACACCGAGTTTAAGTAATAGACAATTGTTTTTAGGAAAATGATAATGACAATTAATAAGAAGATAATAATAGTATAAAAACCGCCCTCTGAATTTTAGGTTCACTACTCCATCAATGAATGTACACACGTTTTAGGCACGTTAGACAGCCCTAAGGGTTGTCATTAACAAAATCCTTATTTTTATAGAGTAAATTATACCAATGGTCTTTATGGTTTATATTAAATTTCATCAATAATCTTTTAGTTTCAAAAATTATATTAATAATCATTATTTCTGAAACTTTTGTCCCCGATGATCCTTTATACTAACTAACATTAATTATTTCTGTTAACTTACCCCATATGCAATGCAAATGACGGTAACAAAGTCATTTTTCCACTTCCCATCTATTTATTTTTAAATTAAAACATTTTTTTCTTTATTTTATCTTTTCTTCCATCCTCCATCTTGGACACCACCAGTGAGCTTGAACATGAAAAAGATGTAGAGAACATAAAGAGACACATGAAGAGAGAGAGAGAGAGTTACCGCGGCAGCCACCTTATGCGACCACCACCATACGCCGCCACCACCACCACTGATGCTCAGATTCGTAAACATGTGGTGATTCTAGGGTTTGATTTTGCATATTTCGAAATTGTTAGGTACTAAATCTGAAATCATGTACATCGGTCGACAATTCACTGTACAAAAGTGGAAATCTTCCTTGAATTTTGATTGTTTAACTGACATGGAAATAGTTGCTTCCCCAATCTACAAACCCCTAAATAGATTTCCCTTTATTTTCTCATAATTTGTCTACACTTATATGATGGGTTCCAACAATTGCAATAATTCAAAAAAGAAGAAAAAGAACAAATGTGGTGGTACGAAGAATAGAATGAAAGTTGAACAGTCTGCTGCTTACAAATGGTGAGTAAATGGGTTTATCTAGACACAATATATTCTCCAGCAAATTCCTATTTCACCATTGATGATGATCTTAAGGTTAAATTGGTTCATATGAAAGTTTCAGATGAGAATTTGGTGTTTGATTTGCATCCTCATTCGAGTTGTGGCTGATGACGGTGGTCGCCGACAATAGAAAGAAAGGAGGGCAACAGGGTATTGACTATTGAGAGTAGAAGAAGACGTTCTGTTGGGAGAGAAAGAAGAAGATTACAGAGACAGAATGCTATAATGACAAAATTACCCCTACATGCTTCGCACATGCCTCTAATTAACTGAAATATTTAACACCTGTTAGGAAAAAGGACCATCAGTGATAAAGGTTTCAAAAATAAGGACTATCTGTATAATTTTTAAAACTAAAGGACTATTGGTGAATTTAGTATAAACTAGAAGGACTATTGGTGATTTGGTGTAGTTTCCCAGAAATGGTATTTTAAATTTCTAGAGTAAATTATACAGATGCTCCTTTAAATTAATAGCAAATTTCACCAATGGTCTTTAAATTTCAAAAATTATACTGATGGTCCTTAATCTTGAAAAGTTTTTTCACCGATGGTCCTTTACACTAACTGATGTAAATTTATTCTGTTAGCTCACCCCATGTGCAATGCACATGAGGGTACAAAAAGTCATTTTTAGTTTATTTTCATTCTTAAATTAATTTTTTTTATCTTAAACAAAAGGTTTTAGTTTAAGAATAAAAAGAAAAGAAATGAAAAATGACTTTTTTAAGTTAACAGAAAAAATAAACATCAGTTAGTGTAAAGGACCAGTGGTGAAGAACCTTTCCGAATAAAGGACCATCAGTATAATTTTTGAAACTAAATGACCATTAATGAAATTTTCTACAAACTGAAAGGACTATCCGTATAATTTACTCATATTTCTATTTGTATCTTCAATTTTAGTACATCTCTAATACGTATTTTAGAGCTTTAATTTCTTTTTCATTTAAATTTAAGTTTTGACATTTTCAAGATAGACATCCATTATTAACTAGACTATTCTCATTAGCAATCTAACCTAACCTAATTTTTTCATTAAAAAATAATATCTCTCTTCCACCTACACAACCCAACACAACCTTATTTTTCACACATTAACAACCTAACCAAACCTAAATTTTTATTACTTATTAAAATCAAAACAACTAATTACAAAATTACATCTCACATTGAAAACAAAAAAAAAAACAAAACAAAAAAAAGAATAAAATAATAGGTGACCCTCATGTGACCTTGGTTTCCGCCACCAACCTAGGTCACCTCTTTTGGTGACCCCTCTCTCTTTTTATTATTATTTTATTGGGTGACTGAACCCAAACCATATGAATGGGAGTAGGCTAATATACATTTTGCAACAGGGATGAATAGTGCCTGCATGCTGAATATTTTATTTTTTTTAATCTGCCGATTTTGTAGACTAGTATGACGAATAGGCATGAACCCGAACAACCAACACAGATCATCCTCCGGAGACGCACTTGCTGGAAAAAAAATCTGAGAGAGAGAATGCAGATCTGTGAGAGAGAGAGAGAGTGAAAACCGGAACTGAGAACAACCAGGCGCCGCCGTGGTTCCTCTGTGGTTTCTCCACCGGATCTGCTTCTTCCGTAGTTCCTCTAAGAGCATCTCCAACTCACCTCTATCCACCCCTATATATCTCTATATTTGAAGTTTTTTCTTCTCCAACTCACCTCTATCCCTCACTCTAAATATAGAGTGAGAGAAAAACTCCCTCTATATTTGAAGTGAGAGGATGCCCACTCTATCAATGGATTCCATCACTTCTATTTAATTATCTAATATTTATTTCCATTTAATTGATTTTACTTTTTGTTTACCAGCCAACAAATCCATCCAAATTGGGTCCCACTAGTTTTAAAGGGATAAATAAAGTTTATGGTTGGAGTTGAAGTTTTGTTTAGAGTTAATGGGCCCACTAATTATAGAGATAGAGTGACTTGGATAGAGTTTATGGTTGGAGATGCTCTAACGAGAGCAACCAGGCGCTGCTGTTGTGATTCCTCCATGGTTAATCCACCAGATCTGTTTCCTCCGTGGTTGGACAAGACAGCGGTGCGGAAAAGGGTTCGCCGGAGAAGAAGGGTTTCGTCGTACAAGACAACCGGTCGCCGGAAAAACGTGACTTTTTTGGAGAGAAAATGGAGCCCACACACAAGTGACAAGTGTGCGTGCGTGCATGTGAGGGTCTAGCAGAAATGGAGTGGAGGGTTTTAATTTTTTAATTAATTGAATATCACTTCATTCGAACATTTTACCCTTTATCCCCTATATTTTAAGATCCAAATGTTCAATAAATTTCAAATTTGCTACCAATGATCACATCCACTCATATAAAAAAAGGTTGTAATGTATTCTTGCAATTCTTCAAATTTTAGTGAGAAATATAAGGATAATTCTCTAACCAAACATTTTTACAAATTTAGATAAAATTTAGATTTTTATCAGAAATTTTGGATTATTATCAAATAATGTATACTCATAAAGAAGCAAATTTTTATAATGATCCAAATTTTTTTAAATGATTTGTTGAAAATTGTCCTAGCAGTCCTCACTAATTTTTGACTAGACTAACAGTAATTATTGGCTTTGCGAGAAGAGGGTGAACCTCAATTATGCGTATATTTTGGAAAAAAAATATCTTGAAAACCTATATTTTGCTTACAATATTTTGTATGTAGTACGAATATCAATAAACAATCTTTTGGGTATCATATGAAATTACCCCGCGGCATCGCGCGGGATAAAAGTTTACTAATTTTATATACATTACTGTAAATCGACTTGAAAATTATAATTATAGGAATGATGTACTTGGAAGTCATCTATATATCCAATCTTTTTAATATATGTTAAACTATGTAGTAAAATTGTTTGCCACTCGTGTATGTATTTTAGCGGGGGAGCGTACACCCATATTTCATAATAGATATCATATTTATAAACTAATATATTCATCAATAAACATTTAAAAAAAATACATTAGAAAAAATTTCTTTGAATAATGGATTGGGAAATGTTAGTATTGGTAATTTCATTATACCAATTTTATTAATTCCAACTTAAGAAATGCTCTCAAGTTTTTCTGAAAAACATTTTTTAAGGGTGTGTTTGGAATGAAGGTACAGAAATGAATTTTGGGTATGAAAAATACTAACAATTGTTTAGTTTGTATTACTAGGTTTTTAATTAAAAGTAGGAATGAAATACAAAGTTATGGGTTTTCACAAATTAACCCACATATAGTTTTTACATTACTTATAAAAAGACCAAGAGATCGTATATATACAAAATCTATAAGTATCAGCTCCGGGAGGGATAGACTGAAAAGGAGAACACGAGTCGGGCAAGAAGAAAGAAAGACAAGAAAACAACACACGACAATTTACAACAACCTAAAGTCCAACATACGCTGATGACCCAACAAACTAAACTTTTTGCTTAGTCTTGCAAGGCCAAGAAAAGGTCTTACAAGGTCAAGAAAAAATAGCAAACAGATAGTTAGTTTGAGTACTAATTATTAAGCTCAGGTAGGGATACCGCCACATGTAGCACTAAAACCCCGCCATTGATGACTTCCTAGCCGAAGGCAAGACCTCCATTAACAACGGCAGCGTTGTCGTTGTTTCATCCTTTGTAGGTTGACCAAAAACTTGAAAATCTCCTACTGCATAAACATTAAAATCAAAATATTACCTTCAAAAATACACACATTAGCACATGTAAAGAGAATGAGATGTTTTAGACTGTTTTTTTAAAAGCTCTTAAATCTACCTTAATTTTGTATACAACGAAACGTACAAGTTTTTAATCAATGATCAAATGTAATAAACATGTAAATTACAATGAAAACCAAAATTGAGATATCTAGAATGAAATGAAACGAAATAGAAGAAAGGATTTTGTACCTTGCTTGTGTTGGATTTTTAATCCCCCGTGAGTTTAGAAAGATGAATTTATAGAAAGACGGCATAGGTGGGTGGGTCATGGGTGGGTCATGGGTGGGTGGGTTTAATAATTGGGTCGGGGTGGTGGAACCCAACATTGCCAGCTTGCTAGCTCCCTAAGTAATTTTAAGTAATTATATACTGCAAGTGTTACATGTATTAATGGTTATTTTTTTGTTTGTTCATTATTACGGAGGTTTGGTCATTTGTTTGGTTTAAAAAGAGAAAACTGATATAATTTGATTTGACACATGTGATGGAGTTTAATTACCATTACTAATAATTATAAGGAGTACAATTTGGACACATGCATGCATAGGTTAATGACAAGACTCCACTAACGTTATCACAAACATGTATGTTTGCCTTTTTAGGCTTTTAGCGTATACATATATTGGCTAGAAACATATAATACGTACATTTAACCTATTATCTAGATTAATTGGCTATTAAAAATAACTTCAAGTTTTCTTTTAAGAGGTTTTGAGTTTAATATTTGTTGGAGGCAAAACATGAAGATAAAAAAATGATGAGGTTTATTCCAAAAAAAAAAGAGTTGCATTCGAGGAAGAAATACTGGCCACTTGGGGTCACTGTTGACTCAAACAACTAATTAACTTGCTGTTAAAAAAAAACAAAAAAAAAAAAAAAAAAAACATATAATACATTTCATGTTTCATACTATATGGTATGTCCATTCTATCTCTATAAATTTAATTCAGTAATGCATCATTTTCTTGTTAGACATGTTTTTATTCATGTTTAATTAGAAATATAAATGAGAGTTGATATATATACTACAAAAAATACTTTACTTACAAAAATCGGTTTCTGTAAATGTTTCTAAAAAAATTGGGAGATTTAATATAATGCATTTAATATAAATTACAGGTTTCTCTTGTACGAGGAATAAAAAACAAAAATCTGCCAATATTCTTTTAAGATAATATAAGTTTCCACTAGCCTATAACCCGTGATGAATCACGGGCGGCTTATAAATTTTTTTATAATCGTTTACTTAATTAAGAATATTTAATTCATTGGAAATTATGTACCTTAATCTGAAATAATTTCCTAGGTATCACAATATCTTTATAAAAAATTTCAGAGCATATGCCTACCTCATGATTAGTTAGCTGAAATCAAAGATACATTGTTCAACCTTCATGAGAATCAAAGGCGCGCACTCAAAAACCAAAACTTTATAACACGATTACATAAATTGAGTGATTACACCTTAATAGGAAAGCAACATTCCACCATCTTTTAGTAATTTGTTTTGTGCAAGAAACCCTTCACCCGTTCCTTCAACTACAATAGTAATCATGTGCACGTTTTCTTTTAGTTGTTTTTCAACAAACTCAAACGTCTCACCTTCTATGAAGAATGGTGATTTGGGTATTAAACATAAATCCACATAACTGGCAAGAGTTGCATACATTGAAATGAAGTCTGAAACAAAAATTGAAAAGAAAAGATTTTGATAAATTAATTTACTAACGTGTACACTTACTAACCTGTAAGGAAAGTATTATGTTGACAGCATAATCTAGCTACTTGGGTTTTATTTTCTTACCAACAATTTCTAGTGTGGCATGGTTGAAAATAGGATGCAAAACAGGGGTGGGATATAAAGTAATTATATCATAATGAGGGGGCTTTTTTAGTTTTGAATTTTGTAATTATAAAATTTATTTAAAATTTTTATAAATATCTTTAGTCCTTTAACAGTACAATCTAGAAACTTGCCATCCATGATCTTGATCTGAAAATGACCATGATTATAAGCTCTAACAACAAATCAAGTAAACATGTGAAATTTGTCTCGTTATCATCAAATAACCCTAATTCATCTGAACATAAATAACCCACAAAATTACAGATGAAAATTGAACATCTCATTTTTTTTTGAACGACACCTAATCTACTCCACTTTGCCCCCACCGGGGCTTGAACCAATGACCTTTAGGTTATAGGCAACACCAAATTGGTCAAATAGATTAGTGTATTTAATTGAGTTACATGGCTCAAAAGGGATAGAGTGTAGAATGCATAAAATTCACATAAATTGCATTCGGATAGTAGTTGCATTACAAAAGATGAACCATCTTGCCAACTGAATATTATGGTGGGGATCATGGTGTAATAGTGTCACATTTCCAGCTGAACCAAACCAAGCATTAACCGATTTCATCTACGGCAATCATTTACTCAAATGGGTCAACCCCGCCCGAGTAAAAATAACACGTAACCACACATACCTGATCAAACAGTGGGCGTTGGGCTAAATAAGTAGGGCCCACAAGGCTCTTTTGCTTCCAATCATTGCATAAAATATGAAACTCAAAAAATATTAGCATTGCTTGCTTCCAATCACTGCATAAAAGTTTTTTCCAACCTGCAACATGTGCTAACAGTCGAAAATCAAGCTGACTGAAACGTGAAAATATTTGTGGTAATCACTTTGCTAACGTTATTATGGTATTATTAGAAATTCTCTCAACTGACCCACTGATTATACGTATACACATAAGCGTGATGACATGTAGATAGTGAGTGTACACATAAGCCTCATACATGGCATAAGGAATGATGTGATATTATGACATGACTAACATGACATGTCAAGATTTCAAAAAAACCTTAGTTTAATACTTTCTCCGTATCAAAATAAGTGACACAAATTGGCTTACATGTTTTTTGATGTAAAAGATTAAAGTAGGGGTTAAAATAGATTAAAGTACATAGTTAGTGGAGAATGGGTCCCACTTTTCTTGAATAAAGTGAGATAAATGAGTTTTAAAAGTAAAAGTAAGGGTATAAGGGTAATTTTACTTTATTAAAGTGGATAGTTAGTGGGTATGGGTCCCACTATTTTTACCAAATAAGGAAAGTTTTCAAAGTGTGTCACTTATTTTGATACACCCCAAAATAGAAAGTGTGTCACTTATTTTGATACGGAGGAAGTATATAAAGATAAAGAATTTTATTTGACACTGATTATCATAAATTAAAACTTAATGTAACCGTTGGTTTTTACAATAGCAATCATCAAAAAAATATAACCAACTGTTCTATCTTATAACATGAAATAGAAAAGATTTACACTTATTTACATTTAAGATTGTTTATGTGGACATTTACAACCTTAATATTCCATTGCATTTAGAAAACATATAACCAAAAAATATAACTAAGTGTTATATCGTATAACATGAAATAGAAAAGATCTATAGGTATTTACATTTAGTAAAATATAGGAGTTGGCTCTTTTAAAGGTCAATAAAAGTGAGGTGGCTTAAAAGTGCATATATGGACTTTTAGGTGGCAATAATGACTTGGCATTTAAGTGCCAAGTGGCCTCATATATGGCATAAGGTATGATGTGCCATTATGACATGGCATTAAATTTCTTTTAATATATATAAAGATTTGTTGAAAAAGATTCTGAATATGTAAGTTTCATAAAATTGTAATACCAACTACTATAGCAACATCCATCAACGTCAATCTCAGGTCCTCATCATGTGTCACATACAAACCCAAAATTGTCATTTTATTTCAAACTTTAATTAATCTCAGAGTTCATAACACCCTATAATTTCGAAGTTAGATTTTTCTAAGATCCCTCCAACAATACCTCCGTTATTTATACTCGGCTTCGTCACATTATCACTTCTAAACGGATATATTTTAGCCTGCAACGTATTTTCACTTAATTTCTTACTTTATTTTACATGTTCAACTCCATAATCTTTTGTTTTCAACCTCATTAAAGTCTATACATTACTTACGATTAAACGGAAAAGGTACGTATGTAGGTCTTCTTTTAGTCTTATGTCGTGTAAAATATAAAGCAAGACATTTAATTTTATTCGATCACATATATACACGAGACCTACAAAATGTTGTAAATTACTAGCTAAACATAATATATCATGCCAACTTCAATGAGACTAGTGTGAGGAATGTGAAGTGCAACCGAAGGTCGTCTACAATTCTTACGCAAGAACGAATATGCAACGTTTATAATAAACTTGTTAAAAAACGAAGAAGCTTTTTTCGCCTTTATGTAAGAAAACCCTGTTATATACGCAACCCCCGCATCTTTCGCTTCAATTAATTGCAAAAGTTCATCTTTCACCACGGGATTCATCGAAGAACTCGATTCTGGTAACTCAAATCTCACCCGTCTCCTAATTATTTGCGGGTTTTCTTCATCATACGATGAATTTAAATTTAAAATCCTAAATGTTGACGATGAATTCGCGTTTGTGGTGTCAGTGGGCCCCACTTGGTCGTGAATGATCAAGCTTGCGTTGGACATGGTGTTTATAACCTCCATTCGTCCTTCAAATGATGTGGTCTGATCAGCAGTTGGCAGATGTGGTTCAACAACTTCCTTTTGTATAAACTCGGCTACACTCTGAGTTAGTTGGTTTTCAAAATTCTCCTCGTCTTTTTGTATATCTTTATACCCGTATCTCACAACGCACCTATACATACGATACGGTCTCGGGCATACACGACCAATAAGATACCGTTCTTCGGGTAACACAAAAGGTACAGGGACATATTTCACACACACAAACACTAAAACATTATGAAAAGCGGGTAAATTCATTACAAAATGTGAGAAAATCGATGGAATGCCGTTTGCAATTTCAGAGTATATGAGACCGATTCCGGGAACACGAACAATGCCCAAACTCGGTCCCAAATTTAGAAGCCATTTTAATTGGACTCTATTATGCATATCGTGTTTGTATTTTCTCCGTGTACCATAATACCAAGCAAACATGACGAACATGAAGACAAAAGCAAGCAAAAGTGATACCCAACCGCCTTGCGGAACTTTCATAATCGCAGCCGACAAATAAACACCCTCGATAAACCAAAAAAATGCAAGAAATGATGTACCGAATATAAGTTTTTTCTCCCACACGAATGTTATAATCAGTCCCATAAGAAAAGTTGTTATGAACATAACTGTCATGCATGCAAGTCCTGAAAAAGAAAATCAATCAAACAATTTGTTACTAACCTTACATAACTTTTTTAAGGGTATTCCTGTTAATGACGTCCAAGTGGTAAAATGACCAAAATACCCTTTCCCTTGTTTTTTTGAATTTTTAAATTGTTTGAGTATGATTATCTTTATTTTAATCATTTTAGGTGGCCCAGGGACGAAAGTGCAGCAAATTTGGACCACAGGGACGCAAGTCGTAAATTGCTAAAATATCTGTAACTTTCTGTTAACTTAAATTACCATATGCATTTCCAACTAGAGTTGTGTCTTGAAATCCAACAGTGACTAAAAGAGTAAGAATCATTAGAATCCAATTGATTTCAGGTATATAAATCTGACCGAACATGTGTTTCGAAGTATGAACAATTTTAATCCTCGGGAAAAAACCAAGTGCATGACATTGCTTGACTATTGAAAAAGTAGCTGTAATTATAGCTTGACTCCCAACAATTGCTGCTAAATTAGCAAGTACAAAAACAGGCCAAAAAATCGGCTCTGTAACACAAAACAAAACATTGTTAGTCACAAAATACAAATAAATTAAACTAAAATTTAATAAGTATTTATGTTTTATAATAAAGACAGACCGGGTATAGATTTGTAGAAACTATCGGGAATTGAAGTAACGTTTTTAGATAAATAAGCAGCTTGACCCATGTATTGTATAACCAAACAAGGGTATACAACAAATCCAAATGCAATCTGCACAAATAAATACTTATTAAATTTTATAAAATATTGTAAATTTTAATACAGTATTCGTAGATTTACTCGAATTGAGGCTGCATTAAAATGGCCAAGATCTGCAAACATAGCTTCAGTTCCTGGATAAAAAAATATAAAAATAATTGTAAGTATTATTAGAAAACAATTATGTTAATTATTAGGGAAATTATATTAAATTAATATACCTGTTATGGAGAGAAGGACTCCCCCAAGAGCAATCCAGCCTTGTTTACGGGTTTCACTAAAGAATTTAATTATATAATGTGGAGAAAATGCATGAAAAATCTTCGGGTTCCAATGAAAAATATTGTATAATCCGATTGAAAAAATAGAAAGTAACCATAAAATAATAATTGGAGCAAAAACAGAAGCCACCCTGTGAGTACCAAAATGTTGTAGAGCAAATAGGCTGACTAATATAACACATGCCACTAATACTACTTGTCCTATTAGAATAAGAAAATAATACACAAATGAGACTCGTGATTAATAAATTAATTATATTGACAAAAAAGAAGTATTTTTAATTTTAATATAAATGTTTGAAAATGAAATAAGAGAAAACTTGAACCTCGATGAATTAGTTACCGTGAGTTAATGATGCTCCTTCACCTTTAACTTGAAATGCTGATACAGCTGATAAAACTGCAACACAAAACAATATTTAAATATAAGTTTTAGAAAAAATTACGAAAATCGTCCCATGTAGTTTCTATAAAATTACGGATTTCGTCCCTATACCTTTTTTTTTACACGGATAGTCCCTAATTTTAAATGGGAAAAGAAAAAATGAATATAATTTTTTTTAAAAGTGACTAAAATTCAGATAAATTAAAAATAAGGGTATTTTGGACAATTTAGGTGGAAAAAGGACGAAATAAATGAAAATTGAGGACCACAAGGGCAATAATCTTGGAAAAAAAAAGTTTAGGGACAAAATCCCGGAATCCGAAAGACCAGAGGGACAATTTCTGTAATTTACACCCTAAACTATATATTTATCAATTTATACTAACAAAAGCAATGTTGAACATACTGAATTAACATTTACCAGAAATTGCAGGAGCAATAACACCATCACCAATAACCATTGCAGTTCCTAATAATACTATAACAAGTAAAACTTTACGCGATTTTTTATGTTTTTCCAAAAATTTTCTCAATGTTGAAGAAGATGAAGGGTTTCTTGAAGAACCGTATTTGTAAGAAGATAATTCTGCATCAGCTGCTTGTTGATTAGGTAATAAACTAAACTTTGCATGCCTACAGAGTAACGAATAAAGAGCAAATGTTCCACCTGTAATTATTAAATTGGACAACTATATTATACTATAAATAAAAAATGTAGAAAATCCAACATGCAATTTATAAAATTAAAAAAAGAATAATTTTATTTTGTTATACCTTCACCACTATCGTGTGCACTTAATACGATACAGGTGTATTTTAGAAGAGGGATTAATGTTAATGCCCAAAAGATTAAGGAAAATGCTCCAAAAATAACTTCTGGATTTTGATGATTTTTTAGAGAGACTGCAAATACGCTTTTGTATACGTATAAAGGTGATGTGCTCAAGTCTCCATATACAACACCAAAACTTTGGTATGCTAATAACAAATTCCGTTGAAGAAAGAAGAAAAACTGCATTTTCAAGAAAATTATGTGAAAAGTCAAATTTGAGGCTATAAAAACTGATATACTACTGGTTTAACTTGACACTTTTTTATTTTGTAACCTTAGAAGTTGAGGTCCCTGTTTGAGAATCCATTGGCATTAGGCTGTTGAAAACTTGAAATTATAATCCAATCTTGAAAAAAGGAAAAAAGATTGATCAGTTAGGTCATTGGTATACTAATTGCTCATTTTATAATCTTAGGTGGTTGTAACTTGTACGTTACTTAATTTTACTCAGGCACATAGTTACAGTGAAAGTGCAGATAAAAGGTTATTAGTCTAATGTCTAAAGGAGCTTAAACAATGATGAAATATAGGAAAGTTATGGAATGTAACATAGTGAAATTGTGGAAGTTAAGTATTAGTATTTGGCTAGCAACCTTGATTTAACCTATGATTTAATGCAAATGGTTGTAATTATGATCGGATAGAGCGGCCATACACATTAAATCCTCTTATTTTATCATTTATAAATTCCGATTTATATGTATAAACTAGTATTTTATGCTCGAGCTTCAACACCGAACTCAACTAGACTCGTTTGGAGCCCTAGAAACAAGGATTTCTAAAATTATTGTTATTACAATGGAACTCAGCAAAACACAATTGAATGTTATGTTAGCATTTGGTAATTAATTAATGCGGAATCATGAAACTGAACGAGAACCACACGAATTTTCACAAAACAGGAAGCAGAACAGAAACATACAATTCCGTGAAAACATAATTCTGGTAAACAATAGAGAATGAATATTATAAATTTAACCAAAATTACCTTCGAAATGGAACGAGTTTTGAGTGATTAAAGATAAAATTACCACAAAGGATTAAGATTATGCGTAATGGAGGAACCTAAAATTGTTGAGGAAGAAGAGGGAATGCGCAGATTTTCAAAGAAACCGAAATGAAAACAACAACAACAACAACAATTGCTTGCAATTTTCAACATTCAAAAAAGTTTGATGTGAGAGGAAAGCGGGTGAAAATAGTTTCAATCTCTTTGTTTTTGCTTTCGTACATTGCACAAGTAACACACAAGTAATTTCTGGGAATATTTTACTAAAGTTAGCCACGTGTCTCGCTAATAACTCATTATTTTCTAAAAAAACAACAAACACCAATTGTCATATTACTATCAAGATTACTAGATTTATTAAACTCAAACTTATCACTATTATTTAAAGTTAAGATAATATAGGAAAAGCTATACAAATACATAACTTTTTTTTGTTGAGCTAATTCATATATTAAAACAAACTATAGCAACCTAAATATGTATTTATTCAGTTAAATTTGTATTGTAAAATTATAAGATGCAAAATAAATCTAATTCTAACAAGCTCGAGTTCAACAAAGCTTCAAAAAAACTGAGCTAGGTTTAACCTCGTCTTGACGATTTTAGACTAAGCTCAAACCAAATCTTAGTTTGAGTTCAACTTGAACATTTATATTTATTTATTTTATAGTTTTATTACTTAAATAGAAGAAAAAACTCTTATACACAAATAAAAATACTTCTACAAACCTATTTCCTAAACTATAATTTTTTAGCTCCGAAAAGTTATACACATGTATTGACTTTATAATAATAATAAAAATATACTTCTTCCGATTTAAAATAAGTGACACACTTGGGACATCACACTTTTTAAGGCAAAAGATTATAATGATATATAAAATTAGATTAATTGGATAATTAGTGGAGAATGGGTCCCACACTTTTTGAATAAAGTGAGGTTAATAATGTTTAAAAGTAAAAAGTAAGGGTAAAAGAGTCATTTCACTTTGTTAAAGTTGATAGTTACTGGGTGTGGGTCCCACTATTTTTTGTCAAATAATGTAATTTTTCAAAGTGTGTCACTTATTTTGAAACACCCTAAAAAGGAAAGTGTGTCACTTATTTTGAATTCGGAGGAAGTATAAGGTCTTTGATAATTACAGTCCAAACTTAGGATTGTAAGGTCTCGTTTGATATGAAGTAATGGACTAAGGAATGAAATGGTCTATTCCAGCGTATGAAAAAAATTTCATGATAAATCATTTAAAAATGTAATAAAAAATTACATGTTTGGTTGGTCTTTGGAAAGCAATAAAACTTTCTTCCTAGAATGTCATGATTCATGCCAAAACCGGTTTTTCTATTCTTTAGGGGGGCTTGTTTTTCATCCATTTCATTACCCACGTAAAGAAATGGACCAAATTACCCTCTGCTATTTTTCAAAAACATATTATTGTTGATGCGATATAATTCAGTTTTTATGAATTCTAATTTTCAAAGCAAAAGTGCTTTACAACTTAAACACACACCATGTTGTTCGTTTGGATGATTTCGGTGGCTGGGAAATAGCATGACCAACCATAGATTGTATCAACCATAAATCAGATGGACTATCGGTAAAGATATAAACCATGAAAAACTTTCTTTCTTATATATATATATTAGTTCAAATTTTGGTTCAAATGGAGTTTGCATATGAATATTTGATATAAAATGGAGTTCAAAGTATAAAGAGGATAAGATGACAAGGATTTCATGAAAATCACAATCATCATAGTTGGTTGGTTATTGAACTCAATTGCATATTTTTTTTATTTAAATTCATATTTGATAACAGGGGCATTTTAGTCATCTTTTATAAATTTTATTCCATTCAGTCGGTTATTTTTTAAGCAATCAAACATAACGAGGTAATGTAATGACTCATTCAATTACCATCATTATTCCATTACTTCATTCATTCCATTACTTTGTCATTCCATTACGTCCAACCCAAAAGACCCTAATAAGACATGCATTAGACCGCTCCCAATAGTGACCCCAACTGACGCCGTCAGTTCCTGCCAACTCAGCACCACGTCAGCAGACACACTAACTAACAATAAACTAACGTAGTCATGCCAACAACACCCTTTTCTTCCCCAAATTTGGGCCCCACCGTTTACTTTTCTTAATAAAAATATACAACTAATTAAAACATATAACTAATAAAAATAAATTACACTAATTAGAAAAAGACATTACATAAAAAAATACATTAACTAAAACAAATTTGGGCCCCACCGATTGGTGATGTTTTTTGGACATTCTTCAAGTTTGAGAGGAAGTATGAATTTTTTTGAGAGATAAAGAAGGTGAAATATGGTGTAAAAAATAGAAGAAATGAGTGGGTATTTATAGATGTAAAAAGTTTAATTTTTTTGAATTGTTTGAAATATTACCCTTTTTTTATTTTTAGCGTTAAAAAAAATAAATAAATAAAAAGTTTTTTTTATTCAAACGACTATTTTTCAGAGGGGGCCCCCCCATTTCAGCAACCGATCTCCTCTCTTGCTCTCGTCTTCAAAGTGGCGTGGCTCAACCGGCGGCCAAATCGACGGGGCCGTACCAACGGTCAACCCAACCGGCAGGCCAAATTGGCGCCGTCCCTTTCTATCATTGGCACCTGTCTTAAAAATTTTATTAAAAAAAGGCTTTACCCGACCCGGACACATTAAGAGGGTGTTTGGGAGACTTTTAAAAAGTAACTTATTGACTTATTGTCTTCTCAAAAAGCCAATAAGTTAATAAATTGTTTGGGAAAAACACATCAAAAAGGAATTTTCAAAAAGTAAATCTCCCTTTACTTTTCAAAACAGCTTTTCGAAAAATCAGTAAGACACTATTTGAAATGCACATCCAAACATGCCCAAAACTACCGTTTTCAGTCCAGAGAAATGGATAGGGGCATTTGTTGTAGTGTAACCGAATCAAGAACACCTTTGCAGTGGCGGACCTAGGAAAAATTTTAAGGGGTTGCACAATTTTTTATACATAAAAATAACTAGGAAATTATGATATCATTACATATGTCAAAAAATACGTCTATAAATTACATTGTAAAATTGACATCTTCGTTCTTTAATTTTTTGAAAATGATTGATTATACTTTCAATTGTAACATCTAAAAGCGTTTTTTTCTACTGCAAAAATCAACACTTGTTTAAAAAAACATCATCCATTTTATTGCACAAATCGGTAATTAAAAGCTTCATTGGAGAAAAACATCTTTCAACTGTTGCAATTAAAAGCGGAAAAAATAAAATTAACTTTAATAACCTATATAGCAAAGGAAAAGAATGATGTTTTCATGTTTCAGATTTAATAGATAATATAAACTTAATACATAAGAAGTAACACGCTTTACTTAATTTTTTTTATTGAACTTTAATTATATTTTTCCTAATTAATCCTTTTAACAAATATTTAAATAGAATATATATTATTATTTTTTTCTACTACATAAGAATATTTGTTGCATTTTTTTTCCTTAGGGGTGTCACCTATATTAAAAATAAAAAAATTAACAATAATTCGAAAAAGTTGAGAGGTTGCCCGGGCAACCCCGTGCACCATACTAGGTCCTCCCCTGCACCTTTGTTTCCTTCCGTTAAGAGTTAAGACCAAGGGGGCGCTTGGTTCAAAGTGGGTAATGGGAAAGGGAAAGACAATGGGAATACTAAGGAATACAATTGTCATTCCTTAGTATTCCCTTAACCATTGATGTTGCTTGGTTTATCAACTATACCTTTAATAATATATATAATATATTATTATAACAGTAACAATAACAATAACAATAATAATAATAATATTAATATTAATAATAATAATAATAATAATATAATAAATGATAATATAAATAAATAAATATAATAATATAATATATAAATAATATAATAATAATAAAAAATAAAAATAGTTATAATATATATAATATAATATATATAAATAATATTATATATAATATATTATGATATAATATATAAATATATAATAATTAATATATAATATAATATATAATAATAATAATATATATAAAAATAAATATAATAATATATTATTATATAATATTATAATATTTTATATAATATATTATAATTATAATATATAATAATAACAAGTAGTGGGGTTAGAGGCTTAGAGCATTATCTAATTCATTACCCCCAATTTGGTGGGTAATGAGGTATTACCTACTCATGAGTAATCATTGATTACCTTCAATCAAACCAAGCATCAATAATGGTAATCAATACCATTGTCCACCCCTTATTACCTCCAACCAAGCACACCCTTAGAGCATTATCTAATTCATTACCCCCAATTTGGTGGGTAATGAGGTATTACCTACTCATGAGTAATCATTGATTACCTTCAATCAAACCAAGCATCAATAATGATAATCAATACCATTGTCCACCCCTTATTACCTCCAACCAAGCACACCCCAAATTCAATCTATACAAATCGCCCTTTCGGTCACATTTAACGATTCAGGGATTTTAACAAGCTCCAAATCGGTAAGCAATTTCCTTAATTTCTCTTCTTTCAGCCTATGAAATTAATCTGAATAGTTATAGATGGATCTACCCCAAACAAATCATAGCTATTTCGCAGACGATATAATCCTCGAAATCTTAGCTAGATTACCGATTAAATCCGTATTTAGAACCAAATGCGTATGTAAATTATGGTACAAATTAGCCTCACACAAATCATTCACCCAACTTTACAACGAATTATCAATAAAAAACGTTATGGTTCTCGTCGAAGTTACGGAATCATCCACAGAATCAACATCAAGTTTGATCCTTGTCGATAACAAAAGAGGCGTATCTGAATTCTCATTGAATTTTATCAAAGACAGAGTCAAAATTAGGGCTTCGTGTAATGGATTATTATGTTGTTCAAGTGTTCCTGATAAAGGTGTGTATTACGTTTGTAATCCAATGACTAAAGAGTTCAAATTGTTACCCAGAAGCCGAGAACGACCCATGACCGGTTTTATCCGGATGGTGAAGCAACCCTAGTTGGTGTTTCATGTGATTTGTTAAATAACTGATTTAATGTTGTTTTAGCCGGTTATCATCGTATGTTTGGCCATAGACCCGAAGGGAAACTAATATGTTCGGTTTATGATTCCGAATCAAATAAATGGCGAAAATACGTTTCTGCTCATGGTTTTACTCATATGAACCAAAACCAAGTTGTGTTTTTGAACAATTCGCTTCATTGGATGACACAAAGTTTTGCATATATTCTTGTTACCCGATGAAATGGGGTGCGGGAATGGGAGTGGGAATCGGGTTTATTTATTGGAATTAAACGGGAAATTGTCGGTTATTCAGATATCTAGTGTTTGGATGAATATATGGGTTTTAGAAGATTATGAAAACGCGAATTGGGATTTGGTTGATCTGGTTAGTTTGTGTTGTATCCGTGGAATGGTTCCTGGGATTTTTCCAATAAGTCAAGGGGGTGATTATGTGTTTCTTGCTGGACATAAACAGCTTTTGGTGTATCAAAGGAAAACGAGAATTTGGAAAGAAATGTTTTCTGTTAAGAATAGTTTTACAATGCCGTAATGGTTTTCTGCACATTCTTTTCGTGGAACAATATTTTCGTGTCGTTGATGTGCGTGTGTTGTGACTAATTTAACTCTATTTTGTACAGTTTAAGTTGGTTTTTATGAGATTTTGTGATTTTAGTGAACTTTGTTAGTTAACTTGAAGAAAATGCTAAATACTGTACATAAGTTAATTCCATGGATGTACACATTATCGTGATTGGGTTGGGCTTGTTGTGTACTTGTGTATTTTTATCGTTGATATATGCTTTGGGTGACCTTTAAACCGAATGCATCATTATCCCCAGTAAGTTTTTATCGTTATTTATCGTTACATATTTTTCATTAATGTGATTTTTTATTTAAAGTAAAACTGATGAGATAATTTTTTAATTGGTTTGTTAGTTAACAATTAGTAATATACAGTAATGTGTCCTGTAGTGAAATTTAATTAATATTAGTTGTGGGTCCATAGTTTTAATATTATTTTATTAAGTGGTCCCTCACCATTTGAGAAATAAGAACTTTTTTTCGGACCAAATATAGAAGGGAAATGACAACCTTTTTGTGGGACGGAGAGAGTATAATTGTGGGTTGCCCGGTTGGCAACTAGGAATTTAAACTTCCGAACGAGCAGGGTTCGAGTCCCACTGTTGCGGATTTTTTTTTAACTTTCTTTTGAAGTTCCTGAATTTACATAATAGCCCCTAAACTTTAATTTTACAAAATAACCAAAAAATTCCTTTACAAAATAACCAAAAAATTCCTTGCCTTTGTTTTTAAGTTTCTTGAAATTACAAAATAATCCTTAAACTTTTATGACCTAACAATCCCTTAATTTATACATTTTTTAACATTTAATCACATTTAGCGAATTAATTGATTAGGTTGCCGTTAAAAAAAAAATATATTCTACAATTACATAAATAAAATCATTAATAACAATTAAAATGATGGTTTACCTTCAAAACATTTATGTTCTTATATAACTTAAAATGATGGTTTTTCCTTTAACTGTTATTATATAATAATCTTTTAAGTATCGTATGAAAAACCCGCATGTCGCGCGTAGTCTACTATAATATTTATACGACATATATATAAGCTTGTGAAATTCAATTAACCACCACGTCACTATGTAACACAACTATAAACATTGTTCCTTACCCGTTTGGACACAATTAAATAATAACACAAGAGGCACATTAGGCAACGTATGAGAATATTCGCGGCAACGCATGGGGTTAATTTTACTAGTTAGTTACATGGTAAAACTAAACATAAAAATAAATTTTGAAACGTTGGGTTTTATTCAAAAAATTTATATTAAAAATAAAGTTGAGTTGAGAAATAAAATAAATTATACTGTTTGGTAATATCACATAATTGACACCAGTAACTAATAAAGAAATCAATTCTCTTGTTTTTTTTTTTTTTGCATATACTAGAGAAATGACACGAGGAATTAGTAAAGTTTGTGCTCACTTCAAAAAAGAGATGTTTTTTTTACGGTATTTATTCTTACCATTTCTTCCTACTATATTCCTACTTATTTTAATTATGACAAGTGAGTTGTATTCTAGTTAGTCCATCAATAAAATATAATCCTAAGAGATAAATCCTAGCCATTTGATTAAAAGATTCCTTAACTAGCACCATCATCAAATCGCAAATGATTAAATACACAACCACCACCGTCGGCCACCACCACCACCTCGGGCCACTACCGTTGTTGCCCACCGCAATCACATGTGATTGGATACACAATCACATGTTATTGAAAGCAGCCGATAGTGGCGAGGGGTTGCCGGTAGTGGAGATGGTGGCTGACAGAGGTTGGCGGTGGTCGGCGATGTTATCACATGTGATTAAATACATATGGGGTGGTGGTCGGAGGTGTGCAATCACATGTAATTTAATACACATGGGGGGATGATGTCGATGTATTGAATCACATGTGCTTGTGGTAGTGGTGGTGATTTGAGGTTGATTTATTCAATGACTGAAGTTTGTCCCTCATGACTTTATAAAATCATGAACTACCTTGAACGTTTCTTTATGACAAGTATTAAAATCAAAAAGATAATGTAAGGAAATAAAATTCGTAAATAACACATGTAATCTATAAGACCGCTGCCAACGGAAGCCGTCGGGGGGCGTCGACGGGGCGTCGAGCCACGACGGCGTTGGCACCGAGCCGTCGTGGCCGGCGTCGTGGGCGAGACGTCGTCTTTTCGACGGGAGAGAGAAGGCGTCGGTGAGCGTTTTGTGAGGGAGGAGGGGGGTTAAATGTAATATTTTAAGGGTTAGTGATGTGTTAGTGATGGGTTATGGTTGGCACGACCGTGTCAGTAGCGTGTCGGTAAGGATGTGATGATGTGGCGCTACTGACGGGTTTAGTGACGCGCCACTGTTGGGAGAGGCCTAAGTTGGAAGAAAAATTCATTTCATTTTTTTTTAAAATTATCTTTCTTCACTTTCCTATAAAGTATCCGCTGAACAAAGAAATTCGCATCAGAAGAACTCAAATCAGAATCATCAACCCTAAAGTCACAATACTCCTAAATCCTAATACTGATTTCTTCAAATCGCACTCTTCCGTTCCTGTGAGCTTAATTTCATAAGTTCCTTCAGACAAACAGACTCTTGAGCGATGGTGAAGGTTCGGATGAACACAGCGGACGTCGCCGCCGAAGTCAAATGCTTACGTCGGTTAATCGGAATGCGATGCTCTAATGTCTACGACCTTTCTCCTAAGGTGAAAACCCTAAATATTTAGACGCGATTTCTTCAAACTAATCGTATTTATCATAATCATACACCAAAATCTGCTTACAGAGTATATTAACTAGCTAAGGTATCAGGTGATGCTGCGTACATATGCTCGAATATAGACACCTCAATGAGGAATTATGTTTATGCTGTTAAATTTTGATAAAATGATTAATTAGCTTCTAATTTAGGGCTCGAATTAGCCACCTGTGAATTTTGAAACCTTATGCTAATATTATGGATCGTGATTTGCAGACATATGTATTCAAATTGATGAATAGCAGTGGAAATACTGAATCTGGTGAGAGTGAGAAGGTTTTGTTGCTGATGGAAAGTGGTGTACGGTTGCATACTACTGCATACCTTAGGTAAGCCTTCATTGATTAAATGATTATCTAACCTTGAAAAATGTAGATTAGTTTTGGATTCATATATTTGGATTTCTTGATGTTTGCAGGGATAAAAGTAATACTCCTTCTGGATTCACTCTCAAATTGCGAAAACACATAAGAACTAGAAGGCTTGAAGATGTACGACAGCTTGGATATGATCGGGTAAATTTTGGTTAATACTTTAATTTAGACTCAATTTATTATTAAATTAAGTTTTTTAAATATGTTTCTCATTTACTGTTTTGTTTGAGCAGATAATTCTATTTCAGTTTGGTGTTGGTGCTAATGCTTACTACATTATATTGGAGTTATACGCACAAGGAAACATACTCTTAGTTGATTCTGAATTTATGGTCTTAACTCTTTTGCGATCACACAGGTTTAAAATCTAGAATCATGTGATTTTTTTGTCTGCTTTATGTTTATATTTGAACAGCAACTGATCTTTATATGTTGTGTAAATTACATAAATCGTCCATGTGGTTTGTATGAAAATATGGATTTCGTCACTCGACTTTTTTATTACATGGACAGTCCCTAATTTGAAACTTGTAACCTTAACAGTCCGAAATATTAAATTTGAAATTTGTAGCATCAATGGTCCCTAATTTGGACACTTGTAACATCAGTGATCCCACTTAAGGACCTTTTTTTGCTTTAGGGTTACAAGTTTCAAAATTAGGGGCTATCCGTGTAATAAAAAAAGTCGAGGGACGAAATCCATAATATCATACAAACCACATGGGTGATTAATGTGATTTACACTCTTATACGTATCTAGTATTACTATTGTCTATCTTTATGAATTAAACATCAATTTTCTAACTAACTTGATTTAGGGATGATGATAAAGGAATCGCAATCATGGCCCGCCATCATTATCCAGTTGAAATCTGTAGACTTTTTGAGAGAACTGATGTTGCAAAGTTACAAACAACACTTACATCATTTAACAACCAGAAAGATAATGAAAATGTGGAAGATAATGTAACTGTAAATGATGCACCACAAGTGAAAAAGGGAAACAAAAAGGCGTTAAAATCCAACGATACTAATAAAAAAAAGGATAATTCAAATGCAAAACAAGCTACATTAAAAGTTGTTCTTGGGGAAGCTTTAGGTTACGGGCCCGCATTATCGGAACATATTATTTTAGATGCTGGATTAACTCCAAATTCAAAAGTTTCAAAAGATATGAAATTAGAAGATAATAGTATTCAGGCTCTTTCTGAAGGTGTTAAGAGATTTGAGGATTGGTTAGAAGATGTTATTTCTGGTACTAAAATTCCAGAAGGATATATTTTAATGCAGCAAAAGAAAATTGGGAAGGATCAAATGGTTACTGAATCATCCAGTGATCAGGTTATTTTAACGTCTTTAATCAATTTTTGTTACTTATAAGAGTAAATTACATAAATTGTCCCTGTAGTTTGTATGAAATTACAGATTTCGTCTCGTGACTTTTTTTGTTTACATGGATAGTCTCTAAATGTGAAGCTTGTAACATCAATGGTCCCTAATTTTGAAAATTGTTACATCAAAGGTCCCCGATTTTGAAAATTGTTACATCAAAGGTCCCTAAGTTTCAATTTTCGGGGCTGTCTGTGTAAAAAAAAAAAAGTCAAGGAACGCAATCCATAATTTCACACAAATCACAGGGACAATTTTTGCAATTTACTCATGTTATAGTTATATTTCCTAGTTGCGAAATTAACACCAATTGTTTTTGTATTTGTGGTACATTATATAAAATCTAATCTTGCCATCACAATTTCTGCAGATTTATGATGAGTTCTGCCCGTTATTGTTAAATCAGTTTAATTCAAGGGTGTCTATGAAATTTGAGACATTTGATGATGCATTGGATGAATTTTATAGTAAAATTGAGAGCCAACGATCCGAACAACAACAACATGCAAAAGAGAATTCTGCAATGCAGAAGCTTTCCAAAATTAAAAATGATCAGGTCCTACTTTTTTTATGTTTTATCTATTAAAGTGTCAGTAAAACCTACATATGTGACACTTTTTGTGTCACCAAATTCTGTCACTAAATGTCATTTTTCTTTTAACATGTAACACACATATATTTATTTATTTTTTGCAGGAAAATCGTGTGCAAATACTGAAAAATGAAGTAGATCGATCTGTTACAATGGCAGAACTTATAGAATACAATTTAGAAGATGTTGATGCTGCTATTTTAGCTGTTCGAGTAGCTCTTGCAAATGGTATGAGTTGGGATGATTTAACTCGTATGGTCAAAGAGGAAAAGAAATCTGGAAATCCCGTTGCAGGAATTATCGATAAATTACATCTTGAAAGAAATTGCATGAGTTTGCTTTTGAGTAATAATCTTGATGAAATGGATGATGATGAAATTACTCAACCCGTTGAAAAGGTCTTACTTTGACTTTTTATTTCCACCAAATTCAGTTTCTAGATTAAATTACATAAATGGTCCCTAGGTTTGAAAGTTGTAACACTAATGGTCCCTAAAGCAAAAAACGGCTGTTAAGTTTTTAGGGACTGTTGATGTTACAAGTTTGAAAATTAGGGACTATTCACGTGACAAAAGGACCGTCGGTGCAATTTCACATATACCACAGGAACCATCTGTGTAATTTACTTGAAAGAATATTTATAAGTTTTTTTTTGGTCTTTTTAGGTTGAAGTTGATTTAGCACTTTCTGCACATGCTAATGCTCGAAGATGGTATGAGCAAAAGAAGAAACAAGAAAGCAAACAAGAAAAAACTGTTACAGCTCATGCAAAGGCTTTCAAGGCTGCTGAAAAAAAGACACGTCAGCAACTGTCTAAGGTAATTCTACATTTTATTTACCTGATTTTTGGTTAACTTTTATTATGTTACAGTTTCAAACTTACTAACTATGCTTATGTGGTTAGGAAAAATCTGTTGCTGCTATTTCACATATAAGAAAAGTGCACTGGTTTGAAAAGTTTAATTGGTTCATCAGCAGTGAGAATTATTTGGTTATTAGTGGACGTGATGCTCAACAAAATGAGATGATAGTCAAACGTTACATGTCAAAAGGAGATCTGTCAGTGCCTATTTATTGTTTTTTTATTATTTTTTATTATTTTATTTAAATGCACGAAATAACTGTTTTATCCATGCTTTTTGGTAATAATTTGAATCTTTGATGATGAACAGGTATGTTCATGCAGAACTACATGGTGCTTCAAGTACAGTTATTAAAAATCACAAACCTGATAATCCTGTACCTCCTCTTACATTAAATCAAGCAGGATCATTTACTGTAAGTAATTAACAATTATTAATTACACATTCCTTAAATACAAGATCTTAAAAAATACAAATTAATTTTCCCACAAGAAAACATAACATTTTAAATATCAACAAACCCGAAAAACGTGTACCGCCAACATTTAGAAATTCAGTTTTAACCACCTGTATTGGAAATGAATTATAATAATCATATTAAACTATTTTACTCAAATTTTATCCCTATTTTTTTTAAAATGCAGGTGTGTCACAGTCAAGCATGGAATTCAAAGATTGTGACTAGTGCATGGTGGGTATACCCTAATCAAGTTACCAAAACTGCCCCAACTGGTGAATATCTTACAGTTGGTAGTTTCATGATTAGAGGCAAAAAAAACTTTTTGCCACCTCATCCTTTAATTATGGGATTTGGAATATTATTCCGTTTGGATGAAACTTCCTTAGGGTCTCATTTAAATGAAAGAAGAGTTAGGGGTGAAGAAGAAGAAGAAGGATTTATTGAAATTGAAGATACTAATAATAACGATAATTTCAAAGAATTATCTGATTCTGATTCTGGTTCGGATCAAGAAAAAGATTCTGATTTATTAACAGAAACTAAAAAATTGGAGATTTTATCTCCTGAAGTGGACCCCACTCATGATAATAATAATATCACTAATTTGAGAGAAATTCCTGTTGAAGCTGTTGAAACTGTTACTGAACTTGATGATTTACTTGATAAAGCACTTGAGCTTGGACCAACTGCTGGAAAATACGGGCTAAATTCTACACAAGCGGATTTAATTTTAAATAAAGATGATAAAAAGGAAAATGAAGAAAAGAGAGAAAATGTGAGGGAAAAACCGTATATTTCAAAAGCTGAAAGAAGGAAGCTTAAAAAAGGGCAAACAGATGGTGAAGTTACAGATTCTGTTAATGTGAAAGAAAATGTGGAGAAAAAGACGAAAAAAGTGGAACAACCTCAAAAATCACAAAAGGATGTGGACAGTGTGAAGGTGGATGGTGGTGGGAAAGTTAGCAGGGGGCAAAAGGGTAAACTTAAGAAAATGAAGGAAAAATATGCTGATCAAGACGAAGAAGAAAGGAAAATTCGAATGGCTTTACTTGCGGTTAGTAATATTTTAAATATATTTAATTATTTCACTTAGATAAGTAAGTAGATCAACTTTAAGATAACATTGAGTTAATTACATGAATGGTCCCTGTGGTTTGTCATTTTTATGGATTTGATCCCTGAGTCAAACTAATATTTGGTATCCTAATTTGAGACACCTTTTGCAGTTTTGGTCCCTATTAACCTTTTCAAAATACCCATTTAATCATATAAATAAGGACAATGAAAATATATATACATTAAAAATTAAAATAACACTTTAGAGTCTAGACTAACCAATACTTACTATGAAAAAGTTAGTTAGCTGATAGGGACCAAATCTGCAATTAGTTTGACCCAGGGAGCTAGTACTTTCAAAATGACAAACTACAGGGACCATTTATGTAATTAACTTTAAAATCATGCTTACTCTGAAAATACTTGTAGTCGGCTGGAAGAGCTAAAGTGACTGAACAAGAAGTGCAGATCGAACCAGTTACAACAACAACAACAAGCAAAGATTTGAAATCTGTAATCAGTATGTATTACATATTCACATGTTGACTGAAAATTGTAATAATTATTGAATCTTAATCATATTTCATGATAAAATTAATCTTTTCAGGCAATGAAGAAGGTCCAAAAAGATGTTACAAATGCAAAAAAGTGGGACATTTAGCTAAAGATTGTCAAGAACATTCAGATGAAGCTGTGAAAAATGACAAACTTAATGAAGCTGAGAAGCTATTAATGGAAGAAGATGATATAAAGGAAATTGGTCAGGATGAAAAAGAGAAATTAACAGATGTTGATTATTTAACAGGGATTCCGTTACCAAATGATATTCTGTTGTACGCGGTCCCTGTTTGTGCTCCTTATGCTGCTTTACAATCCTATAAATACCGTGTTAAAATAATTCCCGGAACCGCAAAGAAAGGAAAAGGTGAATATTCTTTAATTATGTTAGGGTTAATTATGTTTTAATCCTCAAACTTTCACTGATTTAATGTTTTAACCCTGTTTGTTAGCTGCAAAAATGGCGATGAATTTGTTTGGGCACATGCCAGAAGCATCTCAAAGGGAAAAGGAATTGATGAAAGCATGTACGGATCCAGAGCTTGTGGCTGCCATAATTGGAAATGTTAAAGTCTCTGCTGCAGGTCTTAATCAGCTCAAACAGAAGCAAAAGAAAGGAAAGAAAGCTGCAAGCAAACAAAATTGACTTTTGTTTTTGTTTGTTTGTTTTTAATCATATCATATATGTTGGTGTATACATGAAGTTTATATCATTGACCATCTGGTAAATGTTTCTCTATGGAAGGAACAAAACTAGTGTATACTTGTATTAGTGTAAAATACACTGACTAAACAAATTTTGGAAGCGGGATTGATAATAAGTGAACTGTGTTTATGGGTTTACTTTTTATGATATATTGATGATTTTGTTTTACCCTTGAATGAGACACTAACAGGCAACTTGGACTGACTATATTTTAGTTAATTCTTCACTAAACATATGGCAAATTAAACCATTCATAACTATATAGGAAGTGATATCTATATTATACAAACCTATTTATATAATTTGGTATATTTATACAATTTGCTATAAAACTTGCATCATGTTGTACAGGAATTAGTCATTGTGGTGTAAACTGTAAAGGTAGATTGCATACTCATCATGTTAACATGTAGCAAGAATATTACCACAATACACATCCGTTTAGGTGGTGATATATCTACATGTTTACATTTAATTAGATTTAAACAAAGTATTAAATTTCAATGATAAACCAAAATACAGAACTGAACCAGATCAAACAGAGATATTTGCAATTTCATTTATTAATCCTCAGCTGGGGGAATTTCATTAAAATCCAAACCATCTGCTGGCAAGTCTGAGTCTGCGGTCAACGGGCCTAATATACCATCTGAGTTCAGAGTTAACCCACTCTGCATTTATAAAAATAAAAATAAAAAATAAAAAATTAAATCAAGATCAGCGGTTTTCACAACATTAAAAAAAGTATTAATATGATTTTTAGTAAAAACACACCTCGGGTTGGAACCTAAGCATGTCAGCACGAGCCATAGCTTCTGCTTGAGCAATTCTTTGCCTAAATGTCTGAGCCATCTCTTCTGCCTGTACCAAAAAAAAAAAAAAAATCAAATAATTTGACGAAATAATCAAACGATTTTCTTAAAAATATGTGCGCAATTAACATAAAAATCACACCTTCTCAAAAACCAACTTAGGGTTTCTAATCATGTCACCAGGAGTCGGTTCAAGTTTCTTAGTAGACAGACTAACTCGGCCTCTTTCACGATCATGGCTTAATATCATAACCTACAAAAAAGTAACAATAATATTCATTAAAAATAAGTAAGATTAATTAAAAATAAGTAAAATTAACTTACCTTGAGGGTATCACCAGGTTGTAAAACAGTTGCAATATCAGAAACACGATCATGACTAATCTGACTAACATGAAGAAGACCATTAATTCCACCAATATCAATAAAAGCACCATACGGTTTTAAGCTCTGAACGGTTCCAGTAACCACCGAACCGATCCCGAGCTGTGCTTGACTATCAGCCATTGCTTTTCGGTTGCTCAAAACAAGTCTTGATTGTTCTTCATCAACTTCTACAAATTTTAATGGCAGATCCTTTTCAAGAAGATCTTCTGCATTCAATTTCTTAACAAAAAAATAAAAATATAAAAAAATTCAGATTTCATACATATCATGAAGAAATCATATGATGTTAAAGATTAAAGAAACTAACCGAGGATATTTGTGAAAATGGAATAAATCCACGGAGTCCCTCAACAATTGCCACAACTCCACCTTTATTCGCACCAACAACCTTCATAAACACAAAAGATTATTATTATTCTTAATATTATTATTTAAAAAGTTAATAATTCCATTATATGTGTTTGTCTTACCTTACCAGTAAGAACAACATCTTCAGCCTGAAGTTGCCTGCATCTTTCCCATGCTAAATCATATTGAGTTTGGCGTAAGCTTAAAATTAAACTATCATCATATTCATTTTCACCAATAATAACAAATTCTTCACGTACTCCTGGAACTATGCCTGCTTCTTCTACATGTTTGATTCCATGAATACATGCTTCCCTAATTGGCAGAAATGCTGATGATTTTGCTGTTACATCTACATACGCACCATTTGCATCAACATTGAAAACAGTTCCTTTCACCTACAAACAACAGCAAATGTCTAATTTTGACTTTGGAAAGTCAAAGTTAACATCTCTCAAATTCGAATTACAAATTTGCGATAACAAGCAAAAAAACATAATCTGCAGACAATCATTATTTAGTAGTACAATGCTGGTCAAAAAAAATTTATCTAAAAAGCTAGAAACGTTCAATATCGATTCCGAATCCCTAATTTGACCTATAAAGTGAAAATTGAAGTTATTTTAGGGGTTAAATTAGGAATTTGGATACCTTAGTGCCGATTTCAGAATTGTAATCGTATTTCTCGATTGCAGCGTGAAAATCATCAACGGTGAAAGCAACACCTTCATAGGGAGCTGTACGGCACCTTTCGTATGCTTCTTCGAACATCTCTTTGAGTTTCATTCTTTCTCTGGTCTGTGCGTTTGATATAGCAACAGCAGCTTTGATTGTAAAGCTTCTTTTCGAGGTTTGATTCAATGAAGAAGATGAAGGTGGTATTCCTCTTGTTAGGAGGTGTGTATTGGAGAGAGATGGACACCTCAATCCACCAATTTGTTGCGCCAATGACGCCATTGTTGTTTCTTCTGTGCGTGTTTGAGAATGAGATGAAGAAGATTTGTGGGTGGGTTGGTTTATGGTTAGTCGATTGTTATGGTCAGATAAGGTGACACGGGTCGGGTTTGTATTGTGGAACCACGGATGGCGGGTATGAATACCCGTAACCCATCACACTTGTCCGCGGTTTTTAAATCCGCAAATCCGTAGGTATCCCCCCAACAGGGTTTCTCGTTTATTGTCCACCCATATTAGTTTTTTACAAAATTTTATACATAAAGTTTTGTATCATTTATTTATATTTCATTTATTGCTTTTATGAAGTAATCTATGTCTATACTATATTATAAAATATTTAGTTTTTATCTTAATCTCTTATTAGAATTGATTTTACTAAAAACACCTTTATATTAAACTCTAAACTATTTAACATTAATTAGTAAAAAAATTCCACCCATACCTACACCTTCCAAAGAAAAATAGTTTCTAACAATAAGTAACTCAAATTAAATTAATTATCATCGAACATTAAATAAAAAAAATTAAAATAAAATGAAAATAATTTAATTCAATACAATAATTTGAATTGAGGATATAGTCATGAGATAAGATCGAGATTTCTTAAACTATTTAGAATACAGCATTTCATACATTGACAAAAAATAAGTTCATTGATGATTTTTTACATGATTTTAAGTAAATTATTGAAATTGTCTATGTAGTCTTGATATTTCAAGGTTTGCATTTAAATTAAATTAAAAATCAGGACCATATGGGGAAAACTAGAGAAAAAAGGTGAAAGGACAAAACATGAAAATTTTAAGATTACGTTGATAACTTCTGTTATTTACTCTTTACATAATTTGGAAACCGCACAAACCGAGTAACCTAAAGAATGTGTAATCTAAATCAATAAACATTTTTTTTAACGACCAGTTAGTAAATTAATGGTTCGAGCCTAGGCAGAGACATCCACAAGGAGCAGTATGTCTTCCCTCGAACCTTCCACCTATGGGGAATAAACCCCACGTTCACGACGGGACTTGAACCCATGACCTTGACCTTGGGCAACACCTTATCTTTTTTACTAATACCACTATGTTAGAAGCCTTAGGTAAATCAATAAACATTTATTGCAGATGATCTACGCGCTTATATAACAAAATAAAATGGTATACCCATAAAGTAATCAATATGTTTACTCAAGTCATTATAAGGGTGGTTATGGTGGCTAAAGCCAAATGCCCACGTCAGCGTTATATTATCATTTCACATTTCACATTCAAAACTTCAAATACCTCATAATTCAACCTAAAATATTATTTTAGGACCAACTAAAATATCCCTCATTTACAAAATACCTATGAAAAAGATACCCTCTCAAAATACATTAAATGTTTGATGAGATATATAGCATGTTATAATAAGAAATACTTTAAAATTAAAAAGCTAAGTGCATTTATATCAACTTTAATTTGAAGATTGAATGCTTGAATTTCAACAATAATCATGTTACATTCTTATTTTTATTGATCATGTTACATTCCTGATAATTTGTTTGAGATGACTAGGATTATGTCACATAAACCTTGCAACTCTATGCTAGCAAACTTAAGTTGGGGCGGTCCTTGCACACCTTTACCGACGCTACCATCACACAAAGTAGCGTCTGTTAGAGCAGCTGATACAAAAGTGTCTAGTATTCTATATTCATGTGACTTTAACGCTTTCTTGCATTTCTTTAGGTTGGAAATGGCATCATCGTAGAGTGCTAGGCATTTAGTATAATTGGCGGAATTTACTGCAGAATGGATCAGTTCTCTAGCAGCTCTAGCGCTTTCCTGGGCGTTCTTAATAGAGATGCGGCCAAGGATGGTGAGACTTGCATTCGTTGATCGAGGATTGGATCTAAGGGAATCGAAGCACAAATGAGGACTAAAAGTTTGTTTGCAAATGCCATTGATTACATCGGCAGATGTGAAAGTGGTTGAAGAAAGAAAAATCAAGAGCAAAATAGTAGACAATAAGAAGGGTTTTTTGACCAAAAATCTCATCATCCCTAGTTCTTGAAATTATTAGATCTATGCTCTTTTTCACAATGAGTTCTGGACACTACAACTTATATATTCTTCGTTTTCCATTATTTATATATTTTCTGCAATAAATTTGTGAGCATTAAAGCAAAAGCATTTTTCTAAATTTAACTTGTTTTGAAATACACGTGAATTTGTAATTAATAACCGGGATAATTCAATAACGGTTAAAGATGCATAATAATTTAGTTTTTTTTTTATCTACATGGAAATCATGATTTACAACAATGATTCGTTATCATTTAAAATATATTTTATCATATATAGCTTTTTCAAATCAATGTCAAAGCCAAAAATGACCTCAAAAAAATTCAAATTTCTTTTAATAATCTGAACAGGTTGGCGTTTCATAATGTCAACATCATGTCTCCCGGATAGCGCGTTTTTTAGAATCTTGATGGTAGCACACCCAATAGTTGTCATCATTTCTAAAACCCAAATTTTAAAACACTGCGGAACTATAACCGATCAATTGTAAGTTTCAATTAAAGTGTCGATACAATAACACTCCACAAGCACCACAATCGCAACCTCTGAAATCGTTACTGACAATATTGCAAATACATTTAAACAGATCGTTATTATTAAGCATATTATAACCCGGAAAATCGAAATGAAAAAGAAAAAAATGTGGAACAAAAGTTCTTCAACCAATTGCAAACCAAATAAAATGTTCGAATTTTGTTTATCTCTAGATGTTAATTGGTTTATCATAAGTAGCCATTGCAGCTTCTTTCAAAGCTTCGCTCAACGTAGGATGTGCATGGCACGTGCGTGCAATATCTTCACTAGACGCACCATAAGATAACGCTATGGCGGCTTCATGGATCAGTTCTCCAGCATTTGAGGACATTATATGAACACCCAAAATCTTATCCGTTTCTTTCTCAGCAATTACCTTAACCAATCCTTCAGCATCATCAATTGATTTCGCCCTGCTATTCCCCAACATCGGGAATTTTCCTACCCTGTATGCCACCCCAGACTCCTTAACCTGTTCCTCAGTTTTCCCCACAGATGCCACCTCAGGATGCGTGTAAACCACGCCAGGCACCATATCGTAGTCCACGTGTCCTTCCTTCCCGGAAATAAATTCCGCAACCGCTATACCGTCGTCTTCCGCCCGGTGAGCCAGCATCGGCCCCGGAATTACGTCGCCAATCGCGTACACGCCGCTCACGTTCGTGGAAAACCGGTGGTCAACCGGAATCCGGCCGATTTTGTCGGTTTCAACTCCGATTTTGTCCAGATCGAGCCCCGATGTGTACGGCGTTCTACCGGCGGAAACGAGAACCACGTCAGCTTCTAGAACAAATTGTTCACCACCTGACGACGGTTCTAGGGTTAGCTTAACCACATCTGAGTTACTAGTGTCAACCGATACAACTTTAGTTTTAAGCATGAATTTCATCTTTTGTTTCTCGAGCGACCGTTGAAATTGCCGACGAATCTCACCGTCCATCGATGGAACAATATCCGGCGCGAATTCAACAACCGTAACTTCTGTCCCAAGTCGGGCCCAAACAGAGCCCATTTCTAGGCCAATGTACCCTGCTCCGATAACGGTCAACTTCTTCGGGATTTCGGTCAAACTTAAAGCTCCAGTTGACGACACAATCCGTTTCTCATCAATTGTTATTCCTGGTAATCCTTTAACATCAGATCCAGTTGCAATTATGATATGTTTACCTTTGATTATCGTGTTTTCTCCTTCAACCGAGATTTCAGACGGAGACAGAAATTTTCCGGCACCTTTTACGTAATTTACTTTGTTCTTTTTGAAAAGGCTTTCTACACCTTTTGTTAGGTTAACTACGGCTTTATCCTTTTGGGCCATCATAGCACCAAGATCAATTTCAACATTATCGCATTTGACTCCATGATTTGCAAATTTAGTTTTCGCTTCATGATACATGTGAGAAGAATGAAGAAGTGCCTGAAAACTCCATGATTTACAAATTAATGTTTAAGTTGCAATAAAAGAGCAATGTTTTCAACTTTGTGGTGAATTGACTAATGTGCCAAATGCGGTTGAACCGGGCGGAATGGATTAGCAGGCCGGATGAATCTTATGACGATTATTTATGATAGCATTTGAATCAGAAGCATTTTGTGGTGGATCTGGTCCTTCCTTGGATGATTAGATTATGTATGTATGTATGTATAACACCCTTTGTACGGGTTAATATGTACATATTAACGTTTATAAATTATAATAATGCAGTATTGATTACGAAAATGCTATTTTTTTTAAGTTTCATTCTAAATTATGCAATTTGCAATCATATGTTAATAATTAGTGTACCATTCTCGACGAAAAAGTATTAATTTCGAACTACATTTTAATCCTGCTTGATTATAAAATATAGTAATTTGGAATTACATTTTCGTTTAATGAAACAAAATGTTATGTAAATAAACTTTTATATTTAAATGTACAAAATTATTTTAAATGTACAAAATTATTTTAAATGTACAAAATTTTTAATGGAGTAAAGTAATCTTACAAAAGTAAAATATTATGAAAGTTTTTATAAGCCACCCGTGGTTCATCACGGGTTATATGCTAGTTAATTAAATAAATGATGAAAGCAAAAAAATACAAAATAAATATCATATAAAATCGTAAATTTTTCAAAACCTATTTTCTTTTACTAAGTTATTATTCTTGAGTTTCAAAACCTATATAGAAAATCTAAATTTCTATTTAATTTATCTAATTTTTTTAGGAAAACTAGTTTTTTCAGATTCTACCGGCAGATTCAACCGGGTCTTTATGTTTTATCGGCCAGTTCAAACCGAGGTATATCCATCGATTCAACCGGGTTATTAAAACGTCATAAAAGAGTATAAACTAATTATTAATAATCACAAAATTCATATAAATCTGCAGTTCATTAAAAAGTCAAAGTTCAGGAACTAGCATAGCATCAAAGAGGCATAAATGTTACATGTACACAGAAATTAGATCTAACCATTCCATAAACCAAAACAAAAACGGTAAAACACATGAAATTAGTAAACTAATTCTTAATTAGGAAAATTAAGCAGAAGTATTAATACCTTTGAGGGAATACATCCGACGTTGAGGCAAGTACCGCCAAGGGCACCACGTTTCTCAATACAAGTAGTTTTCAGTCCGAGCTGAGCTGCCTTGATCGCCGCCACGTAACCGCCGGGACCTCCGCCGATGACAACGACGTCGTTTTCATCAGATCCTGTTGACGCAAATCCTCTGGTCAAAGTGGATGATGAAAGAGAGAAAGAATACCTTAAGGCGTTTGAAGAAATCAAATTCGTTGCCTTTCTTCTTGCTAAATTAGCCATCGCCATTTTCGAGTAATTTTGTGTTTATGATTGAATTGAATTGGATCAAAGAATAATTAGTGTTTCTTTTAATGAACTGTTCATGAGCAGCCTCTGTCTCCTTTTTTATATTTAAATGTTTTAATTTTTCGTTTTTGGTGACTTTTCTGTATGTATACGGAGTTGTAAGAATTTTTTTCAAAAATAGGCTTAATCGGAGACGGATTTTCACAAATAGGCTCGAATCTTTTTTGTTTTCAAAAATAGGCTTTCCGCCGTCCCCGAGGCCGGCTTCCATTTGAAACCATGACTCCCCGAGGCCGGCTTCTTCTTGCTTGATGTGACCACGGGTTTTGAAGGACTCCCCGAGTCCGACTTTAGCGTGCATGGCCTCTCGGAGACCGGCTTCAGCTTATGCATGGCCTCTCGGAGACCGGCTTCAGCTTTATGCCCTCCCCGAGGCCGGCTTTAAGCAAGAACAACACTCTATATAAATCAAACTCCGGGTTAAATAACAACATCCAAAAAAATAAGAAAACCTTCTACCCTTACATCTCAAAAAATAAAAAACATATTTCACAACTAAAAAAATCATATTTTTAATACTATGTGGCGAAGTCAAAAAGTCTTAATCATGGAACTTCGCCTACAGGTTGAGATGTTAGAAGAGAGTATTGACCAAATGAGTCAACGAGCTCGAGCCCGTGAACTTCAAATTATCATTGACGAAATGCAACGTACAATATGTGAAATGGATAACATGGCTTATGAAGGGGCATTGGAGGAGGCGGTTGTGGAGCAGCAAACTCAAAACTCCTCAATATGTAATCAACAACCAGAAACAATCGACTTGGTTGAGGAGTATGGTTGGGCCAGGAGTGTGGAGGAATTTTATTTGAACGGGGATAAGCGCGGGAATGAAACCTTTTGCTATATTGTATTCTTAGGTCGTACCCAGGTACCTAGGGAGTTTTGGGGAACCCTGTTAGATGAAAATTCCAGCTCTGTTTTGTTCCGTGCGGTACGTAATTTAATTATGTTATTATCCATATTTTGAATCGAATCTCAAATGTAAATAATTGTATATTCATTACAGCATATAGATTGTTGGGTTAGAAGATGGATGTGTTATCGGTTGTATCTTGACTATAATACTGGAGAATATAAGCGATGGACAATAATGCCTACCAAGTTTGAGTCTCTACTCTTACCACCTCACGGATCAGATGCTGTAAAATATGCAGACGGCAGTTTGACACCTTACCCCGCTTGGGGGGACGTGGATGTCTTATACATCCCGTTACGTTTAAATGATAACGTTTGGTTGCTTGTGCAGATGGATCTTGTTAGCAACGATACATGTTTAATTTGTAGTTGTCGTCGTTCCATAAACCATGACGTGCTTAAGGCAACCTTAAAACGTTGGCGGGATGTTTTGCCCAGTTTTAAAAGGAGTTTCTCCTATGAAGAAAGAAACCCCCAAGTTAAGGCGAATCTTGGTTTCGCCAAAGGCATACCTCAAGGAAGGGAAGAAGACTCTGTTGTGTTTGTTTGTAAATTTATGCATTATCTGGTAACAGGGAAATCAATCAAGCAAGATGGAGTCGTCGATAATAATCAGATCGCTACGGGTTATCGACAACTTATGGCTCGTGATTTGTATAGCTATCGTATTTTAGAATCACAACCCGAAATTTATCCTTTTAGATCCGAGGTTTTGTTTGATGATTTGGAATAAAATTTCAATTGTATTTGATATTAATTTATAAAATCGTGATGTTAGTGTTTATTTGTCAATTAAAAATAAAGTATTAAAAAAAAAGTTTCAAAAAAAATTAAATGTCTAACTTTGGAGCTTGATACAGTACACATTTAAGTTATTCAGATATAACTTTCTAAATGATAGTTGTAGTATTGATGATAGTGTAAACATATGAAAAAGAATTATAGCAAAAAGATAAGTAATGAAAGAGTTATGACAATCTGAAAATGCAAAGAAATAGTTTTTTGTAATCCAAAAACATATATATAAAGTTAATTTCATAATACAACTTTGGCCAAAAATATAAGCTAATGATTGTGGCCCCTTCTTCCACCTGTCCCACAATTCGGTGGTCTTCTGTTTCTTGGCGGCCTTTGTTGATTATCTTGTTGAGCTGGTCTATATTCATGTCTAACTGATGGATCGGACTCACGTTTCTATTAGGTGGCTGATCAGAAGATTGGCCCGCGAAATAATTATGAGGGGAATGTGTGAAACCGAATTCGTTTGTCATTTGATGGGGAGCATACGCGGAGGGGGTACTAAACAAATCCGAGATAAAATCATTTTGAGATATCCCATCCATATTAAGTGGATTTTGGTTTTGAAATTGCGTACTAGACCCCCCATGTTGGTATGATGTACCGGCACCAGCAGCATATTCGGTTTGTGTTTGTTGGGCACTAGATTCCCCCTGTTTGATGGGCCCTCATCTTCTGTCTGCGTTTGTTGGGCCCTACGAGCCCCCCGCATCCATCTCGGTACCGGCATTAGTTCCTCTTGTGGCAGCTGTGGCGCTTGAGGCTGAATATGTGCCACACGAGGAGCCCAATAACTTGGACGTTCTTCTTCATGTGCCTGGTACAAGTAATCCTGGGACAGTTGATACATGTCACCTATAACAGGCTGAAACTCCTGTTGTCCCAGGTACGGTTGCATCATCGATTGAAGATGTGCTAACCCATCAGCCTACATACATGTTATATCAAATATTAATATATTATGACTAATTGTACATATAAACATTATTATGAAATATTACCGCAACATTTAAAGCTCCTCCCAGATTATGGCCACGTGATAAGTTGTCTCCAACAGGCCTTGAATTTCTAATAAAGCCTACGGTACGCTGAAAGTACCAAGGCATATAATCATTTGAAGCTGTTGGCATGTCCATCCATTGGTATGGAGTAATGGAATTAGCAAGACGGTTGTTCCAATGTGTCACATAAACGGCACGCTTCACACGCCAATCTAGACCTGCGTTTCCTCTACGGCTCTCTTTACGTAACCTCCTATGATCTGTTATAGTAAAGAGGGGCGCCATTGGAATACCTTGATAAACGTTGAATTGTCTTAATACCCTGTTGGGTAAGTACTGCTCCACTACTTCCCAATGAATAACATATGTTACACATAACCAGGTAGTCGGGTTGTATGTACACACTGGTGATAGAACTTGGGCAAATTGTTCATAGGGAGTCCACAAGAACTGCATAATTTTGTTATAGCTCAATATTTTGTATAACATTTGTAGAATAGATTTAACTAGTAAAATACCTCTCCCCTTGTCAAATGTTGTAACGATGTCCGATACCCTGTCACACAGTTCTTGGATAGGTGCACGAACGATAGCGGTTGATTCCATCTGAATGTTAATATAGCATGAAATTAGTTATGCTATTATCATTTTAATATAATGATACCGGATTACGTACCTAGCACCAAATGTTTTTCCGTTTAATGCTATATTTCTATCGGCAAGAATCGGTGAACAATTGGGCAACCTAGTCCATGCCCACAGTTGAAGCAAACTCATAGGCCCGCAAATGTTCCATAGTTTAGGATCAGTTCCTTTGCAGAGGTTTCGGTAGAGACTGGCCAGAACAGCACTACCCCAACTATATCGACCGCAGTCTTCTAGATCTTCAAGTAAGTGTAACAAATACAAATGGCAGTAATTGTCAGTGTTATGCGTAAATATAGTACCGTTCAGTAGAAGCAGTACGTATAGCCTTGCCCTTTGTAGCCACTCGAAATCATTCTGCGGGGTATATGCCGCCATAAATGTAGTAAGACATGTTACTTTCACCTGACTGCCTCTGAAATCACCACTTGCCGGCCTGAAACCAAGCAACCGCTGAAAGTTGTCAATTATGTGCTCATAATCGGTTTGCGGTTCAACACCTGTAACAGCGTCGCCATCAGTCCACAACCCCCATATGGCTTGGACATCTTGGAGGGTCACTGTGACCTCTCCAACTGGCAGGTGGAATGTGTTTGTTTCCGGCCGCCACCTCTCGACGAGTGCTGTGATTAGACCGTGATCAATTTCCCTGAATTGACAGTCAAGCACTCCTGCAAAACCTGACACACGGATGTAGTTCCAGAAGACATCGGGAAGTGACTCTTTCACACTTTTGTGAATGCGAAAAAATGTTTTATCAGCCCGTCTAATGTGAAAAACATTATCAGGGAGCTGATTTTGAAATAAACTATAAGCTCTGTGCTCAGTAGCTAAATATAATAATTCCGGGTTAATAGGTACGGGAACAACTTGCATGTTATTCATGTTTTTACGCTGAAATAGCTAATAACGTTTTTGAAGTATTTGGTTGTAGTAGAGTTTGAGGAATTGAGTTTGAGTGTGATTGATGTTGAGTGTGGTGTGGGTTTTTATAGGTGAAGAGGGCCTCCTCGTGACCTGCTTCAATAAATAATGGTTTGCCCTCCTCGAGGCCGGCTTCTTTGTACCGTAAAAGTGGTCCGTGAATTTAAAAGGTAATGTTGGTGGTTGGGGGCAGGTTTGACCATGACAGAAAAATAAATTATATGGATGGTGGCCTCCCCGAGACCGGCATCACTGACAGAAGGTTTTCTTATTTTTTTGGATGTTGTTATTTAACCCGGAGTTTGATTTATATAGAGTGTTGTTCTTGCTTAAAGCCGGCCTCGGGGAGGGCATAAAGCTGAAGCCGGTCTCCGAGAGGCCATGCATAAGCTGAAGCCGGTCTCCGAGAGGCCATTCACGCTAAAGCCGGACTCGGGGAGTCCTTCAAAACCCGTGGTCACATCAAGCAAGAAGAAGCCGGCCTCGGGGAGTCATGGTTTCAAATGGAAGCCGGCCTCGGGGACGGCGGAAAGCCTATTTTTGAAAACAAAAAAGATTCGAGCCTATTTGTGAAAATCCGTCTCCGATTAAGCCTATTTTTGAAAAAAATTCGAGTTGTAATCTGGTGAAGAGGCGGCTCAGGGTAAGAAAGTATTGTTTAATCCAATTCATTGATTGGTGGCTGTTCAAATTTTCAAAGTAGACTTCAAAATAAAATACTTGTATAAAACAACGCATGGAAATTGGAAAATAATGTATTTGTTTAACAAATAAAAAAAGTTTTTGTGGATTGTATTACCAAGCCTAGGCCAGTTTTCAGTAATAATCATATCACATATAAGAGTTAACCTTGGTTATTACTTAGCGATAATGGCGTACGAAATCAAATGGTCAAAGAAAACTCAGTCATCCTGAGGAGCTCATTTAATAAAACTATAAAAGCTTTTACGTACGAACTATATGCATGAAACAATATTAATAAACAGTTAGATCTATTTTCAAAACAACTAAAAAAACGGATCAACTAAATTTTATACAAAAACCATTTACATTGGATGGATGAAAAAACTGAAAAAGTAGATGCAGCGGAGCTACTAGAAATCTTAAGGCGATGACGTAATTTTGACCACATTCGTGGTTGGTCAAATAAAGTCGGAAAGAATTAGTTTGTAATAGAAACGTTCATATTCTTATGTTATGGGTCAATCGTACTGTCTACAGGGTCTGACCAATAATCTACAATTTGGGTTACATAGTCCTAATTAACATTTAAAAGGCGTGTAACATATTGGATTAATTATAGCTTTATTTAATATGCACATTACAATTAATTATAAATTTATTTAATATACACACTACAATTGTATTAAACAATTTGGATTAGATGCAAATTTATTTAATCTATATTTCTACAATTATATACAATAATTTCAAATAATATAATAAATCAAACAAAAGACATCACTGAAAAAAAAAACTAATTTTATTGTATAAAAAAAACCATTAGAACACCATACAAAAATAACAATAAAATCAAGGATAGATCTAAAAAGAAAGTCATATCAACAATTAAAAAAAAAGCTTAAATGTAACTAAAAAATCATTATTCATCAACTATTTATAAATAGTGATAACATTTAGTAAATGTTATACATACAATGTATTTAATGACATAAATTAATATTATATAATAAACTCATACTTTTATCTTACTACTTAATAATGCATTTAGGCCTACCTCTTTTAGTAAGTTTAAGGAGCTCATTCATTTTAAGTTTAAGAAGATTTTCACTTTTAGTAAGTTCTTTAACTAAAAAATTAAGTGTTGCTTACATGATTCGAACACAAGATCTCTCCTAAGTAGTCATTGTGTGTTAACCACTCCAACTACTTGATTATTTTGATTTGTTCCAGATACTTAAAATGCCCCAATACGTCATCAGAACTGAACCATCATTTCTTTATTTAAAATGCCCATATTTACTTTCACAAAAAAGTCAATTTCGCACCAACCATCACTACGCACCACCACTCATCACCATCACTATTGTCACCACCACCGGTACTGTCATCACTTTGAAATATAGTTATGGGTACCCGTCGCCGCATTACGCGGGTACCTACTAGTACTACAGTATATAACAAGTTTTCAAAACTTAATGTAAACATTCCTTTTTAGTTTGCTATTTTGATGTCACCATTTACATAAAGAAGTAAGTTTAAAAGTTTGTTACTTGAATAGACTATATATTGCAATATTCTAAAAACCGAGTTTTACATTGCTGTTGAGTAGGTATCTCTATCGTTAACGTCATCAGATCAACACCGATGTAGATGTAATAAAAAACCTATACAACATCAATTTACAATAAATCCACCATCTCTATACATTACAACCGAACCAACCAATGTAATTTGTATCACGTATATATTATATTTGCATTCGCGTCTATTTTATGCTTTCTATTTCTCTCCAAAAACATGTCATTTGTCTAATGATGATTACCACTATTTCCAAAACTCGAATTAGGAGGAAGTGGTGGAGTCTGTTGCTGTGAAGACCACGGCCGTTCTTTCAAAAACAATGCTTCAGCAGTCGAAACATCATTCGTTGATGCATACGGCCGTTTCACTTTCCTTTTATGCATTTCCTAAAAGTCAACAACCAAAGTCAGCCTTCAAGAGTTGACTATTTTTGTAAAGTAATATATGTCGATGTACCTTTGTTGCGTCTTTTGGGGCGTATGTACGCATGGCTGTCTCGATTGAGGTGTAAATCTCCAATGCTTGTTTGGTGTCACGGTAGCATTTTACAACACGAGTGTGATCGTTGTTCTCGGATGATTTGGATTTCAGGTACATCACAACTTTTGACGGGGGTGCACCCGGGTGATCTTTCTTTCCGGTAGTTAGTTCCATTGTTGATAGGTCTTCCCACAACACATCCCACAACACAAAACACGGATCTTTAGCTGGATTGAATTTCCTTTGCGTTATAATATTCGTTTGCTGCATCAAACATCATAATCATAAATATATTTGATTACAACAATGCTAAAAATAATAAAAATGTCACATCTAAAGTATTCTTTGTTTTTTTAAAAAGATTTGTGTATGAAATTGTTCTCTTTTGTTTAGAAACGATAACCGTTGTCATGACTGTTTCCAAACCTTCCCCTGAAAACCGGGTAAAAAATACACGAAACGAAACGAAATTTGAATTCGTGTTCGTGTCGTGTAAAATAAACACGAAGTCGTGTCGTTTTCATGTTCAGAGATTAACACGGAATTGACACGATAGTTATATTTTGGGAAAATTTAGAAATTTATGTTATATTTTTGCTGTGTTTATCCGTTTTTTAGCATGTACCAAGTAAGAAATTTGATATTTTTGTGATTTATCTCGTATTGTCGTGTTTGTCGTTTTTTAATCGGGTCGTGTTCGTGTTAACATAATATAACCCGACTTCGTGTCGTGTTGAGAAAAACGAATTCGTGTTGTGTCGTGTTACCTAAAAACACGAAACAATAACATGATTTGACAGCCCTACTAGGCCATCACCAAATGATTTTAGGAATATGGAAGTTGAATCATATAAAACTTGTTTTTTTAAATAAACTAAAAAAATGTTTAAAATATTAAATAATGAGGGCAACACGTACTTGTAAGAGCATAATTCTCCTATGTGTGACAAGAAGTATCTTCTCTTTCCTTAATTGAAAATGATCTTCATAAGCATCAGATAACGCATACTTTCCACGAACTTTAAATATATCCGCTTGTAAAAAGAACGACCCCGATTCCGCAAGTTGCAATATCACCTATACATACACATTCAAATTTCGGCACATAAATACCCTTTTCTAGGGGTATAACGGGTATTAACTATTAATTAACTATTACCTGTCCTTGTGCCTTGTAATCATCATATGGTTTAAGCAAATTATCACCACCAATAACTCGCGGTAATCTTCTTCTAAGAAGAAGGTCTTCAGAAGTAATAGCAGCTGCTATTTTGGCTCTCATTGCATTTGCACCTTCGGTTGTTTTTGATAAAAGGTCCAAAACGCCACTAACGGGTTGGGCAGCTGCCCCGATTATACCTTTCCCGACACCCGAGACAAAACCTTCAACACCCGAGTGTTTTGCTCCTTCTATTGGCTTTGTAAATACACCCGAAATCCCTCTGAAAAACCCCTTTGCTAATGCTCCACCGCCTTCCCGTATCACATCACTAAAATCTTCAACACCTTTGTTCTCCTAAATACATGCAAACATAACCATAAGTTCATATTTGTTACACTAATGGTCCCTAATTTTGAAACTTGTAACATCAGCAGTCCCAGATTTTGAAACTTGTAATATTCAATGGTCAATGTCGCAAGTTCCATAAATTAGGGACTACCAATTTATTATAAAAAAGCGGAAATTTGTAACACCATGCAAACGAGAGGGACGATTAATGTAATTTTAGTAGGGTTTGGGGGGAGGAACCTGTTTTTGGCGGCTTTGAATGAATTTTTTATCCATTGATAAAGCAGCAACACCTTTACTCATGTGCCCAAACGCAGTGCTCGCGTTTCCAAGAATATCAACACCAGAAAGCAGTTGAAGAGGTTGACTTAAAATATCTTTTGTGATATTTGTAATAGCATTTGAGGTAAGAACACTTTGTCTTAAAGATACGTTCTCTAAAAATCTTGGATTTATTCGCACCTGTAAATTATTATTAAATTAAAATTAAAATTTCACACTAATAAGATACATATTTAATAATTAATTGTATTGGAAATACAAATACTTACGGGCATATTTTCTGTGCTCCCGAGAGCTGTCATCAAAGATGACCAGAACCCGAGGACACCCACGGGCCGTTGGGCCGGTGACATGGACATTGTGAATTTAAAACGAAATTCTGAAATGTTTAAAACACTGCAATTTTAACAAGAATAGATTGTTAGTTTGTTTCTAAACAGGCACGAGGTCAAAGTAAAAGTCAAAGTCAAACATTAAATGCATACCCAATTTCAACAATGGGGTCCACCGAGACAACAGTTGTTGTTTGACCATCACTGAATCTACTGAAATCAATCTGTTGGACCATACCATGAAGTCGCCAGATTATTGGTTCGTGAATATTTATCACGAATGCAGAGTTCTCAGGTCCCTGTCACAAAACAAAAACAATTTTTTTTTTAATTATGTTAAAATCCTTGAACTTTCAATTATTTGGCATTTTAATTCTTAAACCTTCTTCTGACAATGATTTTATTCTAAACTTTGGTTAACTTGGTATTTAACCCCTAAAGTTTTGTTGACTGGGTGTTTTAATTTTAAAGGTCAAACTGGTCATTTTGTTTTGAGATGTAATTTTTCTTAAGCTTAACTTTAACAAATTTGACAACTTAACCCTCAAACCTTTTACTCAATATTTCACCTATCTATTAATTTAACTTAATAACATATTAATAATTTAATATTATTTTTATTGTAACTGCTACTTAATATTGTTATGAACTTGGTAAAACACTAAAGCTAAGAGACTAAACCATTACGAGAAAAGAATATTAGGGGTTAAAACGGTTTTTATATGTATTAACTTGCGATTAACCTGTGAACCAATGGCCTTTTTAGCAACTTAACCAAAGTTTAAGGGTTAAACCACCAAATTGGTGAAGTAAAAGGATTAAAGCATAATTAACCAAAATAACAAATACTGACCTGCAAACCAATATAAGGATAAGCACAAAAATCTAAGGATCCATCAGATTGTTGTGTCATAGAAAATTTCAATATGTAATCTGCTTCTATTCCAATTCTTTGTGGTCTAAAAAGAACAGGCATTGGTGTTATAGGAAGCTGATTATCAACTTGAACCCCTTTCATTCTTAATTTAACCCTGCAAAATACAAAATAAACAAGTTTAATTAATAAATTAGCAAAATTAACAGATCGAGTAAATTACATTAATCGTCCTTGACATCTGTTATCACATGTTAGTCCCAAATTTTAAAACTTGTAACATCAATGGTCCCTAACATCATAACAACTTTTTTTGCTTCAAGGACCGTTGGTGTTATAAGTTTAAAAATTAGGGACCACCTATGTAATAAAAAAAAGTGAGGGACTAAAGCATAGATTCATACAAACCACAAGGACAGTTTATGTAAATTACCCCAAAACAAATAGATAAAAATATTAGAGTAAATTACACAAACTGTCCTTGTGGTTTGTATGAAATTATAGATTTCCTCCCTCGACTTCTTATATCATGCATAGTCAGTCCCTAATTTTGAAAGTAGTAACATCAACAGTCCCCAAAAACTTTAAAGCCTATTTTTCTTTAGGAGACCGTTGGTGTTACAAGTTTCAGAATCAGGGACTATCCATGCAATAAACAGAAAGTCAAGGGATGAAAACCAAAATTATTACCTATTGAATCCAGATCCCAAACCAGATGAATGTGACAAAAGAAGATTCTGCACGGATAAATAAAGTATTTCTTCGGGAATATGATCAATAACCGATAATCCAAGTTCTAAAAGCTCAAGAGTAAGATGAACTTCACAACCTGAAGTTGAAGCTGATGATTGATCATTATTATTATTTTTATTATTTGTTTTTGGATCTTGATGTGGCATCCAATCTCTAATCATAACAATGTTCATTTTGTCTTCTTTAGCAACAGCAACAACTGCTTTAGTGGGCCCACCATCTGGTTGATTAATGGGCTGGTAATCACGAACTTCATCAATATTATATTTTGTTGAATCCTTAGAATCGGTTCCATCAGCACAAATTTCAAGAACCCGTGATCTACCAAGATCTTCCCATGAAAATGAAGCACTTGTGCATGGATTAAGAACACACCATGAATCTCCATTACCGTCAATTTGTCGGAAACGAAACGGTAAACTCATACTTTGATTTTCAATCCTGCTTTCAAATACGGATAATTAGGGTTCGATTTGAACCAAATTCGTAAATTTGTTTTCGGATTGTTGATTTTTATATAGTTACAATGTGTTATATATATTTTATTTACTAAGGTTTGTAAAAAGAAACATTAAGAATATTCATTTGGCTACTTGAAAATCTGGATTTTAAATTTTTGTAATTCTAGGAGTAAATTACAAGGATGGACCCTAAAGGAGAATTTCACGTATGGCCCTTGACTTTAAAATATTACATTGGCAACCCTTTTGGAAACGTTCTACAGTTTTTTACCCTAACGCCCGTTAAATATTTTAACACAAAAAGGACTATCAATGTAACTTTAAAGGACTAATGGTGTAACCTTAAAGTACTACCCGTGTATATTATTTTAACATAAAATGTAACGAACGTTAGGCTAAAGGACTGTAGGTGCAAAAAGTTTCCAAAAAAAGGACTACAGGTGTAATTAAAAAAAACAGAAAAATTACCTGTATGAGCTCGAGAAAGAATTGGGTCGAAAAACAACATCAAATTTGGAGCTTGTTGTTCCACTTCTTACTTCAATTTTCAAATACAAGGTTCTACCAGTTGTTTCATGTCTCAAAGCAACACGCATCCAGCCCTCAGTTTCAATACTAAATGGTGTGCTCCAACGGCAACCTTCCACTTTTAACTACAGTAAAATTAAATAATTTACCACAAAAATTAACTACAGTAATTAAAACAAAAAAGGGTAATTAACTAATCATGTTCAAACCTTTAATAATTCAGGTTTTTTAGATGTTTGCCATTTAAAATGGATTGGTGCATCTGTAGGATGAATCCAAGTTAATGATTGAGTATCACATTGTTGGAGACATAAACTTAATCCAGCCCGGTTATAAAACATGGTGTGTGGTTGAAAATGGACAACCTGCATTATATTACATTATTTAGGTCAAAATTATGTTTAATTAAAATAAAAATAAAAATAAAAAGAAAAATAAAATAAAATATAGTATATCTATATTATATTATATTACCTTTGTTCTATCAGATGTCATTTCCAGTAGAGCTGAAAGATTGTAATAAGATCCATCTGAACATAAAGCTTTAACATCTACTCTTTGCTATCAGACGAAAGAATATCCATGTCAGCAAAATAGATATTAGATCAAGAAGGTAATAAAACTATGAAAGAAATTATATAAATCGTCTCTGTGGTCTGTAACAAATTATGGATTTCATCCCCCACCTTCTTTTATTACACAGATAGTCCCTAAAGCAAAAAGGACATTAAGTTTTGTTTTTAGGAGCCATTGATGATAAAAATTTCTAATTAGGGACCGTTAATGTCTAAACAAAATTATGGATCATCAAAGTGATTAAAAAAAGTCAAGGGACAAGTACATAATTTTTTAAAAGCCACACGGGCAAAATACGTGAAGAACTCCAAAACTATGTAAATTACATAAATCGTCCATGTGGTTTGTATTTTTTTTATTACATGGATAGTCCTTAATTTTGGAGTTCACTAAGAGTCCCTAAAGCGAAAAAGGCTGTTATGTTTTTACGGACCATTGATGTTAAAATTGGGGACTGTCTGTGCAATAACAGAAGTTGAGGGATGAAATCCGTAACTAGCTACAAACAATAGGGATTACGTAATTTACTCAAAAAAAATTATATAAGTGAATTAAAAGGTATCTCACCTTCTGCTCGAGGTCAATAAGTGATAATCCAGGGCTAAAATTGTCAGAATTTTGTGTAGCAACAGCTAAACCAACACGAGAAGAAAGATATGCATCATTTTGTTTTGAAAAAAGACTATGTCCACCTTGTCCCACATAATCTTGTGGAGAAAGCATACTGGGAACAGGACTCGTGTCATCAATTGCTTCTAGAACTTGAACATGCTTCTTATGTTCAGCAAAACTGGCAGAAATTTTAAAGCTTGCTTTACTAGATTTTAATGATTTTGTTGTTGTATTCACTGAAGGTTCTGAATGATCTGCATTTGCGTTTTCTGACGGTTCGATTTCTACAACTCGGTATGTGAGCAAAACTGCACAATCGTTGCTAATCCAATATGGGACGAAAAATCTTATGGTGCTTGGTGAAGCTGGAGATGCTCCTAATTCGCGTTCGATGCTTACACGTAATCTCCTGCACAGGGAAAGTCAACAAAAAGTCAAACTTACTATGTGAAAAACACACAGTTAATAAATAAAGTGATACGAACCGTTTTTTCTTCTGATGGACCATCCAAAATGAGGAAGCTTGACTAATAGCTGAAATATCCAAAATAGGAACGGGATCCTGCTTGACAAACACACACACACACACAAAGAAAAAGATGGTGATAAATAACCTTTTTTTTTTAAATTATCTTTTCCAAAAAGAGTAAATTACATAAATTATCCTAGTGGTTTTCTTGAAATTACAGATTTCATCCCTCAACTTCTTATAAAATCCCTAGTTTTGCAACAATAAGAAGTCTAGGGACGATTTATGTAACTTATTCTTTCCATTAAGCAAACAAACGTTTATAAATAATAACATGAAATAACGTACCTTTTCCAAAGCCCAACCACCTTGCAAAGACAACGTAAGATATATCGGATTCCTTACGTCAGCACAATAAATGGGCACAACATCACGTGAGGATAAAACACCACGTTGTCTCTCAGTTGGATTTCCAGCACTCAACTTTTCCCAAATCACAAACTGTGCAGTACAAGGAAGCCGATTTTCCAATTTCAAAGGAGCATTAACCGATATTTTCCAGTCATAAACAGGTGAACTTAATTCACTTTGCAAAATCGACGCATCTGCACCAATACTTAACCAGAATTGTTTCCCATCGGGAGTCGGACAACACCAAAGTGTGTCGTTCTTTTCAATCTGGCTTAATTTGAACGAATTATCTACCGGTTTTTTCCCGTGTTTTATCGGATTTTCTTTAGGAATTTGATTCGGGTCATTTGAAGAAGAAGAAGAATGTTCTTTTACAGAATTTGACCCAACGGGAGACCCCCAAGTGTAGCATCCTTCGCGTTTTTCAGCATAAGGACGGATTTTTAAACAGCTATCGGAATCTTTTGACATGGATTTCCATGGTAGTACGAAAGAGGAATTAGGGTTTAGAATGCGATTATGGGAACCGGTATTTTCGGAGTCTTGATCGGTGTCTTTTTGTCTTGTACGAATCCAACGTCTTCTACGTATAGTATCTTGAGGTTTCTTTGAAGCATTCTGAGGAGTTGGCGGCCAACCTAGGGTTTGATAATCGCGACCGTATGCCCAACCGTCAGCATCAACAGATTCAGATTTATCAATTGCCCATGCTGATGTCCATGTCCAGCCAGGTGGCAATGGTGGTGCATAGAAGTCCTAAATTAACATTAACATTAAAAATTAAAATTAAAAAATAAACTTTTCACTACACTTTTGAGAAAGTGTCACTAAAACCTGGGGTGGCAATTTCTGACCCGATCTGAAACCAATACGGAAATTAACAGGTTTGAGTTGAGGTAAAGAAGTTTCCTCTTGGGTCGACTCAACTGACCCGTTTACCAAACGAGTTAGGTTTAGGTGTAACTAATAGTTACATAAAACTTAAACTAAAAAGGCTACTTGATAATTTTGGTAATTTGTAGTATAACAACCTGTTTGACACGTTTGACCCATTTAACATGTTTGACTTGCTAACCCGTTTAATTAAACGAGTTATATGGGCCGTGTTCGGGTTGAATGTTTTTGACCCACCACACAAACCCGAACTCGAACCTAATTGCCACCCCTACTAAACTCCACATTTAGTGACACTTTTCTTGTAATGCAAGTAATATTGTGCAAGGGAAAACTAACTTTACTTACATTACTTGAATGTGATAAATTTTTGTTACTCCAACGAGGATCATGCCCGCGAATACTAGGTCGTCTTCCCCAACCTAAAAGCGAACTATGTCTCTGATTCTCAAAGATTTCTTCAACAACTATGTTTTGACCAACCGAATCATGATCGTGAGTAAAAGAAACAGAAGAAACGATTATATCTAATTTAATATTTGAATCATTTGCGACAGTTGCAAGACCCCTTAAAATGGCATGCTTTTTCCCATCTTTCATAACCACTTCCATTGCAATGAAATCGTTATCCATTTTTCTTGTAATAACCGAAAGTGGAAGGAAGGATCTAAAACTCTCCCAAACACCTTCGGGACCAAGGCCCACCCAAAAGCCCACGTCATTATCCACGTCTTTTTCTTCTTCTGATGCATTATTTTGGGCATTCGTAATTGCTTTCATTTCATAATAAGATGTAGATGCTATAATACATCCTTGAAAGGGTAACTCGTCATTCTTATGTGGACCCTAAATCCAAAATTGTTAATTATAAAATACTGAAACAAATATAACGTAAAAGGAAAAAGATATGAAAATGGGAAATTACGAAACTAACCCTTCTCATTAAAAGGTGTGTAACGTTTTTCTGGTTACCAGTTGCTTGTTGCAACATTCTGGCTGATGCTATTTTTCTTAAAGGATTAGCACCTTGCCCAACAGAGATTGTTGAAGCACCAACTACTTCACCTGATCCAAACAACATTCCAAAAATTTAATAAATAAATAAATAATATGTAAGGGTTTTTGTTTATCAATTTTTATTTATTTTTTACCTTTTCCTGCTTTTGCTGCAAGATTAGTCACCTCAACCTCTAACCTAGCTAATCCCTGCAAGAACAATAAATAATATAATATATTATTTTTAGCTGAAATGTGTGTGTATGTGTGTGTGAATTGCAACACACCTTACGAGGAACTTCAAAAATAAAAAGCTCATTCCACGTGGCACTACCAAGACCAGTACTTTTGGACATCACAGGTCCTACACATCTGGTCCTTGCACTTTGAGGGAACAGCTTTTGCTGACTCATCTCCTGACTATCAACAACAAGCCGTAATGCACAGAAGAAGCTGTTATTATTTCCATCATTAACAGTTGGTAAATCCTAAAAAAAAAATATGATTTAATCACTTACGCATTAATTAATGTAATGTAAATATTGTATAAATTATAAAATATAAATTAAAACCTTGGCTTCGATTATCTGTACTGCAACATAACATCTTCCTTCCCGTGAATCATCAACTGAATTTAACCGATCAGAGTATCTTGAAGGTGGAATCCACACAGAAGCACTATCATCAAAGGGTAAGGAAAGAAGATCAAGTGTACTTGAATTTTGATCATATTTTTTTAAATAAATATCACATCCAAGTTTGTTCTCTATGGTAACAGTCTGGAAATCGTCTACATCTAATGCAGAAAAAATTGAACCATCTTCACCAACTGTATGACTGCTTGTTTCCTGCAAAATATCCATAAAAAAGACGCAGATACCAGTTTACGTAACCGAAAAAGGTTATAAATAATGGAATATAATATAATATATTTGACTCCAATAATAATAATAAACCTCCTCTGATTTCATTGCTTTTTCCTCAAGTTCTTTTAGTCTTCTCCAAGAAAGTAGGGTTTCTGCAAAAGTATCAACACTTCCAGCACTAAGATTTATATTAAGGATACTTGTAGCAGCAATACGAGCTCGTTTTCCAGCTGTTGATAGGGACTGCTCACTTTTATCATATGTCTCAAATCTTCAACAACAAAAAAAATACATGTCAAAATAATAATAAAAATAACATTAAACTAAAAGTTGAATATTTAAATTATAGGTAAGGTAATACTTGAATATTGCATCAAATGGTTCAATCAATGGTTCCCATGAATCTAATTGCGTGTTAAAAGTTGATGAAGAAATTGAAGCTATCAACACCGCATTCATCGAATCCATTCCACCGTGAGTTGCAAGTTTAATGTGTGTGATTGTAAAGTCAAAAAATGGTGTCATCTGCAAAAGAAATAAAAAAATATATAGTTTAAGCAAAAATAAATATATTTCTTATATAGTAGAAAATATAAGTATATACCATTCCACACAGACTGTCTAAAATAGTAACAGAAAAACATTTCAACTTTATTTCAGCCATAATGTTGTCCCGTGTTTTTGGTTTTACAGAGTCACCAATACTGAATGCAAGTCGACTGGAAGGTTTCTTCAGATCAGATCGTGCAAGAAAAGTGTGGGCCTAAAAGTAGCCAAAAAAGAAAAACAGCATCAGACCCGACCCACTTGTATGAAATTACATAAATAGTCCCTATTGTTTGTTTGAAACTTTGGATATCGTCACTAGACTTCTTTTATTACACGGATAGTCCCTAATATGAAACTTGTAACACACTAACACCAATGGTCGAGAGACCGTTGGTGTTACAAGTTTTAAAATTAGGGACTATCCATGTAATAAAAGAAGCCTAGTGATGATATCCAAAGTTTCATACAAACCACAAGGACAAGTTATGTAATTTACTATAAATATTGAATAACTGACCTGATTATCTAGTTTCCATATACTCCAACATAGAGGTGATTTTGGATTTGAAAATTGGGAAATTGGGGTGTCAGGAACATCAGCTTGACTAACAAGGTCAACTCTTGGACAACAAACCAAGGTCAATTTGGGTATTTCATCTACTCGAGTGACTATGCACCCCATGGAAGCATATCCTGGGGGTGCGATTGGGTACCAGAAAAAAGCATCATCAACACCTCTGATAGAAATATTAGCAACTTTAGTAAATTGAACAGGGTTTGCAGAGATATCAGGGTTGTCAGCTTTAAAAATTATCCCCAATGCAGGTGGCTCCAAACTGAAAATTAAAGATGCTTAAGTAAAAGGGTAACTGCGAAAATATTTAAAAAGTTAAATTACACAAATGGTCCTTTAGGTTTGTACGATATTACATATCCGGTCCTTTAGTTTCATAAAATACACCGGTAGTCCTTATTTCTGAAACTATTGACACATTTGGTCCTTTACCTAAACAAACGTTAACTTTTCTCGTTAAGTATGGTTACGTGTGATGCACGAGGGGTAAATCTGTCATTTTCCCTTTCCCTTCACCAATTTGAAACCCATAAGAACCCGTTTGACGGGAAAGACCAACCGTGTCAATAGTTTCAAAAATAAGGAGCATCAGTGCAATTTATGAAACTATCTAACCAAATATGGTACAAACCTAAAGGGCCATTTGTGTAATTTACTCTATTTAAAAATAATAAATAATTAAATAAGTAAAAAAGAGGTCTAACCCTTCAGTTATGCAGTCACCTAAAACCTTAAAACCAGCTCTAGGTATTGGTCTCCAAACAGAAAGTGGTTTTCGTGCTTCACCACCTTTATCCCACCAAATTCTCTCAAAACTCGGGGTCGACATATAACAACTAGCTTTAGAAATTGTACTTGTACCTGTACCCTGAGTTTCTTGACTTGTAACTTCATGGTCAACATTGACAGTTGACCAAGATTCTCTTGCAGGTAACCGATGCCAACTTGAATTCAATAGCAAAAGATGATTAAGATCATAACTTATATCCAATGAAGGACAACTAATCGAACAATTTGCATAAAACGACCCAAAAAGATTATCCAATCTCCAAATACTAAATCCAGATGGATATTTCTTATTTGATGGAGCGTTAAACATGCATGCTGAGTAAGCAGTTGATGTTGCCAGGTCAGCACGTATGCAGTACACGATATGATTAGGTGGTGGATCTTTTCCAATATGTGCAACACAACCTACTGATAAGTATCCTTCGGGTGCAATTGGTGACCAAATAGAACAGTCGTCGCTATTGTTATCTTCTGGTTTTTCATATTGTTGGATGCCAGAAAATGAGCCAATAAGCTTGAAACCAACAGGCTTACGTACACGCCCATATGTATTACTAACTGCCATAACTGCTTGTGAAGGAGGTACAGGCCTAAAATCAATCATATCAAAAATAAAAATACAAAAGTAAGGTTAAAACTGTTTCTACAACAATCAAGTATTTGTGACATTTAGTGATGCATAAAAAAGTGTTACTATATGTAGTGACACTTTATCAACATAGTACGGGTAGAAGGTTTAAATTTTAGGTTTTACAGTTTTACTCACACTTTAATAAAAAAAATGTGTCAAAAAATCAAAAATTTATTAGCCACACTTATTGTAATTATAGGGTGATACCTACCGAACCTTTTTCCCACACTTTTTTATGTGTTAAATACTATTTCATGAGTTGTAAAAATTTACATATTTTACCTGATCTATAGCGACTTCTTTTAACTTTCCGTGACACTTTTACAAGTGTCACTGAATGATATTTTTTGCAACAGAGATATATCTAGGTAAAAATTGATAAGACCAGTACATGTGTGTGTGTGTGTGTTTGTTTGTGTGTGTGCATAATCTGCTTAAACATATAGACATCCTTTACCTGGAAGTTACACAATCACCCAAAATGACATAATTGGACTGAGCTTTAGGTCTCCAGAATGTAATTAAATTATTGTTCCCCTTTGCTGCAAAATAATTATTAAATAAATAAATAATTATAAAAAAAAAGTAATTTATATAAATATGAACACCTTTTGGAGAAACCCAAACTTGATCATAATTAGTACACGGAGACAAAGGATCAGCACTTTGAAACCGTAATGCTGCAAGTGCTTGATTCTGAAGATTAAGAATTAATGAAATTGTACTCAAAGATAAATGAACAAATATATCAGATGATATTAACGATATATTTGTTTTATCTTTTACAGATGTAAATCCAGCAGAAATATCAACTGGATCAAGAATTTTAAGACCAGAACCAGCCTCAACCGTTAGATCTTTTAAAAGTGCTCGAATCCATGTATCATTTTCTTTTGATGCAAACCTGTTATTGTAAAAAAAAAATTAGTTAAATAAATAAATGATTTACAAAAAGGCAATCTTACTTACATGAAGCTTAAATCCATTCTTGCACGAAGAAGCTTTTCCGCATGGAATGATCCATCAATGGATGCTCTACTGCTGTCATAAAAAGTGAACTCGGGAGACACCACCTGCCACGTCAGCAAACTTATTATTAATGCAGATAGAAATTGAAAAAATATGAGAAAATGATAAATAATAAATAATAAATAGTAAATACCTGGGCCTCAAAACTTATACTTGGTTTAGATACTTCTGTTTGTTCAGCATCTGGAGTATTTGAGGATAATAACAATTTTTCAGATTTTTCCTGATTCTTTTTTATTTTAATTGAAGAAATATTATCCTGCATAATAACTTCTACACGATCTTCAACTGACACTGAGAAGCTGCTGTCGTTACTCAAGTATGTGTAATCCGTTAACAACAAACCATTCTGACATCATGAGAATTCTTATCAGATATAATATGTTCATGAACAGATAACTGACTAAAATAATTAGCCAATTAATATTTGCTATTTTTTTTTTAAATTAAAATTTTAAACTAATAAGTTTATAATTATATTTAGATTTTAATATAATTTACCTTAAAGTAAAAATATTTAAATATAATTGTACACTTATTAGTTTATTTTTTTATTTTTGAAAAATAACAAATCATGATTGGTTAATTATTTAAAATATTACTTTTCATTACCTTAATCTTCACATTTACAAAACGGAGTCTTTTACCCCTACCAATAACAATAATAGGTCGAAATTCTGAAGATTGTTGTGACTGTTCATTATCCTCATTTAAAACTATAATTTTCCCACAACCATCATAAGTATATTCATCAATTCCAGCAGCATCAACTATCAACTGTCTGTTTGGTGACAGGTTTATCTCATCTTCAGTCTGTTTATAAACTGCTTCTGATAAAACGATACTATCCGTTTTACTAATCGGGTCGTTTTTCGGATCCATAACTTCTTTTCCACTTAATGCTCCCAAAGATGGAACAAAGAACTCACCAACTGCAAGAAGGAAATCAGGGACAACAAGAACACGAGGTAGTTGGATTCTAACAACTAATAATTGAGAATTTGCTCGGCATCTGAGATCCAGTAACAACATTGTTGAATGTGGTACATCAGCAGTTGCCATTGTTACAGCTCGAACAAAACCGCCTTTTTCATTAAAAGCTTGTTTTAGAACATCGGTACTTGTTCCAAGCATTAACCGCATTTCGGGTCGGGTATCGGGTCGAACATCCAAAATTGAAAAACGAGGTAGGGTTACAAAAAGATCCATTTCAGAAAATGATGTCATTCGGTAGGAACACCACATGCCCTCCAGCTGAAATAATAACAAAAATATTTATAAAATTCTAATTAAAAATCAATTTTTATATTTCAGTATACTATATTAGTTTTTAAGCAATTAATGAGACCTACAAAAAATAATGAAATGAAACAAAAATGATGAAATTTATTTTGTTTAATAACATCGAAAGAATAGTTTTCAATTAAATAATTGTTAAATATTATGTGATTGGATAGTGGATACCAGGCAAGAGGAAATATTCACGTATTTTCTTTGCAACCAGAAGGAAAATAGAAGACAAAATGGTGCCGATTCTCAATACCAATTACTCGAAATATCTAAAAACAAATAATATTCTAAAATAATATACATTATTTTATATTATTTTTAAATCTTAACGTAATAATAATACTATAGGCTCATAAAATAATGTTTTTATCTTTCTAGATTTAATAGTAAGAAAATGATTTTTTAGCCATGTCTAGGGTAGTATGGTGCACCTTTTATAGTTTAGGGTAATTCAGGGAACACAAATGCATTTTTGCAACAAAAATAAAAAAAATAAAACTATGTTTGTTTTTACTTACAGTGATTTGTGCTAAAGGTGTATCTTCTTGGACACCGTTGCATAATTCCAGCAATGCATAATCAAGCTGAATTGATATAATGTTAACTGAACGAGACAAGAAAACTTGACTAGTGAGGTTGACTTTATCAGCAAGCAACCGTATTGTATCAGTTGGACCAGTGTCTATATCACGAAAATTGGGAGGAATATTAGCTGGTTCACTCATATTCATGCTTACACAACTGCTGATTACACTATATTCTTTGTCAGAAACCACAGCATGTAATGAGCCTATCTGTTTACAAAATAGAGATATATGTAAGATAATACAAAAATAAATAACTAAATGCAAAATATGTAAAAAAGCACGAACCTTTACTTCCAATGAAATATTTGGAACTTTGCGGAAAATATCTCTTAAACTGCGTCTGATAAAAATATGAATTTCACGGCCTTCTCGAATCATTGGTTTTCCTAAAAGACCGTTTACTCCAACAGCCATATTGATTCCTAAAATCTGAAACAGTTGGACACTATGTTACATTCCAAAACTGTATATAAACAAAAAGTTAAAATTAAAATTAAATAAAATTAAAAATAGACCTGTGCATGCATAATGTCAAGATGAACAGATGAGGGATCATCATCAGGTCCATGCCAACTAACTTCATTTGTTACATATAAATGACCTAAATCAACTTGTATGAAACTGCATCCATAATTTAAAATAATCAGAATTATTAAAAAAAGAAGAAGAAAGAACAGTTGGAAGATTAAATAACTAACTCTTTGCTAGAGGAATTTCGTGGTAAAACTATAATTGGTGTTTCTAATGAGAGGTCCAATTTTATTGCAGCTGCACCATCCATTTCGTATTTCTGAATCAACCATTCAAATCCTCCAACTTTATCAACGAATTTAATTGCTTCTTCTGTATTAGGAGCTGCTAGTGCTACAAAATATGCTGACAGCTGTACCATGAATTTTAATTATTTAATATAAAATATAAACATATAAAAATATTTATTTATTGAAATTAATAGCAAAAGTCCAAGCAAACCTCTTGAATGAATCTGTTGAGGAAGACAATACGAACAGAAGAAAGTTTGCCACTTAAGCTGAAGTTATACCCTTCATAATCATCATCTTCAGGACTATACGACTTGAATGTAAACTGATATACATATATATACATACATATACATATAGAGAGAGAAGGTTAGGGTAAAGTTAATAAAATTAGTAAGCCACAGTGCATGTGACCTCAACTATAAATTAAAAAAAAAAGGAGTAAATTACATAAATCGTACCTGTGGTTTGTATAAAAGACTAAAAGTTATTACAGCAAAACTAGGAACTCTAGATGTTACATATTAACAAACTGGGGACTGTTGATTTTAAAAGTTTCAGAACTAGTAAAAAAAGTTGAGGGGCAAAATTCATAATTTCATACAAACTACAGGGACCATTTATGTAAATAACTCCACACCAAAAAATAACTACCTGGACAAGGGATTCAGCTCCTTGATTACGTATATCACAAAGCCAACCCCAACAATGATCTGGACCCAATGCAACATCACAAAACCTAAAGTTCCCTAGGGTTCCTTCAACTGTTATAGAACCAGGGTGAGCCTAAAACAAAATTTAATTCGAAAATTAGGAGCATACCCAGATGAATTTTCTCAAAACGATTTAATTTTTATTAAAAATAAAAAGAAAAAGGTTAGAAATTTCTCACCTTAAGATCAAGAAAGAAACTTTCTTGAACAATCATTGCAAGTTGAGATCCATCTTCTTTGTTAATATATACAATTACACTGTCAATATTCAAGTTTAATGAAAACACAACTCGATCTTTCCCATGTCCTAATAATCCTTTGACTTTTGCTTGACCAACTTCTTCAGCTTTGTCTTTTTGCACTGAGCTTTCGTCCACATCAGCTTTTTGCACTGGGGGTTCGTCCACATCAGCTTTTGGCCCACTACTTGCATTGCCCATATCAATGCCCAAACTAATTAAAGCAACGATAGAGGGACGATGCATAAAAAATTCTAATTTTAACATATGGATGCTCATCTGGAAGTTAAAAAGAAATTAAAAAATTAATTAGAAGATCGCATGTCAATTTTTTTTTTTAAAATAGTTATGTTTGAATCCTCAAACTTTTACAAATTTGGCGTTTTAACCCTTGAACTTCTTTTGGCAATGGTTTTAACCCTTTTGTTGATGTGCTACCACTAAACCAATTATTTTATGTTGAGGTGTACATGTTAAGTCCTTAAACTTCCGTCTATTTGACGATTTTACCCTCAAAAGTTTTTCTCAATGTTATAACCTAATAACACTATTATCATTATCATCATTATTAGTTTATTACTTAATATTCTCATAAAAAGTTGGTGTAAAGATTTATGATACAAAGTTTAGGGGTTAAAATGATTTTTGTAAGTATTAACTTGTGATTAACCTAGGTCACAATGGCTTCTTTAGCAAGTTAATGCTTAAACCGCATAATTGATGAAAGTTTGAGGATTAAAACATAACTAACTCTTAATTAATCATTTACCTGAGTATCTATACCATCATAATCAGACGATTGAGATGTCCTTTTCAAAAAGGTAACTGATACAAAATCAATATCATCATTTGCTTCAGTTTCAAAAAATATTTCTCCAGAATTTCCTCTATGTTTTCCATGACCCGAAGCATCAGCAGAATCAGGCATGGGTGGTAAATCTTCACAAGCATCTGTGAAATCATCATCATCATCAACCATGTTGTCTAATAATTCCTCAACTTGAGGATTTATAGTAGTTGTATTTACGGGCTCAGAAACCCGATAACTTTCCAAAACAGAGCAAGCTAAATAATGTGGGCCCGTTGAAGAATTTTGTATTTTGTCTTTAATTTTTAATGAATGTAAATTCATCTTTACTGTTAAATCCCCTTCACTAGATGCAACATACACCTGCAAGATATTAAATTAACAAAAAGAATTAATTTTGTATTTATGGTTTATTTGCAAAAACTAAATTCATAAATTGTAATATGATTTGAAAATTTAAAGTACATGATTCGTCATTGTGGTTTGTATGAAATTAAGAATTTCGTACCTCGACTTTTTTATTTCACAGATAATCACTAATTTTAAAACTTTTAACAATAACAGTCCCTATTTTTGTAGCTTGTAACATGCATGGTCCATAACTTCTAAAACTTGTAATATCAACGGTCCCTAAAAACTTAACACCCTTTTTTTAGAAGGCCATTGGTAGGGACTACCCGTGTAACAAAAAAAAGTTGAGGGACGAAATCCATAATTTCACACAATCCACAATGATGATTTATGTAATTTACTCTTTTTTCAAACACATAAATTGAAAGAAAAAAAAAAGATACAAACCTTTCCTCCACCAGCAATAACTTCAAGAAAGTGAACCTCTTCAGCTTCGTCATGCCCCTCAGTTTCCATCTTCAGAATTGAACAATAATTATATATTATTATCATTTACAAACAATTTAAGATTAAATTTTGAAGTAGAAAAGAAAAAACAAAATCTAACCTTCCCATATATAAATATTTTAGTTTCCACCAATGATCCATTAATGATGACATCAGCAATCTTCGTATCAGTAGGACGAGTTTCAGTGAGTTCTGCAGATTGATCACCTTCTTTTGCAAGTATATCAACTGATGAAGTATCCTACACAATGTTCATTAATAAAATATTTTTAAAAAAAAACATATATTGTAGCTAAACCAGATGCTATTAAAATTGATAAAAAAATTAGCATCATACAGAAGCTTGGTAGGTTGCTTGTACAAGTCCTCTTAACCAACTAGCTTTCTCCTTCTCGTCTGGAAACATTATAACCATTGTACTAGAAGATTCTAAAGCCTTCAAAAAGCCAAAATAATATAATATTAGCATTTAAATTAGTCAGTAACGATATTTAAACATTAACATAAAGTAATTGGTAAGAAAAAATAAATAAATAAACAAAAGAAAAATATTTACCTTCTGCATATCCATGCCTCTAATACACACAGCAAGACAGGAAGGAGAACCACCAACACTATCTGGAGGTACTTCATACACTTGCTTACCAGCCATGCTGCAACATTTCAGTTTAAAATATATATATATTATTTCCTTATTCGATTACAAGAAAAAATTAATATTATTATTAATAATAAGAGCACCTAGTACACCGCTGATAGTTCTCAGAAGTCTGAGATTCCAACAAATAAATATACAATCCAGACAAAACTACATATGAGGGCTGCCATGAAGCAACTGAATAACCAATCCCCTGAAGAAAACGAACTTAGTTAAAAAAAATGAAAAAATTATAATAATAATAAATTCGTGAAAATATATAAATTTCTGAAAATATAACGTACTCTCCAAACAAGTATTTGAGCATCAGTTGCAAGATCTGGTTCACTCCATGGGGCATGTTCAGCTTGACAATCTTCAACAAGTTTTGTGCCACTTTCAATTGTACCAGAAAGAATCTTTAAAAGTTGCATAAGAAGTCTGACTCTTGAAGGGGAAAGATTAATTCCAAGTGTAGGAATTTGTATAGATACACGAGTTGATGGGTGACATGGATGAGGTACTTTAATCTTTACAAAAAAAAAAAAAAAAAAAAAAAAAAAAAGTGGTTTTTAGAACAGTGTGTGATTGCAGTAGTGAATTGAGAATAATGAAATTAACTGTACCTTATCAACAACAACAACAATTCCACATCTATCAACAAGAGATAAAGAATGACAAGTTGAAAGTTGACTACTTTGACTTGAAGATTTCAGGGCATATGTACCATCTGTGTATAGAGTAGGGAGCGCGTGTGAATTTATCTTTTATTTTTATATTAAAATATTAATGAAAAAGAAAAGTAAAAACTACCATCAGTAAAGAAAGCAGCAATATCTTTTCCTGAGATACGAAAACGAGAATACAAGTTTTGTCCTTGATGGCCCTCCTGAAATTAAAAAAAAAAAGTACAATTAGGTTAAAGTGATAATGACAAAACAGATATTATTATAATAAACAAGTATGATTTATGTAATTATATAAGTAATCTCACCTCTGTTCGCAGAGTAAAATTACCAAAATCCAAAAGAAAATGATTATCGGGTTCTGATGAGGCGCTTTTTTTTATAGGAACTCTAATTTTTGGAGCATCAAGATCAATATCAAGAGCAAATCTGATTTCAAAAAAAATAACACAATAATTAAGAGATAAATAAACCAAAATGTGAAGCAATATATGATCATAATAGAAGTAAATAAAAAATAGTAATAAACCTGCTCTGTTCCTCTAAGACTGTTTGAAATTGCTCTTGAGCTCTACGAGTTGCCCTTTCTATCTTATTCTGTATTTGTTTCATCAAAATGTGAGATGTTAGTTATTATTATTAATGGAGAATTGAATATAATCTAATTGTACCTGTAAAGCAGTTGCTGTTTCAAAAGTAACTTTAGGACTAACAGAATTGCTCCTTTTCATAAATTCCATAAGGCGGTTAACGCTATCCATTAAGACCTACAAGCAAAAGAATTTAGTTAGTTCTAATTTTATGATTAAATTAATAGTTTGAGATGAATTTAGATTAGGATGGAAATTAGAATAGGAATTATTAGATAGTAAGTTGGACTAGTTTCCTATTTCTATATACTCACTTGTTTTGTTTATTAATTTAATAAGAAGATAACGTTTTAGTTTTCTCAAGTTTTCACATATATTAATGTGGGAATTCAGACCATCGTTGTTTTATGATTGCATATTTATATCATATATATATAGATCATATTTATATAAAATTAAATAAATAATCACCGTGACATGGATAGGAGATATTGTTGCTGTAAGCCTCCAATCAAGATTCTCTCCTGCAGGTAAATATACAAAACTAGCACCCAATGCATTCACCTTCTGCCTACTGCTCACACTCTGCAAATAAAAGACAGTTTAGCATATCATGTATATATATATATGTGTGTATATATATATGTGTGTAAGTGTGTGTGTGTGCGCGCGCACATACTGGATCTTAATTTTTTCTTTATCGGGCGAAATTGGATATCATTATCAGTCCTCACTATATATATATATATATATATATATATATATATATATATATATATATATATATATATATATATATATATATATATATATATATATATATCATACACACAAAGCATATAGAAATACATATATCATGTATAGCTATCCAAATTAAAAACTATTGATAGAAAAATCATTAAACAAAAAACATAAAAATAAAATAAAAAATACCTGACAAAGTGAACCTTCAGGGGCAGATAATCCATAAAACTTCAATGCAAGATCACAATAAACACTTTTATGTTTAAACTTTGCAGAAACTTGAAGTTGTTCAAATCTACCACAAACCATTTCAGTTGCATACATATTTATAACTCTTGCAGCAGCTTGACCAATTGTCACAATTACCAAACGTTGTGTCATATTTGGCAAATCTTTTCCTGATTGTGATGATGTGGCATCTTCATCTGGTTGAAAACTTAAGAAATTATTAATTGCTTGCCATTCATCTTTGCTTAATGCATTACCACCAGCATGAGTTCCTTCAGCTGTTTGTACTAATGTGTCATTTGATCCAGAATTCCTGAATTTAAGTGAATTATAAAAATATGTTGTTAATTATATATAATCATGAAAAATGAAATATATATAGATAATTGCAATTCGTAAAGATACCATCCAAATGAGAGCCAACTGTTCTTGTTAAGCATTCTCTTTTCGGCTTCTTCTTTTGATTTTACAGATTCAACTTTTGCATGAGCAAGAAACCTGAAAAACCAACACAAAATCTCAAAAATGTTATAATTAGAAAACTTGTATGAGTAATTATCCAACAAAGTGCTATTTAGTGACACTCAAACAGTCACTAAAGATCAGGTAAGAACTATAACTATTACTTTTTTACTACTATTAAAAAAGTGTTTTACCTACACATAAAAAAGTGTGGGAAAAGATCTAGTAGGTAAACCCTACATATAGTGACACAAAAAAGTGTCGGTAGTAAACTTTTGAAGTTCTGTGACAGATTTTTTTCTTTAAAAAGTGCGAGTAAACCCTAAAGCTTACACCTTTTACAAACATTTTATAAAAACAGTGGGTAAAAAATAGAACTTTTTACTAAAGTGTTGAAAAAGTGTCGGTAAAACACACATTTCAAGAATAACACATACCTCCATAAAAGAATTACTTTTGGGTCAAGATCTCTTTCAATATCTCTGAGTTCTTCTACCCCATCAGAATCTAACACTTGTTGCAGTGAACTAGCATACAGCTGAATATATCTCCTACGAAGATTACTGAAATGTTGAATTTGGGCCCATGATAACCTATAACTGAATTAACAAACATAAACAAATTATCAGCATTTTAAACACCCAAAAATCACATAATTTAACAAGCAAATACATCTAGAAATAGCCTGTACCAGAAATTAGTAACAAAAATGAAGAGAGAATATGTCAACTTCATTAGAAAATTAATAATGCTTTTTATTTATAAAGGAGTAAATTAAAATTACACAATTCGTCCCTGTAGTTTTTATGAAATTTCGGATTTCATCCCTTGACTTTTTTTTATTACACCAACAGTCCCTACTTTAAAGAAAAAAGGGTCGTTAAGATTTTAAGGACCATTTTTGTTACAAATTTCAAAATTATGGACCTTTGCTGTTATAAATTTAAAGATTAGGCACAAGATTCAATATTAGGGACTATTTGTGTAATAAAAGAAGTCGAGGGACGAAACTTATAATTTCATACAAACCACGGGGACAGTTTGTGTAATTTACTCTTTACAAAGTTAATACTTCCTCCGATTCAAAAATTACCTTATTTGGCAAAAAATAGTAGGACCCACACCCACTAATTATCTACTTTAACAAAGTGAAATGGCTCATTTACCCTTACTTTTTACTTTTAAACATCATTACCTCACTTTATTCAAAAGGTGTGAGACTCATTATTCACTAACCATTCAATTAATCTAATTTAAACATCATTATAATCTTTTGCCTCAAAAACCGTGAAACCCAAAGTGTAGCACTTATTTTGAATCGGAGGAAGTATCAAATATGGATACAGAAACGTAAAATTTGAAGTTCGAATTTGTAAGTTGGGATTTATTTGTAAATTTGGAACATTTGTAATATAAAAGAAGGTCAAAAATCATCTATCAATTTTCAAATTTAAAAAATAAATATCTTACCACATTTTTTTCTGCTGTAATACAGCTTGAGAAGCATAATTCCACCAAAGTTTAGGACCTTCTCTAACCGACACAGCAGGCCTTAAATGTGAAACCTCAACATATACTTTATATTTAGATATAACCTCAAGAAATCGGATCCAATCATGATATTGAGCCTATAAAAAAGTGTTTCTTTTTCTTAATTTCAATCTATTAGAATTAGAAAAAAGTCAACCACTATTTCATTAAAAAAGTCAAAGGGTTTATTTTTATTACCTCTGTGACTGTCAAAGAAACATCACCAAGAATAAGATGAGCTTCCTCAAAAGGCATTTCAGGATCAGTTCTTTCTTGATTTCCCAACCGATGATATTTAAGAAAAACATTAATTGGTGAAACTAAATAGTCTCGATCTCGAGACCACGAGGAAACTGCATTACCCTTAACAGGTCCGTTTATTCCATCTTCAAATATCTGGAAATTTAGGAATAATTAAGTTTTATATGTTAATAAAAATATTTGAGAAAAATAGTTAAATACATATGATTTATGTAACAGGATAAGAAACATACATACCTCGACCCAATCATTAGGGTTCAGATCTTCCCATTTTTTGTCCATTTTCCAAGGAGATCGGTTGGAATCATGATACACTGCAAGTCTTTCAAGTTGCAAAGACTACAATAATATAAAAAATAAAATAAAAAGTTAAGTTTTTTTTCGTTCCAAAAAGGTAGCATCTAGCATCACCTTAAAATCCAGTAAAATTTTCCTTTTTTTTAAAAAAAAAAAAAATTATTAAAAAAAAGATGGCAGATTGAGCTGACCTTACGCAATTTATCAAGAGCACCACTTGTGTCAAATGTTTCATTCCCGTGTTCATCAACCGTAAAAGCAGCAAGTTTTGCAAGAGTAAGACCAATAGCAAAAGGATGACCTGGATTACTGAAACATGAAAAAGTTTTTTTAATTAAACAGAACTACGTAAAATAAAAAAATAAATAAAAAACATATAAATATATAAATATATCGTCACCAACCTAATAGGGTCCTCATATCTGATATGAACATTTCCAATTGAGATCTTAAGGTTTCCTATTATCGTACCAATTAAAGAACCCAACCATGAATTTCCTGCAGCTGACTGCAAACAATAAAAGATTTTATTTTATATTTAGTATTTTATAGATAATAGGAGAAGAATAGAATAAAAAGGTAAGGAAGAAAGTAGTTATGATACTAAAATTTAAGCACATACATTTCCAAGCTTTGATTTTGATATTGCATCTAAAGTTGCTGACTCAGCTTCCTCAATCTGTTGAAGTTTTGCTGCAAAAATCTTTTCTCGTTCTTCTTCCTGTAAAATTAAGAAATAAATACTTAAGTAATCAACCAAGATTAATTTCGGATGAAGAATTAAACCTTGCAAACATTAACCAAAAATAAATAAATAAATAAATAAATAATATATTTCTTCTTACCGTAAGAGATCTTCCATCAGAAGCAGGTTGAGCAAGAACAAACACACGATCTATAAGAACTATTACAGGCTCTTTTCCAAGACCTTTCCAAGGAACCTATATTACATGTCAAATAAATAAATAAAAAATAGAATTAAAATTAAACATAAAAGAATAGATTTTTAATAAGTAAAACACTAAACAGTTGGTGTAGTAGGTGTTGGTAAGATCAAACTAGGTATTTAGGCAGTAGAGTTAGTGGATAATTAGGGTATTATTTTAATTTCTGTTGGGATGTCATAAGTTTTGTTTTTCAACATTACTGCAAGGACAATTTCATAGTTATTTCCTGTAATAAAATTCATTGTTAGGACAGCTTCTAGCTTTTAGATTTATTTATTGTTAACTTTTAATATTTTATTATAAACGGGGATAAAGTGTAAGGAAGTACCTTTAATGTTATGCTACCAACAAAACCAGCTTTTACAGTTACTGGAAGTTTTAATGAATTGAGTGCTTCTGCTTTTAATTTCAAGTCTTTAAGTACCACGTCACCTGAAAATATAACTGGTTGTTAGACTTCCTAACCGACAAAAATCAACACAAATTTTCAAATTTCAAAATTAAAAAAAAAATATTAATCTGAAAATTAGGAAATTGTAAATGAAGGTATAAAACTACAGATAGAATTAACATACCTTTCCAGACACTGATTCTTAAGGCCTCTGAAGAGAGTCCATGGACATATTCACCCAAATATCTACGAAGCAAATGTAATACCTAAAAGCATAAAATATGTCCAAAAAAAATATTTCATATCAGTTTCCATAATCCACTTTAATAATAACTTTGAACTACAAGCTCTCATTACATATAGAAAGATGAACATAACAGGAACTGGTAGAGAGAAAAATATGGGGAAATGTGTAAAAACAAAATTTGGTGGATACATGAAGAGAAAAATGCAAAAACAACAGCTCATATGTCAACAAATCATATTGTAATGGTTTCTATGGGTCAAACTTTGGTATCAAAATCTTATAAATGGTTATTAACTTCAAAGCTACTTTGATGTTAAAAGTTGAATCTGTTTGACCTATATGATATTTAGAAGCTGATGGTAGAACACATTATGATGAAAACAATATCACTGAAACAAACGAAATTAAAATGCAATAAGAAACGCAGAAAAAGAGCTACATTGCAAACCTCTAAGCTATAACAATCAAAAGATATGGATTTTCTTACAAATTAACAGCATACTGTGGTAATGTTCAATGCAATTAGCAATATTCTATGTGAAGTTTAAAATCTCAATAAACTTGTTATCCATCCTAAGTCAAACCGTAGCTCGTCCTTGGAACACGAGCAAATATCATTGCTCAATATCAATATTAATTTACACAGCAAGCATAAATTGGTAACAAATGCATAAATCCTGTCAATTCAATAACAAAAAATTCTTACGTGTGCTTCGAACATGGCGAATAGCTTAGGGCACAAACTCAATCAATAATCAACCGCGTCTTCATGGAGATCGTACCAATAAGAACAAGCATCGAAGGCGAAATGAATCAACGAATTCTTGTAATCGCTGGTATTGAGGAAATTGATCGGAAAATTTTATGGTTTCTGGAAAAGAAAACTTGAAAATGATGGAATAATTTGTGAATTTTTCAGAGTTTTGCGGACGGTTTGGAAAAATCAAAGGGAGCGTGGCGGTGCGATGGAGTGTGTGTGTCTTTTTTTTGTTTTCTATTTTTGTTTTCATAATTCATCAAAACCAGCTTTCTGCGTTGAGAACCGGGTCGGGTTTAAACTTTTTGACCCACTTTTTGTCATTTTGGCAACTTAAACCCTCCGATTTTGGAGATTTCACGTGTGGTCGTTAATGTTTTTCTTTTTGTGGGATTTGGTTAGGTCCATTATTGTTGGTTAGAAAGTTAACTAAGTTTCTTTTACGGAATTCATATTCGCTTTGTCAGCCGACTAATCTAAGGATTATTAGCCGCTTTGCAGGTCGCCTAAAATGGGTGCAAAGTGGCCACAAGGAGGTATCGCAAACGATCGGTTTTGGTAAAGATCTATTTGACTAGGGGTAGTGATTTTGGGACCATACAAATTATTTCATCTACCACACTCACACTGTACAATATTTAAAGCATATTATAAGTACAGTAAAGCAATGATTGTGGTGTTTGAAGTAATTTATGTGGTCCCAAAATCACTATCCATTTAGCTAGTGGTCATAAAAAGGTCGGTTTTAAATTTTAATCCGTTTTCTGCTAAATGTTATTTTGCGCTTGGAACCAATTTTGAACAAATCAGTTATTTGCGACATTAATGTAACAAGATTAATAAACTAGCTCAAATTAAAGTATAATATTATTTTCTGGGTATTTCTGATGGATTAATAGTTGTTTTCAGCCTAATATAACATCTTAGGCTAAAGCAAAGATATCAAATTTCAACGTTGAAACGAGGAGTTAGTTCAGTTAAGACTTTCCAAATGAAACCGAAACCAAAATCGAACAGAATTTTTCGGCTTTTAAATAGAAACCAAGACTGAACTGTCCGATTTTCTAAATTGTTCAAGTTTTATTAGCTTTTAAATTAGCTGGTTCGGTTAATGGTTAGTATTTATTTATTTTTTATTTCCTCAACTTGTCAAATATACGCTAAATTGTATGGGCTTTTAATATTTAATTATAACTGTAGTTGTAGACTTGTAGCCTGTATTCATTACAAAAGCCTGGACTTGGATTAACCATGATGGGCTTTTCTAAGGCTTCTTTGTGTCTGTTTAAGCCCACTCTCACCGTAAAAATAATATATTATTAAAAAGTCAAAAATCTGCAAGTTAGTAATCAAAATAATGGATGAATGGAAAATAAAACATTAACACACAGCTTGGGTTCTGCATTGAATCACTCACTTTATATGTACATGTTTTTATAGTCACTTACACACAGTTTATATATACTCATATAATCTCACTTGCATTTTTATTAAATATTTTCTTGACTCTACCTTTGAATAGAGATAAATGTATTTGTGATGTGTCATGAAATCAAACTAAAGATCAGGGCCAACTCAAGGTGTGTTTGAAACGTGCATGTGAACATGACTTACAAAATTAAGGGTTAAAATTTTTTATTGCATATGTATTAGCCTAGGTTAATTATTAGCATAAGTAATGTGAGACTACATTATTAATAGTCATTCAGAGTCCCAAGCAAGTTGGAAAAACTAAATATTAGAATATTTTAATTATATTTTTTGATTGTTTAAGTTTTATGACTAAATTTTTTTTTTAAATATATCAAGTCTCCAAAAACTCTAGACCATTCATGCTATAGAGTACCTACTATATAAAAGCATAGTTTATTAAAGGGTTTTGGTAGACACAAAAAACACATCCCGTGATTCCCCTAATTCTAACGTGTTCTCTTTTTACTTGCCCACGTCTCCCTCCATAATCAAACTTATGCTCATATGTAGATCCACAAAAGAAGGGTCCAGTTTTACATTTTATTATACCACAATCCAATCAAATAATATATGGATTTTAAATTGAAAATATATCCTAACTTATCTTATTTTATATACTGTATTATCATTAGTCTCTAAATAATACGGAGTATATATGAAACTTACTAAATTTCCTATGGTGTGTATGAGTGTTCAAAACTATCCGAAGTCCATGCATTCGAAAATCCGAATATCTGAATTTATATATTAGATCTAGATCTAAAAAACTAATAAAAATATCTTAAACATCAGCAAAATATTTAAATATTTTGCTTTTCGGATATCCGGATTTCACATATTTTTGAACACCCTCAACGAATAAATGTACCACAAATTTTATTGATGCTTATGGTCTTGGTTGCTTAAAAACCGGGTGGTGCCTTACTATATTTATAGGGAGAGCTTTAATGTCTAGGGATTTCTATATTGTTGTACTAAATATAGTTCTTAGTGTTTTCGGAAATTATAATTACATGAATGTTTCATATGAAAATTATAGCTTTAATGTAAAAAATGAAAAGTATTATTTTCTACCTATTTAGTTGGCAAAAAAATTACATAGAATGCATATTTTGATTACAAATAACTTAATTGAAACTGAATCTGTTAATATTTTATTAAAAGAAAAAATAGTCGGTAAGTTGGGATGGCAAGGGAGAGGAGGGCTGTCCAGAATCGTGATCCTTTTGGGTCCAAAAAGATAGGTGTGATTGGATTATCAAAAAACACGTGGCATAATACCACGCCTTCTATTATATTCTACATCTATAGTGGTTTTGGTTTTTCATTTTTGTCTTTGTTTCTTTATCTCCATCACTTTATTTCTTTTAACCTTTTGTAAATTTAGTAGGCATCAAAAAGTTGTTTTACGCTTTTACCATATAAAAGCGCATGTGATAAATTAAAACATACAATCACGTTTGTATCAAACTACACCGAATTGCTCAATATAGTCTAGTTTTAATTAAAAGTTTGACAAATTATAACCATTAGATTAATAATAATTAATAATCAATATTAATCAAGATCCATATATGAAGTGTTACTTTTGACATTTAACACTCAGATAGCGACCTGAAGAGTGAGGTGTATATACCACATAGACTAATTAACACAACCAACAAGCTATTTTTTCATATTCTTTTAGTGTTAATTAATTGTGATTTTCCTAAGTTATAATGAAACAGATATTGAGAAATTAAAGTTACATGTATGAACCAGGTAAAAACTATCTGGTGGTGACATCCTGGTAAGGGCTTTTGAATGATTTCCTAAAGGTAACGAGTTCGATCTCTCTTTGATTAAATATTTATCAAATGACCAGTAGAATGTTCGATCATCCCGGTAGCCTTGTATCTGGAGTAACTTTTTATACGTAAAAAATAAAAATACAAACCAATTCAATTCAATGAAAACTTAATGAGCAGACCTATAAGGTGTTTCCATGTGCTACTCATGTTCTAGTGGGAAATGGAAACTATGGACACAACAATATTTCATCTGAAACACATTAATTAACCCGTGAACATGCAATACCCCGTGACATGTTAAGACAAACATTATAATTAATAAACTTCTTGTCCATCAAATAAAGTAAATTAAATTCAAGTTCCACACCAGCTTGCCAAAGTACAATTAATTGCTTAAATTTAATGAATGTACCGTACACATTCCTGCTTGTATTGTTATACACATGTTCGACATTAATACGAGGAACACTGTTTAGTTTGTTTTTTTATACGGTGCAAGTTGTTGGTCGGTTCGGTTTTCAGCATTCTTCCTGTTTTTATGCTTATGAGTTGCGGCTAATGTTACAGAAACAAGAGAGTGGGTGAATGATGCGAATAAACAAGATTCAGTTCAGATATTGTACAAGTAAGTTATTAATTAATTAACATAGTAATAATAAAAAAGCGACATAGGTTTAGTGTATCACTAAGAACAGTGGCGAATTCAATATTAAATTCAACTGGGGCTTTTACAAAATTTTAAGTGGGACCATATACGATTTACCACTATTTCAACATACATCCGCCCCTGATTAAGAATGAAAGAACTTGGTATTTTTGATATGTTTGGTTTCTTCTGGTTTAGGACCGGTTTTGGTTGCTTGAACACCCCTAGTTATATTTTTGTCTACATGCTCTATAAAAGATGATGATCTGTACCCAATAACAATTACAATAACATATTATGAGAGATGAGCTAAGCTTGACAATAGAATGCAATTGCACATATTATAAACGTTTAAGGCATGTGCCCTGTTTTATAAGGTTATGTTTACATGAATTAATCTATCCGTATTGTCCTTGCAACATGTTGTTTCAATAAATTTTTGGTATAAGAAACTTTACGTAAAATATGATAATAAGCAACTTAATCCCGATTCGTATAAATAAGTACCGAAACCACTACGTTTTTACACATATTCATATATATGTTATATATCATATAGGGTTGTCGTTATGACCATTATACTTGTCCCATCATTGATATATATATACTAGCAAAAATTACTTTAAGTTAGAACAACAATGATTTAAAGGTAGAGATATTGTTTCCAATGAATACATCCGGCAAAATGTGAGTTGAAGTATATTATGTATGAGTGTGTGTGCATGCCACTAAATTTACAAAAATAATCATTTTAATAATTTAAGTTATGCATGGGTTCATTACGTTTTCCAATAGAAGGCAAATCTAATCACATTATGAAAGCTTAAGAATGATTGCATGCTACTCGATTCATAATCACGTTGTTATTATTGTAAAATGATTACCAAAAGGGGCACACGTACCTATATGCATATACCTAAATGAGATAACATTTGTTAATCTCATATGATCCATGCTATCGGTTAAATATAGTAAGATATGTATGTATAATGTATGTACTCGATTAATTATAGTAACATATGTATGTATACGTATGTATTATGTTACACACCAAACGTAAACTACTCTAATGTCCAATATGCCGCATCCATACGCTACATGACAAGGACGAGTTAGAGACAACCAATCATTTATGATCGATTATATTTCTACAAATATATTCATAAAATTGTTTATTTTTGTTGGAGCAAAACACAGATCAACTTATTACTGATGCTGCAGTTAGTACTGATCTTATTTAGTACTGATGGGGCAGAACATTTACTACTGATGAAGTTGATGCTGGTGTTCACTATAACTAAGTTACTACTGATCATGAGAAGATTGAAGATACTACTGATCATTGTAGTTACTACTGACGATTGATTATGGACTTACTACTGATCACCAAGTTTACTACTGATGTTACTTATTTACTACTGGTGATTGCAGTTACTACTGATACGCGTTTTTGGAAGATATCAAGTCCGAGATCTTCGTAGAGATAGTTATAGAATGTAATTAAATGTATATCTTTTATAATTCGATGTAAATCAAATCCTAGAATAACTAGGGTAAATAGTTTAGCTTCAAGGACTACTATAAGTATGTTCCTTACGAATTGTAAACGTACGTGTGTATTGTTAACTCAATAATATACATTGAAGCTTTTTGTGAAACTGTGTTCTTAATATTCTTGTTTATTGTTCATACAGTTCATTGTTCTTAATTATTGATATAGTGTTGATCCGCTGCAACTTCTATCATCAATTAGATCTAAGGTGTTTATTAACTTGTCTATAGTTAATCGATCCTGACAAGTGGTATCAGAGCTTATTGGTTCTAGATCTACTATTTGTTAAGAACAACAAAAAGTTGTAATCCTTAAAACACACACATTATTAATCATGACTGATAATAATGAAAGCACTCAGGCCAACAAAATCCCTATGCTCACTCCAAATAACTTTGGGATGTGGAAGAATCGTGTTAAGCAATACATGCTTATTACAGATTATTCCATGTGGGAAGTCGTTTGTGAAGGAAACAAAACTGGTCAACTTCAAGCAAGCAGCTCTGTAACTGAGGCAGACAAACTTAAATGTGAAAAGGAAAAGAAAGATAAAGGCATCGAACTCAAAACTCTAAGCACTCTTTTACTGGCCATTCCTAATGACTATCAACATCTCTTTGTTGAATATGATGATGCTAAGTTGCTTTGGGAAGCACTGGAGAAGAGATTCGTTGGGACAAAGAGTACAAAAAGAAACATGAAGTCTGTTCTCAAACAAGACTTTGAAAATTTCAAAGGAAAGCCCAATGAAACACTCACTCAAGTGTTTGACAGATTCAACAAACTAATTGGTGAACTCAACCAAGTTGGTGTAAAGATGGATCAAGAAGATGTCAACATGAAGTTCCTAAGGTCTCTTAGTGAAGAATGGGCCATGTACACAGTGGTGTATAGACAAAGAGATGCTCTAGAAGAAAAGGAGTTAGATGAACTCTATAATGATCTCAGAGTGTTTGAAACTGAGGTAAATCACAAAAACCCTTCTATTTCTTCTAACAATGCTGCATTTGTATCAAGTACAGGTCAAGGGCAAGAAACCTCCACAGGAAAGGCTGCAGATCCTGAGGATACTGCAAGAGAATCCTTCTTCACTAGTCATGTGCATACTGCATTGATTAGTGATGACTTGGAACAATTAAATCCAGATGATCTTGAGGAGATGGATCTTAAATGGCAGATGGCTATGCTGAGTCTAAGGGCCAAAAGATTCTTAAAAAGAACTGGTAGGACAAGCCTCAATTTCAACAAAGGTGACAAAGCAGGATTTGACAAGACAAAAGTCAAATGTTACAACTGTAACAACCTTGGTCACTTTGCAAAAGAATGTCCTCAACCAGACAAAAGATCAAAATCAACTGCTCTTGTGTCACAACAAGGACAAGGATATGACTGGAGCTTCCAAGCAGAAGAGCATGCTCAAAACCAAGCTCTCATGGCCTTTACTGACAACAAAACTGAGGTAAAATCTAAACCTTGTACTCCTGAATGTGCTAAAATTACTAAAAATCTAGAAAAAGAAAACACTAAATTAAATGAAGATTTAGCAAAAGCAATCAGAAGAAACCATGAGTTTGATGGTGTAATTGCTGATCAAGAACATCAAATAAAGGTGTACAAGATGATTGATCAACGGATCAAGGAAGAATTGCTTCAAGCTGTGGATGAGAAAGAGTTCTATGAAACAAAAAATAAAGAACTAACAAGTAAATTAGAAGAATGTCAGCTTGAAATTGAACAAAATAAATTAACAATTAAAAAGTTTGAAAGAAGCACTAAAATTCTAGATGAATTAACTAATAATCAAACTACAGAAAAGGTTGTTCATGGGGTGGGATATCATGTTGTACCACCTCCACACAAATTCATTCCTCCACTTAAAGACAGTACAGAAAGAATCATTAATGAATTAAAAACTGAAAATAAAACTGAATCTAATAATGAAACATCTGAATCAAATGATTCTTCAGATGATGAGCAATCAATTGAATTTACAATATCTCAAACTGAATCACCAAAATCAATTGATACAAGTTTTCACACAGCTCAAAGTCCAAATGATTCTCCTAAATATAATGCAGAAAATATACCCAAAATTCTAAAAAGAGGAAACCAAAGAAATAGAAACCAACTCTTAGAACAAAGAAAAACAATAAAGGCTCAAGAAAATAAATTAAAATGTGTTATTTGCAATAAAGTGAACCATTTAGCAAAGGATTGTCACTTCAATCCAATAAATTGCAAGGAGTTAAAGGAATTTAAAGCTTTTAAAGAAAATGCAAAAACTCAAAGGTTAAAAGATACTACTGGTCCTTCAGTAGTAAATACAATAAAAACTCCAATTGCTGAAACTCCAAGATTTGGAAGAAGTGCACCAAGATTTGTGCAAAACAGAAGAGTTGGCAGCCCAAAGAACAGCAATTACTTCAAGCACAATGGAAAATCTAATCAAAATAAACAATATTTTAAATTTTCCAACACCAGTAGAAACTCTAACAAATTTACTACTGGTGTTAACCCTAATTATAATGCTGTATGGTACCAGTACAAGAATACTACTGGTAAAAACCCTAATTTCAAAAATACTACTGCTCCCAAAACAAATTTTAAAAACACTACTGGTGGTAATTTTAAAGACACTACTGGTCATTTTAAACATGGTAAGTTCCCAAATACTACTGGTCCATCAGTAGTAAAGTACTCAAAAGCTAAAAATCATGGGTATAAACCAAGATCAGTAGGAACTTCTCACACCAGTAACAACTCCAAAAGGGCAGTAGTAAAACAAAGTACCAGTAATAAACAAGTATGGGTACCAAAAGTCTTTAAAATTAAATCCCCAAAAGCTTATTTCTCAAAGGATGAACCCAAGACAAATAAAGCTTGGGTTCCCAAACTTAACTAATCCTTTACTCATTTGTGCAGAGCATTCAGATCCCAGAAGAAGGAAGAACATGGCATATTGATAGTGGATGCTCAAGGCACATGACTGGAAATCTGCAAATTCTTAAAGATTTCAAGTCGTTTGATGGAGGATATGTGGCATTTGGTGAGAATCCCCAGGGAGGTAAGATTACAGGTAAAGGTACTGTTACTAATGGAAAAATTACCTTTGATGATGTATTTTATGTTGCTGAACTAAAATACAATCTTGTCAGTGTGTCTCAAGTTTGTGATAAAAAGAACAAGATTCTATTCACAGACATTGAGTGCATCATTCTTTCTCCTGATTTTGTTTTAGATGAAAAATATGTGGTTTTAAGAACTCCTAGGAGAAACAATGTGTATTGCCTGGATATAGGGGGAGAACTCATTTCTACAAATGAGGTCAACTGTTTTATATCCAAGGCAAACACCACTGAATCAGAACTTTGGCATAGAAGGATGTGTCACACAAATTTTAAAAACATGAATAATTTAGTAAAAAGAAATCTGGTCATTGGACTACCTCAAAAACAATTCATGTGTGATCATCACTGTGTTGCATGCCTAAAAGGTAAACAACACAAGACTTCTCATAAGTCCAAAACTGTGAACTCTATTTCTGTTCCTTTACAGCTCTTACATATGGACCTTTTTGGACCTACAAATGTAATGAGTATTGGAAAGAAACAATATTGTCTTGTTATTACTGATGACTTTTCCAGATATACATGGGTTTTCTTTCTCAGGACAAATGATGAAACAAGTGAACTCATAAAGAACTTAATTATCAAACTGGAAAACACATCTGATCAAAAGGTGAAAGCCATAAGATGTGATAATGGCACAGAATTTAAAAATGCTAACTTAATTAACTTTTGTGATCTTAAAGGTATTGACAGGCAATACAGCTCACCTAGAACTCCACAACAAAATGGTGTAGCTGAAAGAAGAAATAGAACCATCATTGAAGCAGCAAGATCAATGCTAGCAGATTCAAAATTACCAATCACTTTTTGGGCTGAAGCTGTTAATACTGCTTGTTATGTTCAAAACAGAGTATTAATAGTGAAGCCACATTTTAAAACACCATATGAACTTTTCAATAAAAGAAAACCTTCTATAAGTTTCTTAAAATCATTTGGTTGTCCTTGTACTATTTTAATTACAAGAGAACAAATTGGTAAGTTTGACTGCAAAGCTGATGATGGAATCTTTGTGGGATACTCTACTCAAAGCAAATCATACAGAGTATTCAACAAAAGACTAAGGATAATTGAAGAAAGCATCAATGTATCCTTTAATGAAAATGTACCTAATGAACAAGGAAATGGTCCAGATTGGCTATTTGACATAGACAATCTAACCAAATCCTTTAATTCTAATATGAATTTCAATGCAGGTAATTCAAATTGTCTTAATCAAAATGAAGGAACATCATCTGGTTATTCTGGTCAAGAAAAGATGAGATACATAATAGTTGATACTGCTCCCATAGTTAATACTGATGTCAGTAATAACTCAAATATTGAAAGCAGTAGTAACTCTGAGAATGAGGTCAGTAGTAATTCCAACACTACTGGTACCAGTAATAGTACTGAAAATACTACTGGTCCCAACAATAACCTAGATTCTCAAGATACTACTGATGCCAGTAACCACAACAATACTACTGATCTCAACGAAAACAACAGCAGTAGTAACTCTGACCAAGATGATGATGAACCAAACATCCATGACAATGAAGAATCACAAGATGAACAACTGCCTGAGACAAATGAGTCCAATCTTGGAAATCAACTAGTGGTTGATAAAGCTACAACTACAAGGACTCAGAAGAACCATCCATTAGACCTTGTTCTAAGTGATGTTAACTCACCACTTCAAACAAGAAGCAAATTAAATAAAAGCTTAACTGCAAATATGTGTAACATTAGTTTAATTGCTAATGAATGTATGTATGAATGCTTTCTGTCTCAGGAAGAACCAAAGAAGATCCAACAAGCAATGAAGGACTCAAACTGGATTGAAGCAATGCAAGAAGAACTCCTTCAATTTAAATTACAAGCTGTTTGGACACTTGTACCTCTACCCAAAGGAAAAAGAGCCATTGGAACAAGATGGATATTCAGAAACAAGAAAGATGAAAGAGGCATAGTGATCAAGAATAAAGCCAGACTTGTAGCCCAAGGATACACTCAAGAAGAAGGAATAGACTATGATGAAGTATATGCTCCTGTGGCTAGAATTGAAGCTATAAGAATATTTCTAGCATATGCTTCATTCAAGAAATTCAAAGTCTATCAAATGGATGTTAAGAGTGCCTTCCTATATGGGAAAATTGAAGAAGAGGTCTATGTTTGCCAACCTCCAGGTTTTGAAGATCCAAAACATGGTGATTATGTGTTCAAATTGGATAAAGCTCTGTATGGCCTACATCAGGCACCAAGAGCATGGTATGACACATTATCATCATACCTATTGAAGAACAACTTTAAAAGAGGAGCCATTGATAAAACATTGTTTACAAAGAAAGTCAAAGATGATATACTACTGGTACAAATTTATGTAGATGATATCATCTTTGGTTCAACCAATGATACATTGTGCAAAGAATTTGAAGAGCTGATGCAGATTAAATTCAAGATGAGCTCCATGGGTCCAATGAACTTCTTCCTTGGACTCCAAGTCAATCAAAGAACTGATGGTATTTTGATAAATCAATCAAAATATGTCAAAGACATCTTGGAAAAGTTTAACTTGAAAGACAGTAAAAGTGCTAGTACACCAATGGAAACACACAAACACCTACATCCTGATGTTGAGGGGGAGGATGTAGATGAACACTTATATAGATCAATGATAGGCTCTTTGATGTACTTAACTGCATCAAGACCTGACATTATGTATAGTGTTTGTGTGTGTGCTAGATATCAAGCAAGACCCAAAGAACTACACTTGCAGGCTGTTAAAAGAATATTCAGATACTTGAAAGGCAAACCATCACTAGGTCTATGGTATCCACATGACTCACCCTTTGAACTAATAGCCTATACAGATAGTGACTATGGAGGTGAATGTCAAGACAGAAAATCCACTACTGGTGGATGTCAATTCTTTGGATCAAGACTGGTGTCATGACAATGTAAGAAGCAGACAAATGTATCAACATCTACTGCTGAAGCAGAATATGTAGCTGCATCTGCTTGCTGTGCTCAAGTTCTATGGATTCAAAATCAGCTTCTAGACTTTGGTATCTCTATCCTTAAATCTCCTATTTTTATTGATAATCAAAGTGCTATTAGTATTGTGAATAATCCAGTAAAACACTCAAAAACTAAACACATTGAAATAAGATTTCACTTTATAAGAGATTGTAATGAAAAGAAATTGATCAAAGTAGTTAAAATCCATACTGATGATCAATTAGCAGATCTTTTTACAAAAGCATTTGATGTAGGAAGATTCAACTTCTTGGTTAGCAGTATTGGAATGATTTTAATAACTTAAAATCTCACTTAAAATCATGTGTAAAGTTAGTGTTGTAAAATATTATTTTCTTAAGTGTTTTACTACTGGTATTGCTGTACTACTGGTGTGAAAGTGTATGCACAAAATACTACTGGTAATTCATTACTACTGGTGTATTTTAGGTTTCCACAAATACTACTGGTAAGTCAGTACTACTGGTATTCTCATATACTACTGGTCTTGTGTGTTAATAGTTACTACTGATGTCTATAATTACTACTGATGTCAAATCCTTAGTCATTACTGATGTTAAGTAGATACTACTGACGTTTTACTACTGATGTCTTATTTACTACTGGTCTTTCATAAACACAATTACCAAACTAACCCCCATGAAAATAACCGTTATGTTATGATTCGAAGGATATTTTCGTAGTTTTGCAGGTTTAATCGAAAGATATAAAAGGCGGCAGATGATTAATTTAGCATTATCTTCACTTCGATTCTCTAAACACCTTTCGATAAACCCTAGTTTACGATCAAAAACCCTTCATCTTTAACAAAATTCTTGCAAAAACTCAACAACAATGGCAACCTTACAAGCTCTCGATGTGCAAACCGATCTCAAATACTCCGAATTCCACAATATGGTTGCATTCTTAAAGAATCCCGACGGAACAAAAGATTTTCGTCCGATCGTAAAATTTTTGAGAAATTCTTATATACAGTTTGCCTTAACTGTAAAACCAAAATCATATCAACAGCACTTGGTGGATTTCTGGACCAATGCTGAGCAAACAGAAGGAACAACATCATCAATGATAAAATCTAAAGTAGATGGAAAGCACATTACAGTAACAGAACAATCAATCAGACACCATCTACAACTACACGATGATTCAGGTATGTCCACTCTTCCTAAGGAATACATTGCTGAAGTTTTGAATAAAATGGGATATGAGGGAAGACTGAATATAGTTACTTTTCAAAAGGGTCTTCTCTCCCCACAATGGAAATTTTTAATACATACCATTCAGCATTGTATTTCTCCTAAAAGAAGTACTTGGAATGAGTTTAATAAGGCAATAGCCTCTGCTGTTGTCTGTTTATGCACAGACCAAGTATTTAATTTTTCAAACATGATATTTGATGGTATGTTGGGAAATCTTAGTTCTTCTAAATTTTTAATGTATCCCAGATTTCTACAACATATCATAAACTGTGAATTGCAAAACTTGTCAACTCCTAAAAACATTTTTCTATTACCTGAGTTGAACAAGAAAGTTTTCTCAAATATGAGAAAACAATTTAAATTTTCGGGCAAGGAAACCCCTATGTTTCCTAACATGATCAAAGATCAACCCAATATTGGAGAGGGTTCAACCATTGCTTCAACCCAAGTTGAACCTCAACCCACTCCATCACCCCCAAATACAGCCCAAACACCAATCCATATAGCCACTCAATCACCAACCCAAACAGAAGTCCTGACTGTGTCCCAGGAACTTGATATAAATCTGCAGAGTGCTACTCTTCACTCTGTGGAAGACCTACCAGACAAAACCAAAAATATTTCCACAATTTATCATAGAAAGAAAATTTCTTCAAAGGACACCAGGGGACAAATCGAGCCACACCCCAGGCTCAAAGAGTTGTCCTCCAAGGAGGAGAGAGGACATGAGGGGAGGGCTTTCACTACTGATGCCCCAAAGGTGGGTGCACAGGACAGTGAAAACATCATTAGGACCCAAACCTCGGCAACTTTGAGTGATGACTCTTTTGAGGAATTACTCAAAGGACCCCGGTGCCAAGAAACCACAAGGGGGGGCATCTCTGCTTCTTCTAGGAAGAAGAGAATGTCTAAAAGACCCAATGATTCACCAAGCAGTGATGAGGGCAGATCTGTGGAATTGATGGAAAGGAAGGAAAACCTTAAAACCAATGTACCTGTTAGTAAGCCCGATGATCTTGCTAGATGGAGTGAGGGCAGTATTAAAATCACCCAATTGACGGATAAAGTGGATTCCTTGGAATCCACTGTACAAAATTGCCATATATACTTAACTAACCAAGGGAAAACCATGGCTGCAATGAAAAGGCATGTCAACACCATCAACAGAAGGATGAGATTATATGAGCACATGCTTTATCAACAAGCCAAAATCATCAGACAATTGAAGAAAAAGATTGTTGATAGTGAGGCTCCACCAGTTGAGCTCACTAAGGGGGAGAAGGACAATATACAGACAATGATTGATGAATCTATAGCAGCAGCAGCATCCTCCCTTTTAAACTTAAAAGAAACAAATGTTGATGAAGGCCCAGAGATGATGGTGACAGAAGAAGAGCCTATGACTACTGCTACAATGGAAGAACAAGTTGAAAAGGAAATACCAGTAGTAACTTCTACTACTGATATCATAGCAGTAATGAATGAAGAAAAGGCAGCAAACACTACTGATGCCCTATCAGTAGTAATCTCTGAAGACATGCCAGTAGTAACTAACTTGGTTACTACTGATGACATTATTGAGCTGCCACCACTACTAGAACCTAAAGTGATACTTCCACCATCTCCAAAAAGAAAAACAACACAAATGGTGGTGAAAGATATTGATGATGATGTAAATTGGTTGGAAGTTGATGAATGCTCCCTGCCTCCACATCCTAAAATACTTCCCATATCACAGATACACTACTATGGTCCCAAATTTGTTATTGAATCTGAACCAAATATGAAGAAAGACAATTACATAGGAAAGGGAAAGGAAGTTGCTGATGAAGACCAACCTAACAGAGCACAAGGTCATGAAATGGTCAACAAAATCAATTATGCCAAATCAGCCAAACAGGATAAGTGGAAGGTAAAAAGAGCAAAATATTTAAAGAAGGTTGAAGTCTCTCTAGCAAATGAAAACAAAAGATTAGCAGAAAGGGCTAGAATATTGAGACAACCTTTCACAGAAATCAAATTGGCAGATGTAGCAGATATATCAAAACTGCCACAATTTCAACAGAAGATCAAAACTAAACAAGTTGCTGAAACAAGAAAGGAATTACAAAGAAGAGAACTGAAAAAATTTAGGCAACTTGAACATGAAACAATAGAACTTCTTGAAGCACAAGTACAAGAATGCAAAGAGCAAAAGGCTGATATGCCAGAACAATTTGCAGAGAAGAAGAAAGAAATGATCACATTCTTGAAATCAAAAGGTTACAACACAAAAGCCTTTGGAAGAATGAAGTTGATCAATTTAATTGAAAAGTACTGTGTAGAAAAGAAAAAGGATCTTACTGAACAAGACATTAATGAGAAATACACCACTAAACTGGAACAGATAGACTCCAAAGAAATGAAAGAAAGAAAAACAATATCTGGAGAATCATCTGGTTATCCTCTCAAATATCAAAGAAAAGAAAGACAATTGCTTCAGAACTTGATCAACCAAAGAAAAAATTACAAATGGTTCAAGTTTATGATCTCCCCATTACTATCTTACAAAATAATCCAATCATCAACTGGAGATATATAGATGATATGATTGAGATTGTCAGAGAAGATAAAGTCACTCAAAGATTCAGAGCTTGGAAACCTTTGGTCATGTCCCTAACCAGAAGTGACATTATCAAAATGTTGATCATTGGTAAACCAAGAATGACTAAAAAGTTCTGGAAGAATTCAGCTGCAGGTTATCTTACTGAAATGATTGATGCTGCTTTCTATCCAGAAAATTATCCAGAGAAGTATGCAGATTCAGAGAATGTTCAAGCTTGGAATGTGCTACCAACTGTCAACATGTACTTCTTTGAATATACAAGTAAGAAATGTGACTTATTCCTTTATGAGAAAGAGTATCCTCATTCTGAGAAGACTCTCTATCAACTATGGTGCATGAACTTCATTAAACCTCATGATGCTATGCTATTTCAAAGTAAAATGAATGAATTTGTAAAGAAGATTAGCAAATACATTATTGCACAAAGGAATAAACAAAACCAACAGACATTAGAAGGTGATAAAAGAAGAACAAAACTGTTGGAAGAAAAAGAAAAAGAAAAAGAAAAAGAAAAAGAAAAGAAGGAATAAATGGAAACTTGATTGATTAAATCATAATCAATAAGTTTAGGGGGAGATTGTTGGAGCAAAACACAGATCAACTTATTACTGATGCTGCAGTTAGTACTGATCTTATTTAGTACTGATGGGGCAGAACATTTACTACTGATGAAGTTGATGCTGGTGTTCACGATAACTAAGTTACTACTGATCATGAGAAGATTGAAGATACTACTGATCATTGTAGTTACTACTGACGATTGATTATGGACTTACTACTGATCACCAAGTTTACTACTGATGTTACTTATTTACTACTGGTGATTGCAGTTACTACTGATACGCGTTTTTGGAAGATATCAAGTCCGAGATCTTCGTAGAGATAGTTATAGAATGTAATTAAATGTATATCTTTTATAATTCGATGTAAATCAAATCCTAGAATAACTAGGGTAAATAGTTTAGCTTCAAGGACTACTATAAGTATGTTCCTTACGAATTGTAAACGTACGTGTGTATTGTTAACTCAATAATATACATTGAAGCTTTTTGTGAAACTGTGTTCTTAATATTCTTGTTTATTGTTCATACAGTTCATTGTTCTTAATTATTGATATAGTGTTGATCCGCTGCAACTTCTATCATCAATTAGATCTAAGGTGTTTATTAACTTGTCTATATTTAATCGATCCTGACAATTTTGCATAATATAAATTACAACGGATTATGATATAGCACAAGCTCAATTTTCCAGAGTTGCATTCAAATCTGCAAGTCATGCGAATACGTATTAGCACATTATTTCTAAGCCATATATTTACACTAACTCTCGGTAACAAAACTTTCATCAAGATAACAAAATCAATTTATAGTTTATTTACACATATCATACAAGTCTATAACTAATTGTATCCAAAATTAATACCCACTTTTACACCCAAATTTCCAATATTACTTTATCACTATTTTTGATTCATTGATTTTTTTTGTATTATATATATTCGTATTAAAATTTTAAAATTTTAGGCCGTAGGCACATTACTTTTGTCGCCTAATTCTTTTGAAGGACCTACCTACCGATTTATCTTGGATTCACCACTTTCGATGCGTCTCGCTTTCGAATGTTTTTAGAGTGAATGAGTCCTCTTCCTATATTTGTTTTATCATACAAAAAAAAAAAAAAAAAAAAACTATTTATAGTTAGCGGAGATATGTCTCAATCTCTTTCAATAAAATGAAATTAATGATGTAATTTACTAGTAAAACTGTAAAAGTAAGGGTAAAGAAGTTATTTTATAATATTAAAGGAAATAGTTATTGGATGTGAGCTTTACCAAATAAGGTAAAGTATCAAAGTGTATATATAACTTATTTTGGTACATCCAAAATTGAGAGTGTATATCCTATTTTAAATCGGAGGAAGTATAAAGGGTTGCAATTTTAGAAAATTTCCAGTAATACTACATGTTGTAACAAAACTATAAGCATCGAGCTATTTATTAAAGTATATATGTAGTGGTGTTGCGGTGGACATAGGAAAAAATACCGGGAGTCACCTGCTGCAATTTTTTCTCAAGGATACTACATACATTAATTAATTATAATCATTTAAAACTATTTAGAATTTTTTGAGGAATTACATTAGCTACTCCGTGCTACACAGTATGTCCGTCAGTATATATAATGTATGTATTAATCTAAGAAAATAATAGACATATAGTAGTATAAGATATATAGGTATAGGTATATAGGTTTTGGGTTTGGGATTGATAACTGAATGGAAGCACCCGTGATTGGATTTATTCGTATATAAAGTGTTGGACCCTACTAAATGTCTCCCAGCAACTTCTTAGCCACAAGGAAATAAACTAAACAACAAAAAAGTGTCACGAGTAAATATATCATATATGTGTGTGTTACATATAAAGAAAGAGCGCATTTCCTTTTTTGCTTTTATATCAAAATCCCACATGCTCCCCGTTAGATATATGTTACTATAAAATTAATTATATCTAATCTCTACAAACAACATCTTATAATCGTTATTCCATTAATACCTAACATATGTTACAACTGGATTACATACGTTAAAAGCTACAATACAAACATGCCATGCACAAACATGTAAAATCACCTAAAAGATCGTTCGAATGTGAATTCACACACACAAATTCACAAACCGAAAGGTATCGTTCAATATTCTCCAGTCAAATAATTAGAGCGTACTTTTTACGTTTTAATATTTATTAAACTACTTTTTCGAGCATAATTATGTTCTTTTATCCTTTATAATTAACATGTAATTCATATGATTATTCTTAGTAATTTTAAATTAAAGAGGGATTCTTTTGACACTTTCTACATATATTTCATCAATGATCAACCAAATTGAATATGTATAATAGTTGTAACATATAAAACAATGTACCTTGACAATTACTTTAAGTTCATTCACTTAATTTCTTATAGCAAAGTGCAGAAAATCAATAAACGTTAAAGGCGTGAAAGATAAGGAAATAAATGTTGTCTTATTATTGCAAATTAATAATTATAAGAGTGAATTACAAAAAAGGTCCGTTTGGTTTGTTATATTTTGCGATTTCTATGAAATCTTTTACTATTCGTATACACATGGTTTCAATTTTGTTAGATTCCTTGATCCCTCATCTGTTAGAATGGTGATTGCAAACAAATATCCGGTTGGTTTGGATAAAGTGATTTGGTATAGTAGCCATACCTGTAATCAAAGCGGATGTAACTTAAAACTCAATCATATATATTATAAATATACGTACATGTAAAAGGAAATGGTTCGATTTCGATTCTAATCGACTTTTACATATTTCATAACCAGACGTAACTGGAAACTGTTTAAACCTAGATTAGAGAACTGCGAATCAGACCATTTAGTTTGGGTTCAGTTTGGTTCGATTCGCAATTCCAGCCGATTCCAGTTTCTTTCACGTACCCTTAATTAATTTATGGTATCACTCTCCCTGTGGTGAACCTTAATTAATTTATGGTATCACTCTCCCTGTGATCACCACACAAACAAACACCCACAAAAAGATAGGGCATATCCCTTTCACACAAAAATACAAATGGTATAATATTCTCATTGTCACGTATACTAAAGGTCACCACTAACAATTTTACCTTATGTCATAAGATTAGAACGTGGTATCTTAAGTTAACCAAAAATATTATCAGGTTTCAGGTATTTATTCATCCGGTCATTTCTAGGCATGCTTCCATCCTACGTGTAACATGAGATATATTAACCGATAGAAGATTTGAAGATTGATTTGACACGAATTTTAAGAACACTAAGACCATAAGTAGCTCACAAGCCCTGTCTACATAACTGTATTTCATTAAGAAATGGGGCACAAAGGTTAAAAGACTGACAAACTTAAAAATAAAATAATGACAAATACAAAACAGCACAACCACATAATATGCTAATGAAGTACTCCGTATATTATTTACCTCCACCCACTGGCCACTACTATATATTGTTTTGACTGGTGTTTGACTACTAGTAAAATGTTTCAAATGCGATAATGTTGATAGTTTTGTAACAATGTATACATCAGTATACAACTAAATTACATAAATTGTTCATCTGATTTGCATAAAATTATGAACTTTTTGACATACATTTTAATTATATAGTCAATTTCAGAATTTAAATCTTGTAGCATGTGATTTGCATAGAATTGTGAATTTTTTGACATACGTTTTAATTATATTGTCAATTTCAGGATCTAAAACTTGTAGCATCAAGTATCAAACAATTGCTAACTTTGAAATTTATAACATTAACTTTCTTTGTTTATAAAACTTACAAGATCATTAATCCCTAAAAATATAGCAGCATTTCTTTGTTGCTTTAGGAATTGTTAGCGTTGCAAGTCTCAAAAATAAAGAATCCCCGTTCAATAAACAAAGTCAAGATATGTAATTTAGAATTTCATACAAATCACAAGGACAATTTATATAATTTACTTATAGTAAAATTAACTTTAGAAGGCCTAAAATCTACGTCAATATATATTTTAGTAGTCAGACATTAGTTGATTGGGTCTTCAATTACTCAGAATTACTAAATGTGTAACATACTATCTTGAATTTAGAAATATAGTCATTAGTCAATGTATTTACTAATTAGGTTTTATTTTCTAACATGATTACCTCTGATTTCAATATATTAAAATAAACATATATTCTACAATATTTCAAAAAGTATAGCAAAAATAAGTCAATGTAAGAAACACAACCAAGTAATAAGCTAACTAGTATAGTGAACATTTAGAAACAAACATATACTCCCACCGTCCCAAAAAAAATTCTCATTTCTCCTCTAATTTTATCCCACAAAAAAGTTCTCATTTATAAAATGTGAGGGGTCCACTTAATAAAATAATATTATTACCAATGATTCAACCAATAAAACACTTTCTTTCTCCAATCTAACTTTATATTTTAATCAAAAGTATTATCAATGACCCAACTACTAATTTTCTCCTAAAAATTTGTGCTTAAGAGAAATAAGAATTTTTTGTGAGACGGAGGGAGGATTATACATCCCCTTACGTCGACTTGACAACTTACATTTATGCCACAGAAACACAAGCCAACGTCGAGTTGACACCTGTCACCCACTTTTTTGCATGTATCTATGATCAGTGGAACTAACTTCCTGAGCTTTAATATAAATCACAACCTATGCATTTCCCATTTGCCACCAATCTATATGCATACATACACACACTATATCTATAACACAAACACCATCTCCCTAACCGTTAACTCCCTCTTAACTTCCATTTCTTAAAATCCCAAGTGAAATTGTACAACATTTCATTTCAAATGAAGAATTTTCACCACATTTTTATTATCTTTCTACTTTTCTCCATTAATATGGTTGAAGGAAGATACCATTTTCACAAAAACCAAAAAAAAGGTTCATCATCATCATCATCATCATCACCATCTGTTGTTCCTCCTAATGCAAGTGTTCCTGCCTACTCACCTTCTGTTCCATCTGACCCGGTTTCAGCCCCATCTGACCCGGTTTCTGCTCCATCTGACCCGGGTGGTGATGATGATGAAACAGAGCCATGTGTTTTCAATGTGAAAGATTATGGCGCCATTGGTGATGGTGTTACAGATGATACTCCTGCTTTTGTTGCTGCTTGGAAAGAGGCTTGTACGGTACAAGCAGGACCAGCTACTGTTTTAGTACCATCTGGTTGCACTTTTATGATCACTTCCACCATTTTCTCTGGTCCTTGCAAACCAGGACTTGTTTTTCAAGTAAGATTAATATATATTTTCAATATTATATTATATTATTTACTGTTTATGTTTTACATTTTTACTAAATTTATTAATGACTTTTTTTAATGTGAAAAAGGTTGATGGAGAGTTAACACCACCAGCAGGACCAGATTGCTGGCCAAAAAAGGACAGTAACAAACAATGGCTGGTTTTCTATAAACTTGATAATTTTACTTTAACTGGAACTGGTACAATTGAAGGCAATGGCCAAGATTGGTGGGACCTACCTTGCAAACCTCATAGAGTAACTCATATTTTCTTTCATTAAATTTGAATGGACAATATCACAAAACTAGCCATTTCATTTATGGTTATTTACTTATAAAATTATGTTGCGAGTCTGTTTTTGAAAACTTTTTACACCTATAGCTATTTAGCTTAATGTTCTTTAAAATTTTCTTCTAAAAAATGACGCCGGTAGTTTTGTTCTATTAAAATATTTAATCGATGTTAGGCTAAAGGATTTTAAGTGCAAAATATTTCTAAAAAGAGACTACCAATGTAATTTTTTAAAGTAAAAAATCGTAAGTTTTATAACAATGGAATGTGACTATTTTCAGGGTCCTAATGGGTCAACATTGCCTGGACCATGTGACAGTCCTACAGTAAGTATTACAAATATATATATATATTTTTTTTCAGAATGAATAGTGGTTTATGTGTTGGATTATTGTTAATGTAAAACAACTGTGTTTGTCAGTTAATTCGGTTCTTTATGAGCTCAAACTTGGAATTGAGTGGATTAAGGATACAAAACAGTCCAATGTTTCACGTGAAATTTGACGGATGTGAAGGTGTATTTATCAATAAAGTCTCCATTCATTCTCCCAAATTAAGTCCAAATACTGACGGAATCCATATCGAGAATACAAAATCTGTGGGCATCTATAATTCCATGATAGGAAATGGTAAATAACTTATTTTAATTTGACTTTAAAAAACAAATCTCCAGTGGTTTGTATTAAATTACAGGTTTCGTCCTTATTTTTGAAACTTGTAACATCAACTATCCCTAAAAAGTTAGTGATCTTCTCTGCTTAATTGTTGGTCTTATAAGTTTCAACACTAGGGATTATATATGTAAGAAAAAAAACCGAGATGAAATTTTAACGTTTTATACAAACAACATGGACAATTTATGTAATTTTCTGTGATAATGACTGTTATTCCTAACAACCTTTTAGGGGATGATTGCATATCGATTGGACCCGGTTGTGTAGATGTTGATATCGAAGGTGTGACATGTGGGCCCAGTCACGGGATCAGGTATGTGTTGTTTTTTCGTTTTCTAGTACTAAATCGACATCTAATGATTCATTTTCCGTTATTTTCAGTTAGTCAATGGTCAACTTTAACTAACTTTTGTAATTTTAACAGCATTGGCAGTCTAGGTGTGCACAACTCACAAGCTTGTGTTTCCAACATAACCGTAAAAAACGTAATGATTCACGATTCCGATAACGGTGTGAGAATCAAAACATGGCAAGGTGGGGCCGGTTCGGTAACCGGGATCGCTTTTGAAAACATTCAAATGGAGAACGTGAGAAATTGTGCGATTATCGACCAATATTATTGCTCGAATAAAAACTGTGCTAACCAGACATCAGCTGTTTATGTTCGAGATATTTCTTTTAGAAACATAAAAGGAACATACGATGTTCGTAGCCCGCCGATACATTTTGCATGCAGTGATACGGTTGCTTGTACTAATATAACAATGTCGGAAGTTGAATTGTTGCCATTTGAAGGCGAGTTAGTTGATGATCCGTTTTGTTGGAATGCTTATGGTGTGCAAGAAACTTTGACTATACCACCGATTGATTGTTTACAAGATGGTGTGCCACAATCGGTATCGGATGACTTCGTATTTGAGTGCACTTGATTTCTAGTTTAGATCTATCTATAGAGTTAATACTGTATAGAATCCGATAGCTAAATTTATATATATTAGCCTGAACAGAGATTCCTATCTGTTAACCCGTTTATACTGATTGATACCATTACGTGTTCTCCGATTAGGGTTTGGCAATCTTAATGCGCGATAAGGTTGAGGTTACCATTTTTTTAATATCCTATGTATGTTCAATGTTGTACCAATCACTTTTGAATTAAGCAAAGATTGTGTTGGGAATTTTGTTATAATCTCTTATATTTTCTGAATTTGAATGTTTGTACTTCGTCTCCATCTAAACAAACAGAATTAGTTACTAGTTGTATCAAAACAAAATAAGATTATTGCAAAGTAAGCAAAGATTGTGCAAGAAACATGCAAAATCAGTTCTTGATCCAGTTCTGTTCGGTCCAATAATAAAGTCAGTTCGGTCCAGCCGAAACAGTTTTCTCAGTTATTGGTTTAGTTACAAGCGATTTGGTGCCTATCTTAAGTATCTACAAAGCTGAAAGATAAAAAACCTAGGAAATCATGAAATGCTATGATTTGAACTAATCTTAACTGTAAGAACACCTATTAATTTATAATGCCAGAACTAAAATTTGTTAAATGAAAGTTGATAATATTTAAGAATGCTATTTTTCTTTCTTTTCTAAGTTTAGTTAATTATTTTATACTGCATTGCAGTTAGCTCTATGAAAAACAATAGTTGCAGTTGATCTTTATTAGCATCTCCTTTTTAATTCTTTAAGTTTCAAACCAAAGAATTTCATTGAACACATGTCAAAAACATTATAAAAACGAGGATTATTATCACCGCAATACAAATACAAATACAAGACGATGGTGATATTTATGGAGTCTTACAACATTAAATAAAAATAAATATTTTTCAACCTTTTTTGGGCATGGCTGCAAGCTTGGTATACATCTTAGCCATTGACTGAAATCCTCTAACATCACCAGATCGGAGAAGATTTCCTGTATATTTATTTATAACATTTAAGAATTATTTTTCTAAATAAAATGAATATCTATTAAAGTTTTTTTACCTGAATCACAGTTTAATGGGCTATCTGGTTCTGGATGTGCCATTAATGCAATTATAGCTCTGCAAACAGATTGAAGTGTCCAAGCTGGACTCCAAGCATTTTTCAGAATATCTAAACATATTTCTCCTGTCTATAAAATAAATCAAGAAATAAATATTTATCAAAATACATATTTATCTTTTCTTTAAACTAATTTGAGACTGTTACTCCTATTTCATAAGACGCGTCTCCTAAATTCAAAAAATTTAATACGAAAATTTAGTTTTATCTCCAATTCACTTTACTTCATACAAAGTTTGAATATTATGGTTAAAGAAACAAAGAAAGTATCTAGTTTTTGCATTCATAACACATTAATTTTATTATAAATTCAAAAGAAACAGAAAAGAACAAAGAAAGATGGATACCTTGAAATGTACATTTGGATGAAATATTTTGGTTAAAAACCTAACTTGAGGAGGTTGCAAAGGATATTGTTCTGGAACAGAAAATGCAAGCTGAAACACCCCACCTTCATAAGGTGTTTCTGATGGTCCCTGTATAATTAACTAATTTATCAAACAAAAAACTAAAAAAAAAAAAAAAAACATAAAATCATGTGTATGTGTGTGTTATCATTTATGTCAAATTGTTAACCACACCTTGATAAGTGCAGTCCATTTAAATATATTGGAATCGTCACAAACGAGCTGTATATCGGGATCAGCTACTTTCTCCCTTTGTACTTCCTTGTATTCCTTAAACAATCTTGCTCTTGATGCCTACACTCGTTAATTAATCATTATAGAAGAAAACAAAATCAATAATTTGGTCAAATATTTTTCAGATTTTTAAATGCCAAAAGTTATAAACACACATTAGGGTTAGCTAATTAGCTTAAGTTAATATATAATTTGTATATAATGTGTGAATTATAGAATACACAGCTTACACACCAGATAGATGGAAGGTAAAACCAATTGGACCTAGAACTAACAGCCTAAAACTTTTAATTGGAGGTATAATTGTGTTTAAGTAATATACTAACGTACAAATTCGTAGATCTTTGGGCTTCGATTACCATATTGTAAAGTATATTTCCTCGAAGATTGGGGGATAGAATAGAAACTGAAATTAATTCGTCAAAAAGAGATGAATTGCCCACTTAAGTACAAAAATAACTCACCTGCATTTTTGAGCTTATTATCTTCCTGTAGAGCTCTGCAAAATACAATATCAATTGTAAAGAAACAATTATCAGAAACTCAAGGAAATAAATAGATCGGAGAAAGAAGAATAAAACCCTAATAAAAGGGGATTTTGACCAAATTCAAAGTTTTGTTCGTTTTTACCTGATAGATATATGATGTCATCCAGATTCCAAAATGCATTTATTTTATTTTAGTGAAAATTAACCCTCTTTTTTGTATTCTTTACGCATAGTCCCTTGTACTTTCAAAAATGTAGCATTAGTCCCTTCGAATTTTCTTTACAGATCTAACAATTGCCATCACGACTCTTACTGAACCTTCCCATAGGAATCGTATCTATTACATCTAAAAGATATTTTTAGATGTTCTTACCTCTCTTATTTAATTATATTTTGTTTATTTAATATAAAAAGTAGCTTAATGAACCAAACAAACTTTTTCAAAAGCTATATATGTAACATACACCACAATTTGCTACTTGTGATATTTGAGAATTAGAGAGACCGTCGGTGAAATTCAAGTGTGATTTAGGAATATATATTAATATTGATTAATGCACACTCAAAGTTCCATCATTACTCCTTATCTCATAGAATGTATCACATAAAGTTGTTTTTGTTAACAATGATATTACATTCAATTTCATCAAGTGATTGTTTTGATCAAGGGCCCATATTACTTCTCACGGTAGAATAACAATTACTATTCTTCGATGCCATAAAACCTGTTGTTACTATGAAGCTGATCCTTGTGGTTTTGACTTTGTGTACCCAAGGGAGATTAGTTTTTGTATTAGCTTCTTTTCAGCATGTGCCTAATTAACATTTACAGGTTTGTCAAAAACCAAAAAAGAAAAAAATAAGAGCAAAAAGAGATATCAAACCTCAAGCATGGGGCTATCTTTTGGAATATTACATGCTAACGTTACAGGAAAACCAGTCTTGAGAACTATGAGAAAAGACTTCTTCAAGTTAGAGCAAGAAAAAACAAACTACATAAATCGTCCCTCAACTTTTATTAGTGAACAAATAGTCCCTAGTTTTGAAATTTGTAACATTAGCGGTCCCTAAAATGGTAAAAACTTAACCGCCTTTTTTGCTTAAGGGACCGTTAGTGTTACAATTTTCAAATTAGGGACTATCGGTGCAATGAAACAAGTCGAGGGACGATTTATGTAATTTACTATAATATAGGGGGTGGAACTTGGAAGGTACCTATTCTACGAGCAATACCAGATCCTGTATTATCAGAGGTTCCACCAAGTAGACAAGTTACACTCACTACATTATTCTGAAATAACCATCCAATTAGTAACATGAAATTTTAAAAATAGCTAAAAATTACTCGTATGATTTATTAATATTTATGAAGATATTTACTAAATTATAGCTCAAAATCGCAACCATCTTTCATTATTTATGTTACATCCAAATGTAAATCGCTTATATGAGATAAAATATAATGGATAAACAAAACTTACTGGTCTTGTAGGTGCAGCGGCATATAAACATCCGAATCTGGCACTGTTACAACCAATCCATGCATATATCTAAAATACAAACAATAATTTAAAGTAATAAATATACCAACATAAGACTATAGCCGTTGTAAATTGTGGATTTACTAATTTTGGATTAAATAAATTGATTAGAAGAAAATAAACCTGTTTAGGAAGACGAATGATTTGAAAATGCATCTGAATTTCGTTGAAGGAGTCAGAAAAACACGTGACTACTTGTTCATCTTTAATCCCCAAATTCTGAATTTCATCAACTACTATATCAGCAGCAGAACCTGATTCTGCTGTTTGTGGGTTGAAATCCATGAATACCTAGGGCTTTTTTTGACAAAAAAAAAAACATATATTAACATGTTTATCAATCAAGCTAAATACAAAAAATGCATAAACTCTTGTGAATAAGCTAATCCATACACCCCCTCTCAGCTAGCTTTACAAGATTAGATTCATATTACAAGTTGTGCAATCACATGATAATTGCAGGAGGAATGCTTGACTAATTAGGAAGCTCAAATATCAAGTTGAACCCTAGAACTTAAAATCAATGCCCAAATAGGAACTGGAACGTGATCGACTGACTATTAATGATGAAGCGAAATAGGGAATTTGTATTATTTCAACCAAAAGATGAACACATAATACTGAATTCTCAATCAAAAGAATTTAAATCTGAATTCATTAGCTGATTACTAAATTAACAAAAATAACCAATTACTCTAACAAGCAGGAACAGAGAATCTAACAATGAAAACTGAAGATTTACCTGGAAAATTGGAGATAGAGAGTAGAAATTGGGAAGAAAATCCCTAATTGAGTTACAGTCGACAGAGAGAACTGAGGTCTGAAGATTCCGTTCAGCAAGAAAGTTAAAAGTGGGTCTCTTATTGGGCCTAATGGATATTAAACTCAAAAAACTATTAGGCCCATTCCCAGCCCAATATCGGCCTTGCTACATAAAAGACTCGCATACAAGCCGTCTTCTTCCCTGGTAGAACCCCTTGGGCGGTTTTACTTTTATGCCCTCGCACACAGTACCGTTTGCTGGCCGTCATTAGGTTTGTGCTTCACGAATTAATGCTACTCGTTGTATTCTTTGCTACTTACGACGATTTGCTGTATGTATATATGTGATGTATGCATGATAAAAGTTGTTAATTTGTTTCTGCTACACGAGTTTTCTCCGATTCTTCTTCTTCTCGTCGTTTAGGTTTAGCTTGGAAGTCGTAGCGTGTTAGTGGTTAGCCCTAAAATTTGAACAATTTAACTTTGAATTTCGAAATTTTAAGTTTAAATGCTTCCAGCTGAGTAATTTTAGTTGCCACAAATGACTGGAATATCTTAATATTCAATATAATTTGAATTTGTAATTGAAAGTTTTCGTAATAAGTGAGTTTTCATCTTCTGAATCGTACTAGATGAACAAGCATCGGATTTCTTAACTCATTAAATGTTGATAAAATATAAGATCTAGTTGGACTTATTTATATGATTATGTGGCTTAAAATGTAGAAGCTTTTGAATTGAGTTTGTCCAGCAATCATTTAGACATGTATGACTGATTTTAAAGCAACCAAATCTACTTATTTTGATGTTTTTGTATCGAATTTATGAACTTTGTGACCGTAAATAACTTATTTTCTGGTGTTTTATCACCTACATAGAGAATATGTCATTTCTAAACCTAACAATGTCATATTTTTGTAGCTATTATAACCATCATCAACAAGTAACATTCAATGGGGAGAGCAAAACCACTTCTTGTAAGCTCTGTAACAGAGCTTAAAAAGAAGGAAAAAAGAGAAAAGAAAGCAAAATCTGGTGGATTTGAATCATTAAACCTAAGTTCAAATGTGTTTAGAGGTGTTAAACGAAAAGGGTACAGAGTACCAACACCTATACAACGAAAAACAATGCCACTTATTCTGTCTGGTGTTGATGTTGTTGCAATGGCAAGAACAGGATCTGGTAAAACAGCAGCTTTTTTGGTTCCTATGCTTGAAAGACTGCAACAACATGTTTCTCAATCTGGTGTTAGAGCCCTAATTTTGTCACCTACACGTGATCTTGCTCTTCAGACACTAAAGTTTACCCAAGAACTTGGAAGATTTACAGGTAAAAAAAATTAATTTATTTAAGGCCAAAATACATTATTTTAGTACCCTGAACTTGGTTGACTAGGTCTTCTACTACCCTGAACTATTAAAGGTGCATCATGGTACCCTGAACTTGGCAAAATGGTCAATTTAGTACCCCGACTCACTAATTTGTTCTTGTTTTTTCACATGATTTGCTTCTAATATCAATATAATGAGATGAACGTATATTTTTTAGTCCGTCAAAAGCTCTAACGAAAGTCAGTCAGGTAAGAAAACGCGATCAAATTAACGAGTCAGGATTCTAAATTGACCATTTTGTCAAGTTCGGGGTACATGTTGCGCCTTTAATAGTTCAGGGTAGTAGAAGACCTAGTTAGCCAAGTTCAAGGTACTAAAATGTATTTTTGGCCTTTATTTAACATCATATTTATGTTAATCGTGTTTAGTAGTTTCAGCATCATGTATATATTTTTAAAATCTTGCAGATCTTCGTGTTAGTTTGTTAGTTGGTGGTGATAGTATGGAACTCCAATTTGAAGAATTATCACAAAATCCCGATATCATAATAGCGACACCTGGCAGATTAATGCACCATTTAGAAGAAGTTGATGACATGTCATTAAAATCAGTTGAATATTTAGTTTTTGATGAAGCTGATAGTCTTTTCAGCATGGGTTTTGCTGAACAATTACACCGAATTCTCACACAGTTAAGTGATAACCGACAAACCCTACTTTTTAGTGCAACTTTACCAAGTGCTCTTGCTGAGTTTGCAAAAGCCGGTTTGCGGGACCCGCAACTTGTTCGTCTCGATTTGGAGACCAAAATTAGTCCCGATTTGAAATTAACCTTTTTTACAGTAAGACAAGAAGAAAAGCTTGCAGCTTTATTGTATTTAATTAGGGAACATGTTAAACATGATGAACAAACATTAATATTTGTTTCAACAAAACATCATGTTCAGTTTCTTGATCATTTAGTAAGAGAAGAAGGGATCAAACCGTCTGTCTGTTATGGTGATATGGATCAAGATGATAGAAAAATTAATATATCCCGTTTTAGGTCAAGAAAAACGATGTTTTTAATTGTTACAGATATTGCAGCTAGAGGAATCGATATCCCGTTACTTGATAATGTTATAAATTGGGATTTCCCGCCAAAACCGAAGCTTTTTGTCCATCGGGTGGGTCGGGCAGCTCGGGCGGGTCGAACCGGGACCGCTTTCTCATTCGTGACACCTGATGACATGGCGTTTCTGCTTGATTTGCATCTTTTTCTTTCTAAGCCGATTAGACCTGCTCCTACTGAAGAAGAGGTTTTGAGGGATATGCAAAGGGTATTATTGGAAATTGATGAATTGATGATGAATGGTGAAACGGTTTTTGGCCGGTTTCCACAAACGGCTATTGATCTTGTTGCTGATAGGGTTCGTGAGATTATGGATTCTAATACTGAATTGGAGTCTTTGGTTAGACCGTGTGAACGGGCTTTTCGGTTGTATATGAAAACAAAGGAAAAGCCTTCACGAGAATCGATTAAACGGGCTAAAAGTATGGCCCGTGAAGGATTGCACCCGATGTTTATGAAATCATTAGCTGGCAATGAGTTATCAGCTCTAGCATTTTCTGAGGGCTTAAAAGCATACAAGTAATTTTTAATATTTTTTATTGTTATTAAAAAATGATACAGATAATAGATATAGATAGACCCCTTTTTAACTAATGGACAACTAATAATACAGAGCAAAGCAAACGGTCTTGGAATCTGAAGGTCATGCTGCAAAAGCAAAGCATCTGCAGGTAATAATAACTTTTTTGTTTATTTTTAGGGTTAATTATGTTTTAATCCTTAAATTTTTATTGGTTTGGCGATTATGACCTGCTATGACAAGTTAATCATAGGTTAATATTACAAAAACCATTTTAACCGCTTAAGTTTTTTTTTCCCGATAGTTTACTCCCTTGAGTTTTATATGAATTTTTAAAATAATATTAAGAAATAATAATTATAATAGTAATGATTATTTATTAATAACAAGTTATATGATCAGGGAGAAACTGAGAAGAAAAAAAGTGGGGTAAATCGTCAAATAAGTGAAAATTTAAGGTTACTTTAAACCATATTTAACCTTAAGAAAAGTTGCATGTTAATACAAAATGACATGTTGCATGTCAACAAAAGGGTTAAAACTTAAAACAAACATTTATGGGTTAAATACTAAGAAATATTGCCGAAAAAAGGTTAAGTGTTAAAACCCAAAATTAGTGAAAGTTTGAGGATTAAAACATAATTAACTGTAGTTTATTTATATACTATTTGTTCAGGGCCCTTCAAGCCAATGGGTGGATGTAATGAAGATGAAACGAGCTATTCATGAGAAAATCATTAATAAAGTAAATCAGCAGAATTCTATGAATCATGCTGAAAAGGTGAAACCATGAACACCGACATGTTTTTATTTCAATTTTATTTTTCACTATTGAGATATTCGTAATAACCTTTATTTATTTTATTTATTAAGAAATACCAATATCGTAACTAAATGTTGTATCTTATGTTTTGCAGGAAGTTGAAGCTAAAGACAATACATCAACAACCACAGGAAAGAAAGGTTTGTTATTTAACTAACACCTTATACTAATTAATTATTATTATTATTATTATTATTATTATTATTATTATTATTATTATTATTATTATTGTTATTGTTATTAATATGGAATTTGTGCAGTTTCTGGTAGTAAAAGGAAAGCACAAAGCTTCAAAGATGAAGAGTTTTTTATAAGTTCAGTGCCAACAAATCAAGTAGGTTTTCCTGTTTTATTAATTATTTATATATTTTGTATCCAATAATTATAATATTATAATTTATGGTGTTCACATCTTACTTTTCAGCATTTTGAGGCAGGCCTTTCAGTCCGAAGTAACGGCTTTGATTCCAACAGGTAAGAGATTAACAAATGCTAATAATTATCATGTGATTAACCTGCTTTAGTATGACTAATATATATTTATTAATTAAATTATTGTCTTTTTTTTCTTCTTATCAACCAATCATTAGGTTGGATTCTGCTGTTCTTGACCTAGCTGCTGATGATAGCGGGGGATTACAAAAGCAAAAGTCTTCATTTCATTGGGATAAGGTTTAAAGTTTAAGCTTTAATTAATTAGTTAATTAATATATTAATTTTTTAGTAATTCTTTTGTATCTCTCAACTGACAATTAATTACACCGATTTATTTTGTTATCAGAGGAGTAAAAAGTATGTCAAGTTAAACAACGGTGATCGAGTCTCAGCTAGTGGGAAGGTACATTTTCACATTATTGATTTTATTTATATATTTAATAATTTATACATAAAGCACGCACATGCTGACTACTATATACATACAATGTGATTGATACAGATAATAACAGAAAACGGTAAAAAAGCAAAAGCCAATAAAACTGGAATATATAAAAGATGGAAAGAAAAATCACACAATAAGATCTCTTTTCAAGGAACAAACAATGAAGGCAGTGCAGCTGAATCTACAAGTCTCCAAGGTATTATTAAATTAAATTAAATTAAAATTATATAATATATATACAATATTTTACTGATTTTTTCCTCAACTTTTGTATTTTTTTAGGAGGGCGCAGGATACAACATGGACGTGATAACAGGGGATTTAGAGGTGGGGCCCGTGATCGTGCGGTTCCTAATGCTAATGTGCGTTCAGAAGTTAAAAATCTTGAACAAGTTAGAAAAGACAGACAAACAAAAGCAACTAAAGCTGCTATTATGAAGAATAATCCTAAAAGAGGGAAAAAATTTGGGAAAAATGGTAAAAAGGGAGGTGGAAAAGGAGGTGGAAAAGGAAGGAAATAATAGATTGTATTTTTTTTTTAATTTGAAGAATTTGATTGGTGTGTTTCTCAAGTTTTGAATACCGAAATTTTGAATGTTGAAGATGATTTGATGTGTTTAGACAAGATTAATGGATTCATATCTCTTGTTTTATGTCTTGTTTTGCCTCAATTCTTGCTAATATAAATAAATAAGCCATATAATAATTTTTAGGGTAAGTGATTTCCATATAATAATGATAACCGTATGTCCGTATACGGTATACATATGTACAAACATGAATTGAAAAACATATCTTGTGTACAAACAATGACAAAATCGTAACGTTTTCATCGAAATAATAAAATGTCAAGGTATGATCATGTTCTCTCTTTTGTTATATGTAACATAATATATATATAATATATATTAGCATTTACCAAAAGTGCTCCGAATTCTGTCTATCAATTCCTTTTATGGAGAAGTGTATCTAACTTCTCCGATACATCCTGAAATATATACAAAATATTATATTTTATAAAAAAAAATTAAAAATGTCATCAATTACTTTAACTAACAATTCCCGCTACATACTTGTGTGACTTGTGTCAAGCCTGAACTCCAAGACATTTCTTCCTCATCTGGCTGCAACAACCAAATTAACTACTTCAATATCAATAATAATAAAATTAAAAATCAAAAAAAGTATTTAATTTCTTACAGTCTCTTGTATTGACAATACTTCATCATCAATGTTTATATCACGATCCTCCTCATTATCATCTTGATTAGGTTTATAAGGATTATAATCTTCTTTAAACCATTCATCTGCTTTAATATCTGCCATTGTCATTCTTGTTTTAGGGTTTGGATCAAGAATTCTTTGTATCAAACTCTTTGCTCCTGAAGGCACCCCTTTAGGTATATTAACCTCCCCATTGAAGATCTACAAGTAATTCAAATTAATAATATATAAGTAATTAATTAATAAATAAATTAGTTCTTACCTTTTGATAAAGTGCAGAAACGTTTCGATCTTCAAAAGGTAAATATCCTGTAAGGATTACATACAATATAACACCACAAGACCAAGTATCTGATGCAGCTGCATCATATCCTCTGTTAGACAGAATCTCAGGAGCAAGATGGTTAGGATTTCCACCATCTTCCTAATATATACATACAGATACATGTATGTATGTATATATATACATATCATCAAAACATTAGAAGAACATTTGATTATAAAAAAAAATCTGTAATTGGGATATAGTTAACTCACCTTACAATGTGCTGGCAATGTACTGAGGCCAAAGTTGGATATTTTGATGTTTCCTTTAGCATCCACAAGCACATATTCTAACTGCATTAATATTTTTATTTTTTTAATTTCTTTTTCTAATTAAGGGTTAGTTAGAATGTGGATTAAATTGGAATGAGACCTTGAGATCACGGTGGAAGACGCCTTTATCGTGACAGTAACTGACCCCGTCAATCAACTGTTGGAATAATTTTCTGGCATCTGACTCGGGTAGCTTTCCGTGTGATGTCTATTATTATAAAAATAAAAAGATAAATTAAAAAGAAGATTTAAATGTGACAGATAAGAAAAGATTACTGATAGATGGTTACAATTGTGTCAAGCAATTCTCCTCCAGTAACGTACTCCAGAACCATATAAATCTTTGTTTTGCTTGCTAAAACCTGCACATGTATTGGTGAATTTGCCATTGATACAGATAGATATAGATACAGATACCTCATGTAATCTAACGACGTTAGGATGTTTAAGGAGCTTCAATGTACCGATTTCCTTCTTTATCTGCATTGAATTTACAGAAACAGAGCAGATTCGTAATGAATTGAAGATATAAGAAGGAAATTGGAGAAAATAAAACCTCATTGGAGATGTGGACATGGTTATTGATGATCTTAATAGCGAAGGATTGTTCGGTTCCAACGTCTTTAGCGTATTTGACCTTGCCCAGATTTCCTGCCCCAAGAGTTCTCCCAATCTCGTATTTTTCACCCAATTTCATCAAAATCAATTCCTGCTGCATCTGCATCTCATCATCAACACCATCTTCTTCCTCTCCCGCCTTCTTCTTATCCTTGTTCCACCCAATGAATGATATCATTTTCCTTCAATTTCAATTTCAATTTCAACGTCAATGTGAATAATTGAATTGAATTGAATTTGGGGAAATGTTTATTTGTACGTCCAGAGAAGAGAAGAAGACGATGACCGACGAACCCTTTCCCCTTCCCCGCCATTTCCATTCCCGTTTTATATCTTTCCTTTTTTATCCACTAAAAAAATTAAAAGTATTTTTTTAAAGAAATTGCAAAACTTTATTTTGACTAAATATATTGCAAAATTAGAGTTTTTTTTTTTTTTCAAAATTGCAATATTTTATTTTGAACAAATACATTGCAAATTAGAGTTTTTTTTAATTGCCAAATTTTATTTTGACTAAATATATTGCAAAATTAGAGTTTTTTTTTTTCAAAATTGCAATATTTTATTTTGAACAAATACATTGCAAAATTAGAGTTTTTTTTTTTTAATTGCCAAATTTTATTTTGACTAAATATATTGCAAAATTAGAGTAATTTTTAAAAATTGCAAAATTTTATATCTTTCACGTTTGATAAATGTTAAAGTATATAAAGGTAGTTACTATTGTATATAATTTTTAAAATTGTCGAAAATAGTGGACCAACTTTGATAAGTTAAAAAATGGTGACGTGTTGGCATAATTGGATTGATGATGTATCATGCAAATGCAAGTATTGTTGGTTTTGTTATATTTCTTATAAGTTTTTGGTATCATGAGTTACTGTTATGGTTAGCCATTGGTGCATTATTAGTTGTATGCTTCTCATCAATGGTTGGTGTAATTTCTTGGGTTGATTTGGTGCTTTGCGCTTTGTTAGGCTAATTTAGACTTAAACGATTTTATAATTTGGTTATGTTATTTCCATACTTATAAAACCTCTTCACACACGCCATGTGCACACATACACATATTTACATTTTTTCTTTTTGCATACTCACAATACTTTTCCGCCCACACACACTTTCGTGCGATTGATAATCATGACCTAAAATATTAATCATGGCCTAAAAGTTTTAAAGTAAACAAATAATTAATTGTTCTATTTCCATCAAAGTGAACGATTAAGTAATTGAATATTTATCACAAAATTGTGATGGGGATGTTAGGGTTGGACAAAATTTATGAAAATTTCATAAATAAAAGTTTTTTTTTACACAAAGGAGGAAGACAGCAACAACCTGCGCTCATCAACCGATAAAAACCTACTCAACATAGTGATTTTTTAAAATCGAAAACCGAACAAATTACATACTTTCGGTTTAGGTTGGGTTTGTTATTGGTTAAGATTTTCTATGATCAATAAAAATAAATGAACTTTGAATAAACTGTAAAATATGAGATACAACTATAAATTGATGTAGAGTCTAGGGTGAGCATAAAAACCGAAAAACCGAACCGAAACCGAACCGCCCGAAAACACCGAACCATTTGAAAAATCGATGTCAACGGTTTTGATTTTTGGAAAACCCGAATGTTTGGGGCAGTTTTTGGGGGTATATGAAAAACCCGACCAAAAACCCCGCCCGCACCCCACAATTATATATCTTTCAAATTTTATAAAAATATCCATATATTATAAAACTAGCTTCAAAGCCCGCCCGAATGGGCGGGCATGCTTCGAAAGAGATATAGGAAAATAACAAAATAGTGATATTGTTGAAATAACGTAGCAATCCATAATTGAAAACAATTTTTGATACATTAATAAATGATATAGGAAATTTAAAAATGAAATAAAACTTTTTGTAAACGACGTTTGTTGTTGAGTTAGTGTAATTGTCATCTTTGTCGCAACAAATAACCTTCAATCATTTCTTACTCTTAACTCTTGATACAACGACATACAATTGACCATGTGAGAATACTGGTTTTTGAAGAAACAAACCAACTTATGACAACGTCTGACCTTGGATTTTATAGTTTTATTAATAGTCATAGCAAAGCAAACTTGAATAGGAAATTGTCTCCGGTTCAATTCGAAAGGCATCTTGTCTCCGGTTCATTTTATGATTTAACCCTTTCTAAAATCCAATTTGAGCTGTTTAAGTCGATACTGTTACAAAAACATACTTTTTAAAGATGAATTGCCTGATCCACAAACTGCCGAAATGCCCCTTCTCTTTTTCCTACAGGTTTTGTACCACACAATCTTCTTCTTCAACAAAGTTTTGATCTATCACCTCTGCAATATCAAACAAAATAAATCAAAACTATCAATTTATACTTAAATGACGTTAAATACTTGAATAGTTGGGGGCATGTGCATAAGCTGGGGGTGCGGGTGAAAATGAGTCAGGTCAGGGCGGGCCAACTCGCCAACACTCTTTTGAACTTTGTAAATGATAATATAGTTCATTTTTAGAAAAATTATTTATGATGTTGTAAGCATTTAAATACGCATAAGCAACTTTTGACCCATTGACACATTTCATTTCTACTATTTTATATAGTCTATAACACGTGACAAAATACGGGTGACTTATAACACTAATGTAAATGTATTAAAAATGAAAAAAAAAAAAAGAAGAAGAAGGAATTAACATTCGGATGGTAACTTTAATTGTGAGCCTAAAATTAGACAAGTCTAACATAATTTGAAAAAAAGTAAATGATCAGACATCAGTTTACCAATACGCTCAAAGTTGATTATTGCAAATCACAATTATAATAATCACGTTACAGACATGTGCCCAAATCATTTGGTTTAAATGATATCTAACCTTTAGTAAAAAAAGAAGTTTTTAAACTTCAGTGGTCTTAATATCATGTTGATTAATGTGAGTGATCTTTTTTTCCTTCTTAATGGTAATGTAAAATAAGCCACAATAACACAAGCCACAATTTCAGGGACCTTTACCCTTCTTCATTTTGAAGGAAATGTTTTTCCTCTCACATCTTGCAAACTATGGTCTGGCATGTTTTAATTAAAAAAACAGATTTTAGATTTTAATAAATTCATCGTATTTCAAGAACATAAATTTCATCTATGTGCAGGTACTGTCGAAGAAATATTGCCTATGGTGTTCTATATCGGGAAGCAGAGACAATATCGTCCAATATAACCGTAGCTTTTTATTTTTGTAACAAAAGAAAAATGAATTTAAAGCACATTTATAAAATCATAACAGTATGTATTCATGTAAGTATATACGTATACATATACACTAAAAGAGAGAGAGAGAGACCTCAGATTTTCAAGAGGAACACATCCGAGCTCATTATTGCATATTGGACAACATTCAAGTTCATCTATGAACTTCTTATGATACATTTCCATGTGCCGTGTAATTATCGTAGGGTTTAAGCAAATTTTCACCACCGATAACTTGCGGTAATCTCCTTCTGAGAAGGTCTTCAGAAGTAATCAGAAGGACTTCAGAAGTAATAGCAGGCTAGCAGCTGCAATTTTAGCTCTCATTGCATTTGCACCTTCGGTTGTTTTTGATAAAAGATCCAAATCGAACACCACTAACGGGTTGGGCAGCTGCCCCGATTATACCGTTACCCATGCCCACAATAAAGCCTTCAACACCTGCTTGTTTTATTCCTCTAAGAAATATACAAATCGGGTGTCTGCAAATCGTGGAAACAGATTAAACAAACATAGCATAAATTATAAATGGGATAAAATGTCCCCAAAGTGAATAACATATTTGTATGAACTATGAACATGCAATTACATATCCAAAATGTTTACAATTTAAGCTCATTCAAGCACAAAATGAATATTAAGGTGAAGGCGTAATAGAGCCACAACAGTTTACGTCTCTAAGCTCTTCGTTGACCAAAAAGACAGCCCTAAACCAAAATCAGATTTTTTCAGCAGCCCTAAACGAAAAACACAATAGATGGTGTTAAAAAAAATTTGGCATGATTCAATCAAAAACAAATTCGAACTCAAAGTAAGTGAAGTATGGATCGAAACAATTAAATAAAAGCAAAAAAATGCCACAATTCCGGAAGAAAAAGAAGAAAAAATCTAACGAATCATAAATGCAGACTTACGTGACTGTTTCGTTTAACGACGAGGAAGGAGGCGACTGTAGTGGACAAAATTGGCAGAGAAAACCCTAAATCGTGATGACATGGGAACAACGGCAATGGAGAGCTTAGAGCGGCAATTGCTGAAGGTTTAGGCGAATCGGTCGTACGGGGCAAGTGAATTAGGTCATATACACAATGGAGAGCTTAGAGCGGCAATTGTTCATGAGATGCTAGGGCCAATCGGAGAATTACACGTGGTAAAACCGGCCAATGAGAGAGCTCGGAATTGCTTTGTTGTCAAACCCAAGCTAAATTAGGCCTCATATATAGGAGAAGATATATAGGAGAAGATATTTGACATTTAATTATCTTTTAAATAAAAGATATGACTAAAGTTATTATATGGATGATAATATGGACTAAGATCGTTGCGAAAGATTATTGGATGATATTCTATTATTAATATTAATCAAGTTATGTTAGTTGAATTAATTATTACATTATATTAAACTTACTAGTTGTTTTATATTTATAACGAAATGTGTTAAGGTTTGAAGGTTTGAAAGTTTGAATCATAATATTCAATTTTTAAGGTAACAAATTGGTAAATTTAAAAGAACACAAAAAACCGAAAAAACCCCGAAACCGAACCGAAAAACCCGAAACCGAACGAGGTGTAATTCTTAAAACCCGAACTTTTGGGGTGGGGTTTGGTTTTAGTTAAAAACTGCCCCAAACCGTCCCATGCTCACCCCGTAGAGCTAAAAAAATAATAACGTCACATAAGGAAGATCATGCAATTAATCTCTTCCGTATTAATTTATTACTTGTAGCATACATCTATTTCAATACTTGCTATTATCGAGATGGTTAATTTCCTAAAAATTAAGAAAAAAAACTTGAAACATTTGCAATATTTTTCTCATTTTACTATATACATTTCCCATTATTTTACTATATATACATTTCCCATTAAGATCTACTGTTCATTATAAAATATAATCCCGTTCCATTATTGAAAGGCATATGTAAGTCGTTGTTAAATGAAAAAGAGACCCTTTGGTGTCGGGTTATTCAGGCGATCCATGATGAAGATGGTGGTTTCAATTTGTGTATTAATCCTCGCCTGAAAAAAGGTACGTGGTACAACATTATAGGGACAGTTAATTATTTGCATGAAAATAATGTTGTTGATTTTAATGTGTTTCAATTTAAATTGTTTAATGGTGAAACGATCAAATTTTGGATGGATGCTTGGATAAGTGATATTCCTCTTTCACAATTATTTAATCGACTTTTTCGATTAGAATTAAATTCTTTTTGCAAGGTTAAAGATAGATGGATGAATGGTGAATGGGTTTTTAATTGGAGAAGAAGAATTCGAAACAGGGTAGAGAAAGAACAATATGATAATCTCTTGAACCTTATTCGGGATTCCCAAATTTCCGAAGGAAGAGATAAAGTGTGTTGGGATTTGTGTGATTCAGGTGAGTTTACGGTTGGAAAAGCTCGGAAAATTATTAATGATATGTTGTTCCCAGGCTCAAATATTAATTTTAGTTGGTGTAATGCTATTCCTTTGAAAGTAAATGTTTTTATGTGGCGTCTTTATTTAGACCGGGTTCCAACGAGACAAAATTTATCGAGGAGAGGGATGGAAATAGAGTCCATTATGTGTCCAATTTGTAATGATAAGATGAAATCTTCTTCTCATATTATGTTTGGTTGTGTTTTAGCTCAAGATCTTTGGAAAATGATTTATAGATGGTGTGACATGGAGGAATGGAGTTGTGATTCAATTGTTCAATGGGGCTCGAAATGTGATGGCTTACCGAGCTCAAATTATCGGAGATTGAAGATTTTATCTATCGGCTTTACAACTTGTTGGATGTTGTGGAGATTTCGGAACTCGGTCGTGTTTAATAGTGGTAGTCTAAAAAAATCGGATTTATTTGATAATATTCGTTTGTTTTCGTATTCGTGGTTAGCTCATATGTCTAAAAAAGTTAAGATCTTATGGGATGAGTGGTTGAAAAATCCCTTGTAATGTAACCTTTTTTAGTCTAGTTTTTTGCTAGACTCTCGTTTTTTAATATAGTTTTGGAGGTCTTCGGGGGGGGGGGGGGGGTGACGGCAATGCCGAAACTCAACCCGTTGCCTTCTTTTTTTTCTGTTAAAAGAAAATATGTAAGTCGTTGTTTTTCTATGTGGACCTACCATGTTGAATACAATTCTTCCGTAGAAAGGCTATTAAATTTGTGCGGTATAAAGTTAATAGAGGATATTTTATTCTCTCTAATTTACATTATAACCCCTATTCTTTTGAGGAATGATATAATGTCCCCTGGCTTTTAGTTTTCATTTGGGATTCTGGAAAACAGTTATGATATTCAATGTGAATGGAAAGTTACTACAGTATTATTTATTATTATTATACTAGCAGGGTACTCGCGCAATGCGGCGGTGGTTCCCGGTATTTATAGTTTACGGCGATCAGGTGTTGTCAACGGCCTGGAAAGAAGAATTACGTAAAACGAGTCAATTTTGTTAATTTGGTGAAACATGTCATTATGGTCAAACAACTCAATATATTCACACGAGCCATTGTTGAAATTCAATTTACTAATGAAACAACAAACAAATCAAACTGATATTATCTGAAATAGTTAAAATTATCAGTCAGCAATTGTTAGTGCAATTGGCGTTTTTTTTAAAATATGGGTCGTTTGAGCTATGTTGAAGTAAAAGGTTATATGATATCAGTTGATGGGATAAAACAAAGTATCAAGTAGATTAAGTGGTTAACACACTCTTAATTCCCAAATGGTCTTGGGTTCGAATTCCCCAAGCAATTATTTTTTTATTTTGTGTTGTTTAAGATGTTTCCCAAAGTAGAAGTCTTAAGATTAAGACATTCTAATATTAAAAGGCCTAAATGCATTAAGAGTATTATAGATAATTATTATATTAAACGTTGCATTGTATTAGAAGTTATTATTATTATTAGATAAAATTTGTATTACTTAAATAAACAACACAATATTTTGATGTAGTATTATGCATGAGTTGTATGTTTTGAGCAATATAATTATTAATTTATTCAAGTGTTGTTTAATAAAGCTTTTATAATCGTGAAAATTAAATACTTCAATAATATTATTGTAATAAAACAAAAATTAAAATACATGTTATATAGATCTCATTAAATCTTAGACTCATTAATATGGTTATAATATGTAGCAAAATCAAATGTGAATATAAGGCAGAATATTTGTCCAAGCCACATGACGTTCAGTCGTTCATCGAATAGAATAAGCGTATTTAGTTTCATTTAATTATACTTATATAAAAAGTATACTTTTTGTATTGTTTTATAAAACATATAAGTATATAAAAAATATTAGGTAAATTGGTAAATCAAATAACAAAACTGTATTTCTAAAATTCTACACCGTAACTATTATATGTTAGTTCTGAGCATTTAAAAAAATATAAATTTTTAATGTTGCATTTTGAAACTCCAATAGATTAAAAATAGTATTTTTCTTGATTTTCTTATTGTTAGAAGATAAGATCTTCCCAAAATAATTTCATAAATGAAAAAAGTAAATTAATAAATCTGATATAAAACAAATAGTAATTTTTGCTTAAGAAAATGAAGGTTTTAAAATCCCGTTACAACGTGCGGGCTACATATTGCCCGTTTATATTTCATTCATGATGAAACTTACATTTAAATAGCAAAAAAAAAAATAAAAAACAATAAAGAAGATCCCAAACTATTGGAAAAAAAAAAAGAAACTAGCGGTTGAACTTTTGACTTAGATTAGCTCTTTTTTGACTTGAGTAACGGGTCAGGTAACAGGTCATCAACCCAAAAAATTACTCATTTTCTCTGTACAATGGTAAATACAATCACAAACGAAATAACTGCTGCATTCTCCGGAGGACTGAATGCCAAAAGTTTGAAGACAATCCTTGCTACACAAATCATTTGAACATCGCTCGGCGCCATAATCGAGTTTTTCTTTACAAATTTTGAAGACATTCCGCGAATGCGCACCTAAAAACTTACAAGGTTACAAATCACATTTTGATATAATCATGTTCGTAGTTATATTGTTTTGAATCATTATATTTAAAATATTTAACAACACAAACTTATGGTACATGTGTTCTATGAAACTTTAGTGATTAACATTTAATGAAGGAAGTAATTTTGTACCACAATTTTTACTTTATTCAGCGTAACTATTGTTTTGGTGTATGAAGTAAAAGTTGTCATACATAAATTCCTGGCGTCTAATAAACTTGGGATAAGAAATTACCAACGACCATGAAATATACGAGGAACATGATAACAACCAAGGATTTTGTCATGTTGATTTGTCTTGTGTGTTGGTTTATTCTGTGCTTTGAGTTTGACATATCTATATGCGATTGTAGGGAAATTAAGATTAGTGCACATTAATATCTAATGTGAATTAAGATTAATTCACATAAAGTTTCATTTATTCTAAAGTGCCAGTTTCCTAACTCTTACATATACCATTTCATTTATTTTAAATTGTCAAAGTCTTAGGAATTTAAGATTAGCGCATATGTCGTAGTTTAATTACTAGCGGTGTACCCGCGCAATGCGACAAATGGTATTCTATTAACTTATTTCGTGAAATATTGTTCGGTTACACGTTCTATTCTAACAATTACTATACAAAAGAATAATAATTAAAATCATAGTAAACGTAAATATGTTCATAATCAGTAAATGTGTAAGCAAGTCATCATTGTGAATATTGTTTATTGATATTCACATTCACAAAAAAGTCCATTTTATCACAAAAGAATTCTTCTTTTCCAACATGTTCTATAGACGTGTAGGTAGAATTGAAAATGGTGATTTACAGCCCGGTTTGTCTGCTACACAAGGGTGTTTTTGAGAATGTGCAGCCGTACATGACCGATATTTTATAGGGGCCCAATTTTTATATATATCTTATATATATAATATTAAAATTTAAGCCAACTTAATAATTTAATAGAAAAAGTTAAAAAGTCTAAATTAATATAAAAATCTCGTATTTAGGAAACCCATTTTCGTGTTTTTGCACGGGGCATCCGAAATCTTGGAGACGCCGTGCTGCTACAAGTCTACAACTGCATTTTCTTTGAGAAATAATATCTATTTGTGGTGAAGTAAATCACCAAAACCTAAAATGATGCAACCATATGACATATTTCTCTCAAATCCCCATATTTCAGCAGCATGAATCATTGGTAAGCAATGTTCACAGTAGCCCACAAAAGTTGACCAAATTTGAAAATTGACCTTCTGATTTTAGAGCCCATATCTAAAGTTACACCAATTGATTAAAAGACATCAACATAAACTATTGTAATAGTAAATTACTTAAATCGTCCTCTTAGTTTGTATGAAATTATGAACTTGGTCTCTCAATTTTTTTTATTACACGAACAATCCCTTAAAACACTTGCAAATTTGTATCTTCATATTTCAATCATGATCAAACTTACATTTAAAAAGAAAAAAACCATTAATGCATATCCTAAACTTCAATAATGTGTCGGTAGGGTTTGGTACCCGATACCATATCATCAACCTAACAAATTACTTTTTTGCTCTTTACATTTGTAAGTACAACCACAAATGAAATAACGGATGCATTCTTTACTGTTCATAAGCTTGATGACAATCATTATTACACATTTACACATATCATCTGAACATCGCTCAGCACCATAATCGATTTTGTCGTAACAGAATCGGAAGACATTGCACGAATGCGTACCTAAAAACTTAGAATGTTACAAATTTACATTCTGATGCAATCATGTTTGTAGTTATGTTATGTTTTGAATAAATATATGGATTTTCTACTACCCTGAACTTGGGTAACTTGGGTAACTGGATTTTCTACTACCCTGAACTATTAAAGGTGCAGCATATTACCCTTGAACTTGGGTAACTGAATTTTCTACTACCCTGAACTATTAAAGGTGCAGCATATTACCCTGAACTTGACAAAATGGTCGATTTAGTACCCTGACTTACTAATTTGACCTTGTTTTCTCACAAGATTTGCTTCTAATATCAATATATTGAGATGAATATATATTTTTAAATCCGTCAAAAGCCCCAACGAAAGTAAGTCATGCGAGAAAATGTGATCAAATTAATGAGTCAGGGTACTAAATTGACAATTTTTTCAAGTTCAGGGTACCATGCTGCACCTTTAATAGTTCAGGGTAGTAGAACACCCAGTCAGTCAAATTCAGGGTACTAAAATACATTTTGGCCTAAATATATTAAGAAATATAGCAACACAAAGTCAAGGTAAATGTGTTGATATAATTTATGTACTTTAACTTTTACCCAAATCATCATAACTATTGTTATGTTATGTTTATATTAAGAAATATATCAACACAAAGTCAAGGCAAATGTGTTCAATATATTAAGAAATATAATTTATGTTATGTTTTGAATCAATATAGCTGTACAGTTTGCTTCCACGGTGTGGTGTATAAAGTAAAAGTTGTGGTAGAAACATCATTATTCATCTAATAAAACCTAAATTTAGAAAACTTGGGATAAGAAATTACCTGCGATCATGAGAAATGCAAGAATCATTGTAACGACCAAGGATTTTGTCATGTTGATTTGTTTTCTGTGTTGCTTTGGAGGGCAATTAAAATTTTGAATTTTGTGTTTTCCTAATTCGTGAATATATAATTTCAATTAAGATTAATGCACATGAGTTGCGTTCAAGGAGGTCCATGATTTTTATAAAGTCTCGAGGAACAAATCTTAACCATTGATTAATATGATCTAATGATCAAGATTAATCACATACTTTATACATGGAGGGTATTTTGGTCATTTGGCACTAAATTTTTTCTTTTTATTATTTTTTTATTTTTTATTTTAAATTTTTTTAATTTTTTTAATATTTAATTGGAGGGTATTTTGGTCATTTTGAAAAAAATATTTTTTTTATTTTTATTTTTTATTTTAAAATTTTTATTTTTATAAAAAAAATTATTCTTTTAAAAAAAATTATTTATTTATTATTATTTTTTAAAAAAATTATTAATTTTTCCATTAATAACACATAATGTGATTGCATAGTGAATCACATGGATTGCATAGTGAATCACATGTGCTTGCATTCTGAATCACATGTGATTTAACTAAAACATGATTTTACACTAAAATCATATGTGATTTTACACTAAAATCACATGTGATTAAGTTATACAAGTAATTATCAAATAAATATTATTTTTTAATAAATAAAAAATAAAAATAAAAAATAAAAAAAAAAAAAAAAATACCCCTCAATATATATAATATGTGATTAATCTTGACCATTAAATCCTATTGATCAATGGTTAAGATTTGTTCCTTGGGACTTCTTAAAGATGATGAACTTCCTTGAACGTTTCTCTAAGACCGGTGCCAACCCTGCGTCAGGGGGCACGTCGACGGGGCGTCGAGCCACGACGGGCGTTGGCACCGAGCCGTCGTGGCCGGCGTCGTGGCGGGTTCGTCGTGGCGTCGACGGGCGTGGGAAGCCGTCGAGGGGGTAGGACCGAGGGAGCGTGTGGGTTTTTTTCAAAAATCAATTTTTTTTTATTATTTTTTTTAATACAAATAATTAATACTACACACAATCTCTATAAAAACCCACTATACTCTACCATTTTAAACACACAATCACATACTTCCTCTCTTACTCTCACAATCACATACTTCCTCTCTTCCCAATTTCCATATTTTTTTCTCTCAAATGGATCCAAACGATGACGCCGATGATTACTGGCAAGATTATGTCAATGTAACAGCCGTCTTCGATTTGAACCAAACTATTGAAAGGCTTGATTATCTGGATCAAGAAGAAGCCGAAAATTCCACCGTGCCAAGAGCACCACGAAGATATATACCAAGAGATCGTGTTGCGGCTGCTGAACGTTTATGGAATGATTACTTTGCCGACAATGCCGTTTTCCCCCCGGACTACTTCCGAAGACGGTTTCGCATGTCGAAACCTTTGTTCATCCGTATATGCCAGGCTATACATTTTTATAATCCACCGGGTCAACTACCGTCGTATTTTGATTATTTCCGTCAAAAGAGAGACGCTACGGGTTACCCCAGTTTTAATGTATTTCAAAAGTGTACCTCTGCCATACGTCAATTGGCGTACGGTTGTGCCGCTGATATGTTTGATGAGTACCTACACATGGGTCAACAAACAGCGTACGATTGTTTGGACAACTTTTGTAAATGTATATTCCATCTATACTCGACTGAGTTTTTGCGAGAACCAACCACTCAAGATGTACAACGTTTACATGCCAAACATCAAGAGATACATGGTTTTCCTGGGATGCTTGGTAGCATTGATTGTATGCATTGGCCTTGGAAAAATTGTCCAACAGCATGGCAAGGCCAATACACACGTGGTGATCAAGGGTGTCCCACAATAATGCTTGAAGCTGTTGCGTCATACGACTTGTGGATATGGCATGCGTACTTTGGCCCGGCGGGTTCGAATAACGACATTAACGTCCTTAACGAATCAGATTTGTTTGATGAAATAAGGCAAGACAGGTCTCCCGTAGTTCCGTTTACTATTTCGGGTGAGCAATTTACGAAGGGTTATTATCTAGCTGATGGGATTTATCCGGAATGGGCAACGCTTGTCAAGTCGTTTAAATGCCCTATTGAAGAAAAGAACATGAAGTTCAAGCGGTTCCAAGAATCCGCTAGGAAGGATGTCGAACGAGCTTTTGGAGTGCTTCAAGGACGGTGGGCAATCATTAAAAACCCGGCACGACCATACAGTGTGAACAAAATACGACGGATCATGTACACTTGTGTGATATTACACAACATGATTACGGAAGATAACGGCCGCGCAATTTGTCCAATCGAAGAAGACTATACCGCTAACCCGGATAATCACCCACAACGTACATGGCATGAACGTGTTGCAGCACAATTGCGTATTGAAAAGGAGATACGTGATCGAGTTGTGCATCATAAACTTCGCAATGCCTTAATCGAACACATTTGGACCCTCCCGCCGAACTACCGTCAACGTTAATTTTTTTTTTCCGTAATTTTTTTTTCCGTATTTTTTTTTTCCGTAATCGTGTTTTTTTTAATCGTAATGTTTTTATTTTTTTTTATAATTAATGTAATGTTTTTTATTTAATGTAATGTGTTTTTTTATTAATTAAAATGGTGATGTGGAAATGATGATGTGGAAAGGATGGGTTTAGTGATGGGTTAGTGATGGGTAGGGTTGGCACGAACGTGTCAGTAGCAGGTCAGTAAGGATGCGATGACGTGGCGCTAGTGATGAGTTTAGTGATGGGTAAGGGTTGGGAGAGGCCTAATGCACATAGCGTTTCATATATTTTAAAGTGGCAGTTTCCTAATTCGTACACATAACGTGTTCATTTATTCTAAAAATGTCAAGTTTCATAATTCGTGAATATTTAATGTTTTTTTGAACGGCGATTTTATTAAAACACTAGTAAAAAAAACAAGAAGTAAAACAATCACAGAGTTACAAGGAAATGTTTTTTCAACCAATCGACCCAACTAAAGTTTGAGTTGCATCTATATCTAGACCAATTGAAAGAACAAGATACAATATCATCAAACATAACCTCTTTTTTAGGAATAATTGAATCAAATAAAAGTTTATTGCGGAAATTCCAAACTCGCCACCAACTAATGTAGAAAATACCCTCCATCATAACTTTGTGTTTAATTATAAGGAAGATTGAAATTACCAAACCAAATCAACCAATCCGCATAAGAGGACATCACTGGGATAGAAATCCCCCACCAAGTCGCGATTTTGTTCATAACATTTCTAACCATGTAGCAAATAAAGAAAAGGTGAGTTGTTGACTCCACATGATGCCCACAAATAGGGCAAAGAATAACATCAATCTCATTTCCTCTCCTAGATAAATTAAGACGAGTGGGAAGATTATCCAACTTGATTCTCCAAGAAAAAACATTTATTTTAGTTGGAACACTTTTAATCCATCGTCAGTAAAATTTCTAACGGAAGAAACTGAAAAATCACCCGAACCAGACAAAGACCAATACCATCTATCTTGCATCGATGGAAGATGAAAACATGCAATCTTCGAAGAAATGTCTATAAGCTGTGAGTGCTCAATGCCTCCCCTCGGAGTGCGCCACAACGAATAGCAACATCAAAATGCGAAATTTGAAATATCCCTGCAAGTTTCGAGGGCAAATATTCTAGGGTACTGATTATTTAAAGCACCATCTCCCATCCAATCTTCATTCCAAAACATAGTATCCTCTCCGTTACCTATTTTTTTTAATAAGAGCGAGTAAATCAATTCCTTGACGATTAAGATGATGAGTACTTTTTACAATATCCATCCATAAAGATTGCCGAGAATAGTTTGACATTTTCGCCAGATTTCCATCTTCCCCATAAATAGCTTTAATGAATTTAACCCAAAACGAATTCTTTTGAGTTTTAAAACACCATATCCACTTGAACATAAGAGCTCTATTTAAGGTAAAGAAACTGGAAACACCTAAACCCCCTTTATCTTTTGAAGCCAAAACATTATTCCATTTCAACCATACCATTTTCTTTTCATTATAGGTTGCTCCATTGAAAAAAAAAAACTACGAATAGATTTCATTCTTTTTAACACCTGCATAGGGACTTTAAACTACGAATATTTAATGTTGATTAAGATAAGTGCATATATGGTAGCTTGGTTTAGAAATTATGAAAAGAATTGTACTTCGTACAACTTTTATTATTGCATTCACTATAACTATTATTTAATATGATTATACAATTAGTTATAAAAATTATATTATTTGTGTATGAACTAAAATATCAAATGGTAAATGGATTTTCTTATGTGATAATTTCAAATGGTAAAGTAAAACATACTTTTACATGTTTAACCCTCTAACGGTATAAAATACACATAATCAGTCTCTAATTTGCTTATGTTTAACCCTTTAACCCACTTAAAATCAATGAAATGGTTTACACAAAATCAATAAAATAACAAAATCAATAATATTGCAGCTTACATTTGCTTATGCTATGATGCCTACCAAAACTAGTTGTGGGCCCATTTTCAGGAATCTTGAGATGTTCTTCATTATAGTTGACTTTTTCAAGAAAAAGACCATGAGGTGGAGCTACAAGAGCAACTTTTGCAAGTTCTTTTCGATCACATGTTTCCAAAATTTTGGGAATAATGTCTGGTGGGATTGCTTCCCTACCAATTTGTAGCAATAAAGCAACCTAAAAATGCAAAATTTAATAAATGTTTTGTAATAATTGCATCACTTGAGTAGATTTATAAGCAAAATTGAGATTGGTGTACCATATTTCGGATTTGTCTATAAAGAAACCCTGAGCCTTCAACCTCAATCTGCAAAATTGGTCCCTGAGAAGAAATAAATGTTTGATTTTTATAATCGAATCATATAAAATTGTTTTTTTAAGTAAACAAACGTCTGGATGTTTGTAATTTATCTATTTTACCCTTCAAAATATGAAACTTATAAATTTTGTAAAAACGAAAAAATAAATAAATAAATGAGATTAACTAATTATTTATTTTCTCATTTTCCCCCTTCTGACTTGGGTTATAGAAGTTTTATAACTTTCATCATATTTAATACCCAAATTTTTTAAAAAGGAGGTTTTTACCTCTGAATATTAAAAAAAAAAAAACTCTGAATATATAAACCTCAAACATAATTAAATTTTAATAGTCACCTTTTCAATTATATCCACTCGAAATATATTCTTCACAGGGTTGACTAACCGATCATTACGTTGTGCATTAGCAAAAGCAGAAAAATCATGTTTCCCTATAAAATATTTAGCAGCTTCCTTCATAACACAAATATTGAGTTTAGAAAGATTATGGTAAGCATATAAACGATAAAACGGGTCCGTAATTGTGTCATTGTAAATCTTGTAATGATAAATTTTTCCTGTAACTGAAAAACGAGCATGAAAATCGGGAATTGCAGGACTAATTTCTTTAACTCGAAAATCAGGAGGAAGAACACCATTTAGTGCTGCATGCATATGATCCAGATCGTCATAATTGAAAGGTGTAAGAAAATGTGCAACCTGAAAAAACTTGAATCAATAAAAAACAAAAATAAAAACGAATAAATTACATAAATCAGGTTTGTATGAAATTATGTATTTCGTCCCTCATTCTTTTTATAATATTATGGATAGTCCCCGATTTTGAAACTTGTAATATCAAGTCGAGAGGTGAAATCCATAATTTCATACAAGCTACAATGACGATCTAATTAATTTACTCTAAAATAAAAATAAAAAAAATAAAAAATTGTGACCTGACCCAATGCATGAACTCCTGTATCGGTCCTACTAGCACCAACTAAACAGAGATCCTTACGGTCTAAGTTTGTAACTCGGGTTAAGGCCCGTTCCAATGTGGACTGCAGGGTTGGTGTTACGGGCTGATACTGCCAACCTAATTGTATTAATACCTTATAATCAATTTTGTAATCATTTAATAAACAATAAACGAGATTAAAATCAGCAAACACTAACAAGTAACAGGGAGATATGACCAGCAAATTAGATGAATTTTGTAAAATCGAGTTAGGGATGATTATAATTGAGTAATTAAGACATGTGAAATGTAGTAATTGGATAATTGTAACCTAACAAGATTACTATAATAGCTTAAGTGAGTAATTGATAAGCGAAGATAGAAACCAGAATATCGAGTGCCGTCGTAAGATAAAACCAGGCGCCATTTGTAAGCAGGAACAGTCTGAAGTTGCTGTTGATGATTGTGATTATTGGGATGGCCGTCGATAGGAGCAACGGCCAACGGAAGTCCAGCGGAGGCGTAACTCATCACCGTTATCTATCAATTCACAAACAAAAACGGCATTTTTATCACCAGAATTTGAGCCGAATTTGGTGGATTTCCCTTACTTTTTGCGATTAATTAATTTGACGATAGCTTGTGTTTGGGGTGGAGATTGAAGCAACTGGGGTGCCGCAGGCGGCAAATAATAGGCAGGGAAACACTGGATGAGGGGAGAGAAAATGCCGGATGGTGAGAAGCACGGGTAGTTGGAGGTGGTTCGACGGTGGCGATTGGTGTCTGTGAAGTGTTTTCCGGCGGGAAGAAGCTGAAAACAGGGTAGAATCCCTAAAATGTATTATACGAGTAACTACTTAACTAGTACTAGTATGTTATAATGACGTTTAAACCCTCCAACTTACTAGGAATTGCTATTGTACACCCTTTTACTATATTCAGTTGTCACTTTGGTAATTATAGTATATCATTTTGTACACTTGTAACTTGACTCGTCACTCAAAACCTAAATTTCCAACTCGTAAATCGAATAATAAGAGTCAAAATCAGTAATGTACTTTTTTAAACTCATACGATTGCGAAGTGCTGGAGATAATTTCTTTGAATTCAAGTTGAAAAACTACAAACATTGTTAAACTCTACTTTATGTAATAAATTTTGAAAAAACGTAAATGTGTAAAACAAATAATTTGAAATGGAACATGTAATTAAAACAATAGGAATTATAAAAACCTAAAAGGCAAAGTCAACCTATATTTTGTTACTCGAAATCTTTGAACCTTGTTGCCTAAATATAGGTATAAACTTTTGTCAAAGTCTGATTTATGTTTATGTTTGAGGCGAATAGGCGATGGAATACAACAATATTCTTGTGACCTCATGACCATCACACATCTTATACTCGTGCCATGCAGCGCACCGTAATTGCAAAGCTACAAACATTGATAACTGTGATTGAGATTTGAGTATCAGAGCAAATCATAGAATTACATTAATCTGTCAATATAATTAAATATTAATGCGTGTGGTATTGGTGATGTAGTTAAGAGAAAACGCATTGGTGTGATATGCAATAAATCTTTCTTTCATTGGGTTACAAGAAACGCGTGTGTCGAAGGTGGATTGGTTCATGATCAGACAAATTTGGGCCAATGTTTCGTTCGGTTTTGCTCTTAGTAGTGCGGTTGGTACATCGGGAGGTCTTCTTTCGATGTGGGATCCTTCTTTATTTATTAGTTCTCGTATTGAAAGTTTTCAAAATGTATTGTTTGTGCGTGGCGAATGGAAGGTAAATAACCTCAAATGTATTATGGGGAATGTGTATGCTCCACAAGGTACTGTAGACAAAAGAAGATTATGGGAGTTTATTGTCAACTATATGCAGACAAATGAAGGTAATTTTATTTTATTGGGTGATTTTAATGCGGTTAGAGATGAAGGTGAAAGATGGGGTTGTAGTATGAACGCTAGAGAAATTGGAGATTTTAATTGGTTCATTGATTCGGCAAGCCTTGCTGAGGTCCCTATGGGTGGGTCTGCTTATACCAGAATCAGTACGGATGGTCGGAAAATGAGCAAACTTGATCGATTCTTTGTGACTGAAGGGGTTTTTGAAGTTTGTGCTGATCTTATAGCTAATGTCATGACTGACATCATCTCGGATCACCGACCTATAGTGATGGCGCAATAAAATGTTGATTATGGTCCGCGGGTGTTCCGGTTCTTTAATTCCGGGATGGATGATGGGTCTTTTGAAGAAATGGTAAAAGCGACTTGGAGCATGAATGTGGATAGTTCTAGTAGTAGTCATTTGATCATTTTTAAGGACAAATTAAAGATGTTAAAGGATAAGTGCAAAGTTTGGTGGCGGAATAAAAACGCTATAATTGCGGAAGAAAAGAAAGGATTGATCGATAAAGTGAGCCGTATAGAACAGAAGATGGATACGTATATAGCTTCGGACGACGAGTTGCGGGAAAGGCAAGATGCGAAAATGTTATTGTATAAATTGGAGGTCAAAGAATGGAAAGATTTGTCCCAAAAGCCAAGATCATATGGGCGATTGAGGGTGACGAAAATACCAAGTTCTTTCATGGAATCATTAATAGCAAAAGACGACATTCTTTAATTCGTGGTGTGAAACATGAAGGGGATTGGATTACCTCTCCGCCGGCGGTGAAAGACTTATTTTATTCTTATTATGCTAACAAATTTAAACAGGTACCGGTTATCAAAGTTTCAAGGCGAAGTGATAAATTCAAGAGTCTGACCTCCGATTACTCGGCCACGGTTACAATGACAAAATTGAAAGCCGCGGTGTGGAGCTGCGGGAATGATAAGGCCCCGGGCCCGGAAGGTTTTACTTTTGCGTTTATTAAACAATTTTGGGATATTTTAAAATGTGATATTTTTAATTTTGTCGCTGAGTTTTTTGAAACAGGGTTTATTCCTACAGGATGCAATTCGTCCTTTATTACGCTGATTCCGAAAGTGCTGAATCCGCTTGCAGTGAACGACTATCGGCCCATTAGTCTTATTGGTGTGCAGTACAAAATCATTGCTAAATTATTGGCCCTTCGTTTAGCTATTGTGGTGGATTCGGTTGTTAGTCAAGAACAAACGACGTTTATCAAAGGTCGTCAAATTCTGGACGGCCCTTTGATTGTGAATGAGGTTATATAGTGGTATAAAAAGAAGAAGAAGAGTGCCATGATTTTAAAGATAGATTTTGAAAAAGCGTATGACACAATTAGTTAGGAATTCCTTGACCGTATGATGGAATTTATGAACTTCCTGGAGAAGTGGCGGAAGTGGATAGGTGCGTGCCTTAGATCGTTTATTTTTTCATCTCTTTATGATATGCTATCTTCCTTTAGCCAGACTTCCCGCATTACTGTGATCAAGAGGAAGCGTCGAGGGCCTCGGTCATCATAAATGGCAATGCATCTAAAGAGTTCAAGCTTGAAAGAGGGCTTCGACAAGGTGATCCTCTATCGCCTTTTTTGTTCATAATTGTCATGGAAGGTCTACATATAGCCATGGAAGAAGCAACATCTAGTCACATTTTCAAAAGGGTGAAGGTAAATGATGATTCTTTCTTTTTATCTCATTTATTGTATGCTGATGATGCTATATTCATAGGGGAGTGGTCAGTTAATAATATGCAAAAGCTTCTTATTATCCTACACTTTTTTCATATGGCCTTGGGGTTGAAACTTAATTTGCATAAATCTAATTTGTATGGTATTGGGGTCCCGGATGGAGATGTTAAAGAGATGGCGGGTTTGCTTGGCGTTTGTAGTAGCAAATTACCTTTTATTTATCTTGGGCTTCCGGTGGGAGCTTGTATGTCTAGAACAAAGAATTGGGAGATTTTAATTGATAAATTTAAGAAAAAATTATCCGGTTGGAAAGTTAATTCTTTATCGGTTGGCGGTAGATCGTTATTTTTGAAGTCGGTGTTGGGTGGTTTGGATATCTATTATATGTCATTATTTGTTATGCACAAAAGTGTTGTGAAGAGTTTAGAAAGATTGAGAGCCTCTTTCTTTTGGGGCGGTACTGAAGAAAAATGAAGAATTCGTTGGGTTAAATGGGAGTCGGTTTTGGCGTCGTTTCAAAATGGTGGTTTAAATATTGTAGTCTATAATCTTTTAATATTTCTCTTGTGTTGAAGTGGGTGTGGAGGTTTGTAAATAATGATAATATGATTTGGGCAAACGTGGTAAAAGCTATATACGGGAGTAATGGGGCGCTAGATTTGATTAATGTTAGTCGGTTTGGGTCGACGCCATGGGCCCAGATTGTGAAAATGATTAACAAGTGCAAAGAGAACGGATTGGATCTTCTTTCCCATTTAAAAAAGCGGGTCGGTGACGGTGGGTTGACTCGTTTTTGGAAAGATATTTGGGTCGGATCAAGCCCATTATGCGTGACCTTCCCGAGATTGTTTCGTCTCGAATCGGATGCAGATTGTCTGGTTGCGGATCGGGTTCGTGGGCGGTCCGCCATCTTGAGGGTGGCGTCGTGATGTTAGAAGTGGAAGAGAGCAAGATCAAATTCGTGAATTAGAGCGGATTATTGATGGTATCATATTGTATATTTTAACCATGTTGTCACAAGCCATGTAATATAATTTAACCGCTTGTTTTCACCAACATTTTTGTACTGATTGTTACGGTTTGAATATATTGTGGTTTTGAGTTTGTATTGTTGAATGATGTACATTTGTGTTACGTTAACCACAATAAATGACATCGCCATTTAATGCTAAAATAATTCAGTTTAATTAATAAGAAGCACTAACTTTTCCGACCTGTTTTTATTTGTTTATTAAAATTAAAATCTGGTATATTCTGTACATGCATCGAGTTTCTATGGTTATAAAGTTAAACTGATTTTTGATCAAATTACAAAAGTATAATTTTATTTGTTATTCAATTGTTTGCAAAGTTGTGTAAGATGGATGGAACTAAAATAACGTAGTTAAAAGTTTCATCCATATGCCATTCTGTTCTATTCTAATATAATCAGTTTAGATGTAAAAGATGACCAACAATACATGATTAAATCGTGTTTATCGTGTTATGGTGTTATCGTGTCGTGTTTATCGTGTTATCGTTTTTTTAATCGTGTTATCGTTTTTTTAATCGTGTCGTGTTAGCAAAATAAAACACGACTTCGTGTCGTGTCGTTTTCGTGTTGAACGTTTTCGTGTCGTGTCGTGTTATCCAGAAACACGAAACGATAGCACGATTTGACAGCCCTAGTCACATGGAATGATTATCGATAGACTTTTTTCTCTACGAAATAAGAAAAGTCAAGAAATTTAATTTTAAAAATTTCAAAGTAAGGAAGTTTATTTTAACTGAAAAATCAAATTTGAATTGAAATCAAACGAGAACTAGAATCCGAAGCTCCAAGGGTTATTCCCTTGTTTTTCAAAAAAAAAAAAAAAAAAAAAAAAAAAAAAAAAAAACTAGAACAAGTTAGACTTGATTTTCAGTTCCCGCGCCAATTCTCGATTCCCCTTTTTTGTCTTTTTTTTTTTTGTTTTTCCGGTTTTCAATTTTTACGATTCCAATTTTTCTTGTTTCACTCAGGTTCAGTTCCGATTTTGTTGGTTCTAGAACCCGAATTTGACAATTACGAGTCTAACTCAAGATGTAATTTATGTTGGTGATGTAACTTTTGGTTTTAACCGGTTTTAAATCCGAAATAATCGGATCAAACCGGAATAATAACCATTTTTGGGTCGGATTAACCCTTTTCGACACCTAAACACCAATAAAGACTTTTACCGCATGCAACCTAAAAAGTATAATAAATTCTTATTTATTTAATTATAATGGTTTTTCTAACATGTTTAGGAGTATTAATTCATTCAAAATTTCCTAATAAAATCTTATTATATATTAATGAAATCTATGAGTTACATTTTCAAGAGTTGTATTAAATGATTTTTTTAGTTTTAAAGGAAAGTTGATGTTATTTAATGCTTCTAAACATATGTCTAGGGGCATATGTTAGAAAAACTTTAATTATAAATAAACCATTTTTCTATATTAAATAATAAAATTAATTAAATTTATTGAAGAAAGAAAATCAAATACTGGAATACATAATAAAATCCCAAAATTTTCTCCGTATAATTTATGCTGACGAACCTTCTTTCTATCTCCGTCTTCCCTAAATTGTTGCTTAGACAGACGCCAATAATCACTACCAAATCTAATTAAAAAACTGCGAAATTAGAACTCAATTCGCCTTCTCACTCCAGTTTTGATTTCGCTTTCCGTATTATCATCTTTTAATACAACATTCTGATACGATTTTTTCAGATCTGAATTCGTCGGTTTGACCAGGTTTGATTTCTCTTGCTTGACTGGATCTGGATTTTGTGTTTTAGTTTTGTTGATTGAACCCTTAATTCTCTTAGATCTTGTTTTGTTTATTGAATTTGTTACGAAATTGGAATAATTCTGATTGTGTATGTTATAACTATCTGTTAGCTCATTTGTTAATGTGGATGTTTACGGTTTCGATTTATAAGTAAATCAGTTGTTTGATCTATAGTCAGTTGTTGGAATACTGAAATAAATATATTGAGTTTTATATCCAATTTTACATTCTATTGTTTATAATTTTATATGCTATATGCGGTCGTACTTGATTTGGTTTCAATTCAATATTTCATGATAGATTGCTTGTTATATATGAAGCTAGAAAATGTTTAAGGGAGACTTGTTTTACCTTGAACTAGCTTACGGTTATAGGAAAATAGTTTGAATTATACAAACCAGCTGTAATGATCAGTTAATCACAAATCGATATTGCTATTTGGATGCATGTTTTACTTTTAAAGTGTTTATTGAAACTTGAAGAATCCGAATTCAGATAATGAAAGCTAGTGACAAGCAGTTAATTTTACAGTTATCTAAATAATCTGCTTTCTAACAAAAGTGTGTTTATTTTGATTACAAGTATCAAATAAATCAGATTCGTAATCACGTTTATCCATCTACAAAAAAACAAGGCGTGATTATCAGTTAAAATGCACTTTTAAACATTTCCTTTTATGTTTAACTTCCATTACTGCACACACTTCATTCAAAGGTTTCTTCTTTATTATGTCCATGATTCAGAGGTATTCGTTATATTATCACTAATTAGAAATTAAGAATGGATTATTGTTTAATACCAAAGTCATGTTGCTAATGTCGGTGAGACTTTAACCTAAGGTGAGTTTATGCTTTATGAATATCTTCAAATTGTCTCGTTTCGGCAAATCATTTTGTATTTACAGATACAATGAATAGTTTTGATATGTATTTTTTTTTTAAATTGTGTTATTTTGCAGCATCATTTTGAGCTGTATATTGCTTTTATTTTCTTGATTTCCCTTGAACCTGAATAAAATTTTGGTGTATAATTACAGTTGGAAAGTTTACATCCTTCTTCGGGACAATGAAGAAGGCCTTTGATCAAACTGTCAGGGACCTGTACGTTCAGTATTTTTTCATATATATGTTACTTACATTTTTTGTAGCATCATGGTGCTTTTTAATTTATTTATAAAATATGATTAATTCCATGCAGTAAAAGAGGAGTCAACAAGAAAGTTCTTAAAGTTCCTTCAGTAGAACAAAAGGTAAATTTCTTTCTTTTTCAATATAATTTATATGTTTAAAATTTAAATTATTTATAAATGTTTTTGTTAATATTTTCGTTGATGTTTCCCCAGGTTCTTGATGCTACTAGTAATGAGTCTTGGGGTCCTCATGGATCACTTCTTGCTGATATTGCAATGGCTTCAAGAAACCAGTAAGATTTATTTGTATACTTTTTTTATGTTACAAATAAAGAATTAAATGATTACTTTTGCTACAAAAAAACTTCATTTTCTATCATAAATATGCAGTCATGAATACCAGATGATCATGACAGTGATTTGGAAGCGTATCAATGATACTGGGAAAAATTGGCGCCACGTGTACAAGGTTTGAGACTCTGAAAAATACAGTTTTTGTTTAAATTTTTTAATTTTGTATAAATAATTAGCCTGTCAAATATGATAACAAAACTCAAATTAGTTCAGTTATCATCTATTTGTTATTAATATAAATTATGTACGAGGTTTTATACTTTTATGCATTGAAAGTACAAATTTAAAAATATTTTATTTAATATCGGATCTTTAATAAAACATAAACCAGAGTTTGACTTTCTTGCTTTTGACCAGGGTTTGACTGTTCTTGAATACTTGGTAGCAAATGGGTCGGAACGTGTCATAAATGAGATTAGAGAACATGCTTACCAGATTACGGTATATTTTAATTTCTTGAAACTTTTTTGTGAGATTATCATTGCTTTATTAATTAATAAATCTTTTTTTTTTGGTGGTAGTCATTATCGGATTTTCAGTATCTTGATCATACTGGGAGAGATCAGGGGAGTAATGTAAGGAAGAAATCACAAAGTCTTGTGGCTTTAGTTAATGATAAAGAAAAAATCCAGGAAGTCAGGCAAAAGGCTGCTGCCAACTGGGACAAGTGAGTTTGCTAAATTTGATGACGTCATTTAACTAACTAACTAACTAACCACTTGATGACATCATGATCAGGTTTCACAATACATCAGGAGGCATGAGAAACAGGCCTGGTGCAGGAGGAGGTTTTGATGATAATAATGGTTATGGTTATGGGAGAGAAAGGGATTACAGTTATGGGGGTGAAGAATATAATTCTTCTTCAAGAGGTAGAACAAGTTATGATGGTGGTGATACTTATGATAGAGATAGAGAACGTGAACGGGCTTATGAAGATGATGGCCCGTATTCTTCAAGGTATGTGTGTGTGTGTGTATTCTGTTATCATAATGGAAATGTATTATTACAATCCTATAATAGATGAGAAGATGCAGAGGTAGGAAAGCAGACGGGTTGGGTAACAGATTAAAATGAGTTTGGGTCATACGGGTCGGATTGGGCCAGCAAAATTATTAATTTTGCATAGATGATTAGTGTGTCAAGTATGATTGCAAAATTAAATGATTTTGGAGGTTTTATGCATTAATAGTACAATTTGACAACTTTTTACCCGTTTAAGCTAAATTTGTTGTAGAGTGAATTACATATATTGTCCCTGTGTTTTGTTAAAACTTTATGGAATTGGTCCCTCACCAAAACTATTTACGGAAATGGTCCCTACTTTCATTGTTTGCTTGCACTTTTGGTCCATTAACCCTTAAACTTAACTGCTCATCTGTTAAAATTTCCAGAAATGACCATTTTACCCTTTATAAAATGAAAAAAATAAAAGGCACGAGAATTTAAAAAAATTAAGTATAATCTACATTATTTTACTATTTTGTTTTATTGCAGAGAAAGCAACGAGAAAGCTGACAGTCAATCTCATGATGGAAGGTAATATATTATACTTATCTATTATAATATATTATACAAATAATCGCAAAATGCTATCAAAACGCTTATTATATTCTTTTATTTTTCTTATTTGTTGCAGGAATTTTGAGCGAAAATCTTCTGAACAAGATCTTGGTGTACCTCCTAGTTATGAAGATGCTGTAGCTGCCGGTCGTAGCCCTATTTATAGCGAAAGGTAAAATAAAAATAAAAATGAAAATAAAAATTATGGTCGTAGATAAAATCTAGTATATCTGCAAATTTTAAATATTATGTTAAGTTAAATCTAGTATTTTTTTTTTAATATTTTAAGGGATGGAGAGATAAAATCTGTATCACCACCTGTAACCACCAGTCACGAAACCACAGTTTCTACCAGCCCTGCAGTCATTCCACTGCCAGTAACCGCCGCTACACCACCTCCACCGCCAGTAACCGCCACATCACCTCCACCTGCAACCACCGTGAATAACAATACTAATGGTTTTGATGAATTTGATCCCCGTGCTTCATTTCCTAGTAAGAAAAACTCCATATTTTATTTCCAAGTAAATTACATAAATCGTACCTGTAATTTGTATGAAATTATGGATTTCGTCCCTCTACAGGTTTTAGTGCAAAAATATTTTCTAATTTTGTTTTAGGGGTCATTGGTGTTGAAAGTTGTAAAATTAGGGTTCTAGCGTGTAATAAAAAAGTAGAGAGACAAATTCACTAATTTCATACAAATCATTGGGACGATTTATACTTTTAATATCTATAATGATTATTTGTACACTGAATATACATTAAATGTTTTGGTATGAACAATAGTGGCCCCACCAACATCTACTGAAATGGATTTATTTGGTTCTTCATCGGACCCGTTTTCTTTGAATGAATTGGCTCTTGTCCCCGTTACAGTTGCAACTTCTGAACCTGATGTTTTCACAAACTCAAATCCTCCCGGTCAAAGTCAAAGTCAAAGTCAAACCTTCGTGGCTGCATCTTCAGCTCCTAATAGCTCTGCTCAGGTGTGTTTCAGAAACAAAAAATGAATAAATACATCAACATTTGACTATTAATTAAATGTCTAAAACACCCTTTTCTATGCAGTCATTTGACGATCCATTTGGTGATGGTCCTTTTAGAGCTGTTCCTTCTACTAATGGATTTTCAGCACCACCACGGTCAACACCATCTGGTTTTGGTCAAAGTGCTGAACCACCCCAATCAGCCACCCCAACACCGGACCCCACAAATAGTTTTGGATTTGTGGGCAGTTTTGACCAAACTACCGATATTTTGGCGGATCTTTTACCGCCACCTGGACCCTCACAGACTGGGTTTCAAGCTCCACCTGAACTTCCACCACAAACCAATTTCCAGTCGAATTTCCCAGGTCAACCTTCGTTTCAGGGTGGTCAACCTGGTCAACCTTCATTCCAAAGTGGTCAACTCGGTCAACCTTCATTCCAAAGTGGTCAACCTTCTTTCCAAGGTGGTCAACCTTCATTTCAAGGTGGTCAACCTTCATTCCAAAGTGGTCAACCCGGCCAACCTTCGTTTCAGGGTGGTCAACCTAATCAACCTTCATTTCAAAGTGGTCAACCTTCTTTCCAAGGTGGTCAACCTTCATTTCAAAGTGGTCAACCTTCATTTCAAAGTGGTCAACCTTCATTTCAAAGTGGTCAACCCGGTCAACCTTCATTTCAAAGTGGTCAACCTTCTTTCCAAGGCGGTCAACCTTCGTTTCAAGGCGGGCAATTTATGTCCCATGGTGGTCAAACTGGTGGTTTTCCATCTCAAATGGGATCTGGTTTTCACGGTTCCAATGGTGAACCTACTCAGCAGAGTAATTCATATGTTGGTTTTGAACCTCAGGGTTCTTCGGGTCAACCCGTGCCCGCTTCACAGTCAAACACTTCAAGTTTCTACCAACAACCACAGGCCCAATCACAGTCAGGTTCTAGCCTTAATGCTTCAACAGGTGCTCTTGTTATAGTTCCTCAAGAACCACCCAAATTCGAGACCAAATCCACTGTTTGGGCTGATACTTTGACCCGCGGGCTCGTCAATCTCAATATAGCTGGATGTAAGTTTCTTTAATTAATTCTTTAATTATAAACATATTTTGATAATTGATATGTTTATATGTGCAGCTAAAACAAACCCGATGTCTAATATCGGGGTTGACTTTGAAGCCTTGAACCGAAAGGAAAAAAGAATGGAGAAACCGAGTGCAACCCCAGTTACTTCAAACATAACCATGGGTAAGGCCATGGGTTCCGGTTCAGGAATCGGGCGTGCTGGTGTGGGTGCACTCAGACCCCAACCCAACCCCATGATGGGTCCCACCATGGCTGGACCAGCCCCTGGATATGGGCCAGGTTATGGGGGCATGAACCAGCCCATGGGCCAGTTTCAGATGCAACCACCAGCTGGCGGGTATCCACCGCCGGGTAGTTATAACCCGATGATGGGTCGTGGTCGTGGTGGTTATGGTCAACAGCCATATGGTGGCTATAGGTAAGTACTTGAAGGGTAAAAGAGTAATTTTATGTGCAAAATTGAGAGATAGAAAACGAATTCATCGTGTTCGTTTTTCTGCCACGAAAAGAAAAGATTTATTTGGATGGAAAGATAAACTTTTTTTTTGTTGAAGAAACTTCAGGTTAATGTATCATGTAATATTCATGGGCTCGATGATGGTTATGGTTATCTTGTAGGTGTTGTGAAGTTTGTATACCATTCATAGAACATTTTTTTGTGCCATATTGATTGTGTAAGCATGTATTGCCAACATATATAAGAAAATTAACTTTTGTTTTCTTGGTTGACTTTCGGATCCAATCTTGTATCATTTATGTTATGTGTATTAAGAAAATTTATTCCTGTTATATTGGCTTCACTGGACTTTGTTATATGATATTGAATTTATAGAAATTGTCAAATATAATATTTCAAATTTTAAGATTTTGTTCTTACATTTTTTTTTCATGATTTTTCTTACTATGATCTATGATTATTATTTTTTTTCGTTTATTTTCACCTAAAATAATTATACACTTTTCTGCTAAGAAAAAAACAATTCTTTATCCATAAAGATAACCATCAAAATAGTAACTACCACTGAATCCCCAAATCCAACCAATACATAAAAGTTATACTTCCTGCATCTAGACTTGTACATCCACACATTATTCGGCTCTTTCCCCAGTCTGCGCAGCTTTTTGTCGATTACGACGTTTAGCACACTTCTACAGTCAACAAAAACAAAAACAAACTCAGATCTTTCATCACAAAATCTGCAGAAAACCAGCAACAATTTGCAGTTTTCAATCACGAAATTTGGTGTCAGATTCAATTTGTAGCGACTTCAATTTATTTCTAACTCATGGTGATTGCAGTATCTAAGTTTACTCCCATCGGTAACCCCAAAAAATTGATACCCCACTTTTCATTTCTTGTTGTATGTTATCTTCACGAGTGAGATCAAATGCTTTATTTGCGTACACCTCAATTTAGGTCATTGTTTGAGCTCAGTTTTTATCGTCGCATTAGTTTAATTGGATACCCGTTTGACCAAATTGATCATACACGAAATTTATATAAGAAACCGGATTATTTGTTCAATTTCTAAAATCTTGACTTTAATAGCATAGTAATTGAATTTTTTGCGTATTTCTGGAAAAACCCTTTTAGATTTTGGGGAAGATTAAGAGACGTGGTATTTGAACATAAAAATTTGTGACAAATATCTTGCCGAATTTGGTTGATTGTTAATAAAAAAAATGAGAATTTGTGTAGTAACCGTTGATTTTTCTTTTCTGCTCGATAGTAGTTATTTTGCACATAAATTTGATCCTTAATTATTATGAATTTGATTAATCATAGGTCCTTCATGGTGCGGTTTTTGTCATTCTGAAGGCATTGGTTGCTCTACGTCGTATGGAGTAATAACTAGCAATTGGATGAAATCTGAGATTCCAAAAACTTCTGATAATTTGGAATCAAGGTATATATATATATATATATTATATATATAAATAAACTTAGATAATACAACAAAATGATTTTTTTAAATGGTTAAAAATTTATGCAGATTCAGATGCAAGAATTCGTTTCTTGGAGATAGCCAATTTAATTGGTTGGCAATTGGTCGAAAAAATTGTGTGTCAAAAGTTTCAGTTGCTGCAGATTTTCCAGATTCAGTTCCGGAATCTTCTAATTATGTTCCAAAAAATGGTTATCATCCACTTGAAGAAATTAAGAATTGCAAAAGAGTTCGTGAAACTAAACTCACTGGTGCAGAGATAGCAAAAACAACTATTGAGGTTCTTTTTTTTATTAATTTAACTATCAACTGGTCGATTTTGGGTTGTGTTTTATCTCAAACGGGTTCAAAGATTTAGATTATTATTGTAACAAAATTGTTCATAATCTTTTTAGAAAAAAAAGGACAAAAAAGTGTTTGCAGGTCAACCCAACTCGACCTGGCCCGTTTCAACCCAAACCTATTTTGACCCGTTACCCAACCCGTGATCATTTTTCTTGGTGTAGCAAATCTGTTTACAAATTATATACATCTTTTTATTTGGATTTAGGCCAACAGCAGTGCATTGTTGATATTTCCTGGTACAATACACTCTGAACCTCATGAACACATCTCATGGGCAGAATATCCATATGTAATTGATGATGGTGGAGGTAACAAATTATTTTTTTCCACAATTTTTTTAAATATTTATTTTTTAATATTTGTTTTTATTTTTTATCAGATATATATTTTAGGGTTCCTGATGATGCAAATATCATGCAAGATCCTGAAGCAAGCAACCCAGTGGTAAGACCCAAGAATCAGTTTAACTTTAATTAACTTTATTCTTTAAGGGGTGTTTGGATTTGTGTTTTGAATTTTAGTCCTAATACTTGCATAATTTTTTAGAATGCTTTGATTGGAATGGATCTACCACTTCACGAGAATCAACTGTTATCTGTTCCCGAAAATCATATTTCCGATAATTTTATCGATGATTATGAAGATTACTATGAGGTAATGAATCAATTACAATATATTACTTTAAAATTTAATAATTTAAATTTTTTTATTTTTATAAGATATATTATTTTTGTTTGTACTAGGATGAGGGTATACCCATTGATTTTGCTGGAGTTCACCCCATTTATTTTGCCAAGTGTTTGACAAAGGTGATATGCTTTTTAATGGTTGTAATTTCTATAATAATTTATTATTATTATTATTTTCTTTTAAATTAATGTTTTTTTAGGCTGCTAATATGGAGTATTCTAGAAAGATGGATCATCCTTCAAATGGTGTTTCGGTTATGGGATGTTTAACTCCTGCTTATGTTGATGAAGAATTATACCTTCGAAGGCTTTTTACTATTGAAGATGTTGATGGTTATGACCAAAATTGGAAAGGTTTTTTTTAATAATTAATTTAATTAATGAAAATAATTAGTTTTCATGTTTGGATAAACAAATCCTACTTCTGATTATAGTATAATGTTTTGTCCAATTGAGTCACTAGAAGATAGTTTGTGTCTCAAATATAAATATAATATTTATACATAAAACTCAACATTTTTTAAATTGTCAATTTTGAAATAATATATATTACATATTTTAAGTGCAGATGAAGACATAAACTGCAACGCCTCACTTTTCTACAAATTGGAAATTATGAGAATAGAGTTGTTCTCTGTGTATGGTATTCAGGTATATAACAATAATCTCTTTCATTTTTTCAGGTTTTATCCTTAAAACATTTTATTTTTTTGGTTTTTCCGTCCATGCGGCCCAAAATTTTCAGTTTTTTCGTCCTTGCCCGCCTGAATTGACCAAAGTACCCTTAATTTTTCTTTTTGAGTTCTTTTTATCATTTTTATTTAGGTGGGAAAGGACACATGGACAAAAAAACCAAAAAAATAATTAAGGATAAAAGCTGAAAAATGAAAGACCACGAAGACAATTTCCGTAACTTACTCTTTTTCTTTAATTGTAACAGTTTTATAATTTTTATGTATGTACAGTCAGCAATAAATTTGCAAGATTTCAGAGATGCAGAGCCTGATATTCTTGTACATTCAATCCCTGAAATTATTGCACAATTTGGTGAAGATACAATGGAATGTAATCTTGCACTTAGATCCTTATGCAAAAAGAACGGATTTCATGTCGATGTAATAACATATTTTATCACACATTTTGATATTTTTTACAAATATTTTAATATTTATTTATTTTACAGGATGCAAATATAATTGGTGTTGATAGTCTTGGAATGGATGTTAGGGTTTTCACTGGGCATGAAGTCCGAACTCATCGGTTTCCCTTCAAAAGTCGGGTAATAAATCATGCATTATAAAAATGTGATTAATTTAATGCTACTAATGTTACATTTTTTATCAGTTTTTTAATCCACTATGTTATTTATATAACCAACTTTCAACAAAAGTAGTTCAATTATTTTTCACCCGTGGAAAAGAATCGAAATGTTAATATTGTGAAATTTTTCATTACTTAAATGGAATAGTAATGAAACTTGGTTACAATATAAAAAAATTAAGTAACTATTAACGAATAATACGTTAATTTACTAATTTTTGTGTTTTAAATATGCAGGCAACATCAGAAACGGCTGCAGAAAAACAAATCCAACAGCTTTTGTTTCCCAGAGCAAGGCGTAAACGGCTAACCAGAAATCGAACCAATACAACTTAGGGTTTTTATGGTAGATTAAAATTAAATATTTTAATGTTTTTAAACTTAATTTGTTATGTTAAGTTTACTTTAATAAGTCATAGTTTCTATTGTATGACATAAGTTTTTTCCAAGGTTGTAAAAACCGGTCTGTGGTGTCAAGTCAATGACACTAAATTAAATTATAAAGGAATTTTTTTTATTTTTTATTTTAAATTGTTAGCAATGTTGACCGATATTCACCACTGTTGACCAAGTCCGATTAATTTCACCAATTATGTAATTTTTAGGTTAGTTGGCCATCAAGACTGATTTTTACAAAATTGGTTAATTACAAGAGAGTAATGCAAGTAATCTGATATCTTTTAATGAATTATTCATCTGTATTCAAGTGATGATGCATTTTGATTTTTATTCAATAATAGTTCCTTAAATTCATTGCTAAATAAAATAAATAAAAATTAAACTTAAGATCAAATCTTCTTGATCTCTGTATCACAATTGCTGCTACTTGCAACACCAACTTCTTCATCTAAATATCTAATTTGTTCTGCTGCATCTGCAACTTCTGCATGTTTTTCTTTATCAAACCTACAGTACAAATCGTCAAACAAAAAGTCAAACATTATTGAAAGGTGTTTTGGACATTTGACTAATAGTCAAACATTCGATTAAGCAACTTTCACGGGATGAAAATTAAATTAAATTAAATACGTACCCTGAATAAACAACGAGCCCAACAGCAACAGCAGCAAACGCTACGAAATACATCCAATCAACCTGATGGTCAAAGTCAACATACAAATATCTTCAATAACTTGAATTCTGTATAGTTATTTAGACTTTAATATTTATACAAACCTTTTCATGATATGCAAAGATACGAATCAACACGGACCACATGTCAGAAGTCAGCAAAGAAAGATTTAGCATTGTCGATCCAGTCATCTACAGTGAAATAAAAATAATACAAAACATGAAAAATAATGTAAATTTAATAACTATAATTATAACATAAAAAAAATTTCAAAATTAGAAAAATGTTGCGATTTTCATTTAATTAATTACCTTTAGCAGAACAGGAACACCTGAGTAAAATAAAAACATGGCTGCTGCAAATCCAGTGTAAGGAAGCAACTAAAAATCAAATAAAAAACAAAATATATAATTAGAATCAAATACTATAAATTGTTTGTGTGTGTGTGTGTAGAGATTGACAAAAACATTACTGCTCCTGATGTCCAATGGATCGATTTGAGTTCTTCTCGTTCAAGTATGCTTCTATTTACATTTGTTAAAGAAAGCAAAATGCTTAAATTATATAAATACATAATTTAAAATTAACATTTTTTTAATTATAATGAGAGATTAAATAATATAATGATGAAAGAGTGGATACATTTGTATCCCACTGATAATAGCACCAAATAATCCCAACATTGCCATGAGTTCAATTCTGTCAGCCGTTTTTACAAAAAACTCCTGCATAAGCCCAAGATTACGGGATATTAATTTTATAAAAAAATTAATAAAAATCTTTTTACATTTTTTTGGCCCCTTAAAAAAAAAAAAAACTCACCTCGCTAACGTTACTGACAGCATAAAGTGTAGCTCCAGCAACCACCAAAAAATCCCCTTTAATCGGGCTGCTCCCGCTTTCTAAAAATGTAATAATCATATTTAATATAAATAAATCAATTTTAAATTATTATGATTATATGTGTGTGTGTATATATATATATATATATATATATATATATATATATATATATATATATATATATATATATATATATATATATATATATATACTCACGTGATCGATCTGCTGCATGAACATCTGAGAAAATAACAAGCACAAGACCAGCAACACAGATTGCAACTCCTGCAATTTTCTTAAATCTATATTTTGTCTTTAAGAAAAGCCACGTCAGCAATATGACTGATGGGATTGCCCAACAATCGAGTAACATTACACTCGTTATTGACGTGTATTGATACGCCTTCACAACTATTCATGCAAAAAAGATAAAAAAAGTCAACACCTTTTTCAATAAATTAAAATTGTTAAATGTGTTAATACAATAATTAAAGGACCCATAAACAATTTCTTTCTTTTCTTGAGGTTTATGGATGATTAATGTGTGAATACAATAAATAAAGGACTATCTCATTATGGGATAATCTAATTGCTAAAATAAAACGAAATATGAGATTCTTATGCATTTTCAATACTTTTTGGGTAACTTTGACCCGTTTGACCAGCTTGACCTTTCAACCCGTTTCCATTTTACTAATTTTAAGTTTACCCATTTGACCCGTTTACCTATAAATGGGCTGCGATTACCACCTTTAGAAAAATACATTAAACCCAAACAGGGGAAAGTAACTCTTACCAAGATAATTTGCTTCTACATCTACGAGTCCAAGAAGTAAATAATAATACCATTTGGCCTGCAATTTTATACATAAAAAACATAAAATGAAATGTGAATCCATTGTTAACTTATAATATAAATTCAACAGTTTTGAGTTCCATATAAAAGATTAATTATGATAAATTATAGAGTATTTATGATAAATTAATTATGTAAAATGTACATAAATGTCAAAATATCCTAACCAAATACAAAACAAATATTATAACAGATCCAAAACATTCCAAAAACTATTTTCCAACAAAATTCAACAGCTTTGAGCTCCAAAACTATAGAAAAATGAAAATAAATATTCACTTTAGTAAAAAAACTAAAAAAAAAACTCGGGTCACAACCGGTTCAAAGCGATTCATAAACAGCCTTTTAATCCGGGTTTTAAAACATTGCATTAACCTCATAAAATGTTGAAATCATAACAAAAATGAATAAATATAGATTGAAAATAACAAACCTTAAGCCCAGTTCCTCTGTGTATTAATATTCCTCCATAAACTATTGCCAACATTACATAGTTTGCTAAAGACTGTGAAGTAGGTGCATTGATTCCTAAGTTACAATATAACAAACTTAACATAAATCAAATATTGAAAATTTTAATAGCAATAATTATAATAAATAAATAAAAAAAGAATACTCAAACATAAAAGTAAAGTAAATTACAACTAACAGCATCAAATACCTTGACTTTTCAAATGAACAAAAAAGATAAAAATTAAAAGCACATTTTTATATTCCTTCAAAACAAATAGTGGGAGTGCATTAGACAACAAAATCCCCTTTTTATGCCCAATTCAATATTATTACTTTTATATAAAGCATATATACATAACAGGTAGCTTCAAAAACCTCAGTTTTAGTCTATTAATGGAAAACCAAAATTAAAAATATAATAATTTTTTTTACAGATTTTGAGAAAACAAACCTCTTCTAGCAAGCTCAGATGATGAAAATCCGGTTGAAGTAATAAGAAGGGATAGAATCTGCCCCAACACAAGACCTACCACTGTCTTGTTTACCAAAAACTCCTTCATACTAACCATGGTTAGATTATTATCTATTTTTTTTTAATTACCCTTTTTTCAGAATCGAGAAAGAAAATCCAATTCAAGAAAGCTTAATAATACAACATAAAACCCAAAATTGTGAGTGTTCCAGTGAAATTCGCTATACCCAGAAATCTTTATATGGCATGAGTGTGAAATATCAAATCTTTTTCAAGAATTACTCACGATCAAGACACTTTATGATTTTAAGTGGGTAGGTTTTGAAGATGACGAAATCTTGAAATTATCAAAGAAAAATGATTGCTTTTTTTTAATAGGAAGCAACAAGTCAACACCTCAATGATGTGATGTTAAATAAGAGTAGAATGAAAGAGTTGAAAAACTACTAAATATAAATAACCAACGGCTGTAAAAGAAGTCCAAAAGTTTTTAGGAGTGTTTTGTTTATGGTAATCTCGAGCCGTAGAGATTGGGGATTTATATAATAAACCATATAATCTCCCCTTTTTAACTGGGTGGTGTAGATTAACTGACCTCAGAGTAATCATTAAAGATTTTACTTTACAAGATCACGAGTTTGAGTTTTTTTAGGGCTTTTTCTTAGTGGAAAAGGGGTGGGATTTATTCCTCTAAGACATGGTTTCGAGGAAAGTTTATTGGCGTTTGGTTGTTAACTTGTTATCGGAATTCAAACCACTAACTAAAAACTAACTAGCCGTTAAAAAAACATAATATCTCCTTTTCAACCATGGGTAATTAACTAATGGTATGTGTAGATCAACTGACCACCAAGGAAAGTCGGTTTTTCCTTCACAGTGTCTCGAGTTCGAGTCTTGCTTAATGCTTTTCCTCAGGTGAAAATAGGGGTGAGCTCGATTAAAAAACCGAACAGAATCGAACCGAACCGAAACCGATAGACCCGAAACCGAAATGATGAATTTTCAAAACCAAACCGATATCATGTTATCGGTTTTGGTTCGGTTCGGTTTCGGTCACGTTCGGTTTCGGTTCGGGGTTTTTTAAGCCAAATGCTAATTTAAATTTAATTTTAGGTTGAAACTCCAATGATGAACATGATTGCTGGTGGAGCAGCTCCATTTGTAACTCACCACAATACTTTAAACATGACATTGTTTATGCGAATTGCTCCTGAACTTTATCTGAAGCAGCTTGTTGTTGGTGGATTTGAACGTGTCTATGAAATTGGAAAACAGTTCAGAAATGAAATCCCGAATTCACAACCTGTGAATTCTACATGGCTTATAAAGATTACAATGGTATTATGGGCTATACTGAACAAATGTTAAGCAAGCAATTTTTGATAAATTAAATTGTGGAAATTGGTTACTAACACATGATGATGGATGAATCAGGCATGGGGAAGGAGCTGACAGGTGGCTACAAGATAAAATATCATGCAAACGGGCCAGAAAACGACCCGATTGAAATCGACTTCACTCCCCCTTTCAGACGGATTGGAGGATTAGAAAAGATAGCAAATCTTGAAATACCAAAAGACCTTGCAAGTAATGAAGCAAATAAATATCTTGCTGATGCATGTGCAAGATTTGATATCAAGTGTCCGCCACCTCAAACAACTGCACGTTTGCTAGATAAAGTAATTATCTTTTTATTTATTAGTTTATGTTTTCATATTAATTAATAGTAAATGTTTGTAGCTTGTGGGACACTTTTTGGAGGAGCAATGTGTTAACCCTACTTTTATAATGGATCATCCTGAGATAATGAGTCCACTTGCAAAATCGCACCGATCCAGACCAGGATTGACCGAACGTTGTGAATTGTTTGTCAACAAGCATGAGGTTAGTTAGTAGTTTAAACCTAATCCTAATTTGTTTTTTTCTAATTTTAAATTTTTGTTCATCCTGACAGCTTGCAAATGCATACACTGAACTTAATGATCCAGTGCCAACGTTTTGCAGATCAACTAAAGGTACAACATAACATGTTGGTGGTATATGTAAAAAATATATTATTATTAGTTTAATTTAAATGAGTGTTAAATAAATAATTACAGGATCGAGAATCAGGGGATGATGAAGCAATGGCTTTAGATGAGGCCTTTTGTAAATATGGTATGCCTCCTACTGCTGGTTGCGGTATTGGTATTGATAGGCTTGCAATGTTGCTAACTGATTCACAGAACATCAAGGTTTCTATATTTCTTTATTTATTATTATTATTATATTTGTCTAGGGAAATATATTTTAAAACAATTTTGTAATGAAAACTAACTATCCTAGTTTCCAACTATTTTGTTTTCCCAAAGATAGAAAAAGATTACATTTAAACACAGAGATAAAAATACCTGATGGAAATATAGAGAGCTTTCCATATTTAAGAATTAATTTGGGCTACTTATGGATTCCTTATTTGTGTGAGAACAGGAAGTTATACTTTTCCCAGCCATGAAACCACAGAACGAACCACCAGACAAAGGTACATTTTTATTTATTTGTTTGATACATAATATGGATAAATTAAAGTAAATGTTATAACCACTTTGTTTTGGGGAGGCCCATTATGTATGTGTGGGCTTATGCAAGCCCTAGTGTATTGATTGGCTTATGTGCAACGTGACATTTACTTAGATATTATATTATTGTAAATGGTATTGACCGGGTCTAAAACCCACGAGTCTCACGTACTACATTTCTTTTGACTATGTATTCAGGTTCGGGAGCAAAGGATTAGACGACACGTAGTTACCATTGGAAGTGATTAGCTCGATGTACTAGATTATGGATTTGATATTATTGTAACATCGATTTTTGATACTCTATTAATCCTTTCAATGTTTTTGTTAAACCAAATTTAACTTTAAATATCATGACTAGCTATCTCCTAAAAACAATGATAATGTGAAATAGATATCAAGCACAAATTAGGATATGGTATGTAATTTATGTAGAAGCAATATTTAGGGAAACGTTATCAGAAATTTGATATATAATTTATTATATTTACAAAAAATATTTATAAAGAAAAACAATAGCACTTTAAAACAATTTAGTATTAAAAATCTTTATAAGTTAATTTTTTTTTTTGAACGGCAAACAGGAACACTGAGCTACAACATTGTCATTACCCTCAACGAGAACGCCCAAAAACTATAAATAAAATAGCTAGAAAGGAACTAATAACCACATAGATTTTTTAAAAGAAAGAAGAAATTGCTTGCTTTGGAAATAATACCCAAATACGGCTAAAGCATCTACTTTTGGGGAACAAATGCAAATGGGGATTTGGTGGATGAATTTGGGGGAACAAAGACCTCAAATAAGCTACATTATGTTGGAGCATTACCCTGAGTCTTGTATCCTACTATTATTTGTGTTTAATATTATGATGACGTAAGATTATGAACTTAAGTCCTATTATAAACAAAATTAGGATAGATTTAAAAATCGTTAAAAAACATTATGTTTGAAGTATTATAGAATCAGTGGTATGCCATATTTAAGTTGTTTACAAATTACCACTCATTCCATATCTATATTATTTAACTTCTACAAATACCTGGTCATATATATGGACCTCTTAAGAATTTGTTAATAACTCATAAATCATTAGATTACTAGGGGTAGGAGCATTTAAACCTTTGTTAAAAGAAAAAAAAAACTTTTTAACATGATTTTAATATTCATCTCAAAATTACTCTCCCTTATTTAGCATTCTTATAAAATTCATTTGAGACCCACAAAGAATAACTCTCCCTCGCATATGTATGTATGTTTGTTTTTGAAGGTAAAAAATATTTTTCTCCAAATATGTGAGTTTTGTTAACTGTTATGAAGAGGTAGTTATATGTATAAAATGTTTGTACTTTTATTGATGGTGCTTTATTCCTAAATGCGGCGATTATTTAGTATTAGTTTTTTATGCGTGTCTTGGCATCTTATTAAGGGCTGTCATTATCATTTTTCAATTTAGGTATTTTCATTACCTTCAAAAATATAAACATAAACTTAATTTTCGGTAAAAAAAACTAGCGAAAATATTCGCTTTTCAACAAAAAAAGACATCCACGGAACTTAAACATGCAACCTTCATGTTACTAGCAAGGGGATGTAACTATCTAAGCTATTAGAGCAGATGTTGATTACTTAACTACAACTAGGGGTGAACATTCGGGCCGAAAAACCGAATCGAAAACCGACCGAAACGAGCCGAAAACATGTAATCGGTTCATTTTCGGTTTGAAAATTCATCTTTTTCAGTTTCAGTTTTATCTATTTCCTTTTTCCAAAAGGGAAGAGCATTTGAGTTAAAAAAAACGAGACGGAAACTGAAAATATGTAATTGGTACGGTTTCGGTCTTAAAAAATCATCATTTTCGGTTTCCAGAGCTCACTCGCCACTAACTACATTGCGTATCATACTATCTCCAATAGTAGTGTGTACTATGCATATAGGAGAGAATAAGCGTATGCATGTTTGTTTTTTAAGGTAATGAAGAAGAAATATATATTCTCACTATATATTTTTGGACTTTCTTTTTTTATTATTATCTTCAACAACAAAAACATGTTCCCACACTACAATGTTATCTAATATTTTCAATAACATAGCAGTGTGTGTAAAGAGAGTAGAAATGACAACAATATGAGAACCAAAGTTTTGGCCCTAAATTTTTTATCTTTGTCCAATCAGAATTTAACACATCAATGAGTGATTATTTTGAAGTACAAACTTCTTCTAACTCCAATTTAACCGCCTGCTTCTTCAACCCTAACATCTTGTTAAGGGCACCAACATACGCTCTAACACTTGATATTACAATATCCATTGATGCTCCTGTTCCACTGCAAAATAAAAATAAAAATAATTAAATAAATAAATTCCAAGAGATTGAATATGCATACGTACCTATATGTTCGCACAATTTTTTCTCCAGAAGAATGAGTTGTTGTTGTTGTGCGATTATCTTCAGTATCAATTACAACACGTGTGCTAGCAATAGCATCAATGCCACCTGTAACTGCTGACATGGAATACTCTAGGAGTTTTACAGGTGCCTGTAAATAAACAAAAAAACATAATTATATTTTAAATAATCAAAATCAGAAAATTAAATCCAAACCTCTACGATAAGATCAACTGCCTTATAAGCTGCATCAACTGGTCCTGTTCCAGTAGAGCAAGCAATATGTTCTTTCCCATCATTATCTATTAATTTAACTGTTGCTGTAGAAAGACCTAAACTCCCACATGTAACCTGTAAATTAAAATCATAATTATTTTTAATTAACTTAATTAAAATAATAAAAAATGATCCTAATATAATAATACCTGTACATCTCCAAACTTCCAAACAACTTGTGGCTGGAAAACTTCATCTGATACCAATGCTACTAAATCATCATCTGTAATAACCTTTTTCATTTCAGCAACTGATTTAAACCGCCAAAATAAATCATTAAGCTCCTTCCCATCAATATCATAACCAAGCTGAATAAAACAATAATTAAAATACAAAACAGTAAATGTATCAGTTAGTTACAAGTTTGAATTTCAAATTGCATTCTACTTTTACCTCAAAAAGTTTAGCTTTCAAAGCATGGCGTCCACTGACAACAAATATTAAAAGTTAATAAACTATGCAAGATAATTAAATAAAAACTAATTATTTAATTAAAATTAAAAATATTGAATACCTAAGTTTTCCAAGTGTAAGTCCAGATTCATTAGATCTAAAAAGTCCAATATCTTCAGGAGACATAATTTCATATGTATTTCTGTTTTTCAGCATTCCATCTTGATGAATTCCACTTTCATGAGCAAAAGCATTAGCACCTACAATAGCCTTGTGAGGTTGCACTTGTAATCCACTGTATTCTTCCACCTAAATAACAATTTTCAAAAAAAAAATATTTTTTTTTGTTAAATTCATCACTAAACGAAAAAATAAAATTAAAAAAACTGATTATACCATTTTGCTAGCCATGACAATATGTCTTGTATTGATCCCAGTGTAAAGACCTCCTAATAATTCCCCTTTGCATTTAATAGTCATTACCACCTATTTTCAATGAAAATAACATTTCATAATGATCAATTTGGTTAAATTATATTTAAAAAAATTAAAAATTTACCTCTTCTAAAGAAGCATTACCAGCTCTCTCTCCAATTCCATTTATTGTTACTTCTAATTGTCTTGCACCCGAATAAGCCCCCTGAAAAATCACAAAAAAGTTAAAAACAAAAAAATTAAAAATTAAAAATAAAAATGTATATGATTATACGGCTACCTCTAAAGTATTGGCAGTTGAAAGACCTAAATCATTCTGGCAATGAGTAGAAATGATGACATTTTCGATTCCAGGAGTATTTGCTTTAATGTCAGCAATTAACTGCCCGAATTCACGAGGCCAGTTATAACCAACTGTATCAGGAATGTTAAGAGTAGTTGCACCTGCTTTAATTACTTCACCTAATATCTCATATAAAAATTCCCTTTCTGATCTGTTAAAAAACATAACGTAAATTATATACTTCCTCCGATTCAAAATAAGTGATACACTTGGGGTTTCACGGTTTTTGAGGCAAAAGATTATAATGATGGTTAATTAGATTAATTGGATGGTTAGTGGAGAATGGGTCCCACACCTTTTGAATAAAGTAAGGTTAATGATGTTTAAAAGTAAAAAGTAAGGGTAAGGGGGTCATTTCACTTTGTTAAAGTAGATAGTTAGTGAGTGTGGGTCTCAATTTTTTGCCAAATAAGGAAATTTTTCAAAGTGTATCACTTATTTTGAATCACCCCAAAAAGGAAAGTGTATCACTTATTTTGAATCGGAGGAAGTATATAGTTTATGAGGATCAGACGAGTAACTAAACAAATTATTCACTTTTTAAACCATTATTCTCACCAAAACACACAAAACAATCTAGGATGCACGGATACGCCACTTAGGGTGCCGCTCCCGTATCGGAAACGCCTAGGATACGTATACGCCTTGGATACTTGCCGGAAACGTTTCTCCGATGCCGGAAACGTTTCTGCGCCGTTTCTACGGCGTTTCAGGGGACGTATCCGTGTTTTTCAAAATTGTTTGATGGGTTATTTGAGTCTAATGAAGGCTAATGGAGTAATGGGCTTTTTGATCCATAAAAGATATGTCAATTCCCCTAAGCCCTTAAACCCGTACCCTCGTATCGTGATCAAAATTACGGCAATTCCCCTACTCTGTTTCAGCTTCATTCGTACGTACATGCTCTGCTTCATTCAATTCGCTTAAACTTCAATTCGTCTTCTTTGTTTAACATATATACATATTTTTTATATTTTATATTTTCCGTATCTCTGCCGTATCCGTATCTTGAATTTTTTATTTTTGCCGTATCCCGTATCCGTAGCGTATCCGTATCCCGGTGCCGTATCCGTATCCGTGCAACATAGAAAACAATTTGCAAGAACAAGCGGTTTTGGAAAGAAAAAAAAAAGTGTAATTTCATACAATTAGCTGTCTGAGTGTTCAGCAAAATTTTGATTATTTAAGGATTTACATGTAAAATTAACCCCTAAATGGCTAAATCATCATATAATCGTTTTCACTATACCCAAACAGTCAAACCCTAACCCATATGACTTAAAAAACCCTAACTTTAACCAAATTTAGGGCTATATCATTCTAAATTATTAAAAATTGCACATGCAGACAGCAATTATTGATATTTATATAAAATAATATACCTTCCAGCATCTTCAGGGCTAAATTCAACATCATTACACCCCAAACTTCTAGCATATGCAACCATACTTCTAGCTTTCTCAACGACTTGTTCTTTTGTCATTTTAAGTTTATACTGCATATGAATCTCACTAGTAGCAATGAAAATGTGAATTCTCGGAAATTTAGCATGCTTCACAGCCTCCCATGATTTATCAATATCATTCTTATTGCATCTCGCTAAACCACATATCACCGGAATATGACCAGTCTCGTCGGCAGCCACATTTCCGACTTCCATTGCGATTAATTTCACAGCTTCTAGATCGGCTTCAGATGAAGCAGGGAATCCGGCTTCAATGATGTCGACACCTAATTTAGCAAGTTGACGAGCGATATCGAGTTTTTCTTTGGTGGTCATGGTGGCGCCAGGGGATTGTTCGCCGTCGCGGAGAGTTGTGTCGAAGATGCGAACGTAGTTAGGGTTTGAAATGTGGTTAGGGGTGTAGTCTGGGCGGCGGGAACAGAGGATTGCGAATTGCTTCTTGCATTGGGATATTGAGGGTTTGATATAGAATAGAGTGTGGATTGGAGTGGCGGCGGCGGCTGTGGTGATGGTGGTCGTCGGAGAGAAGAAGTTATGGATTTGACAGAGATACGCCGCCATGGGTATGGTAGGTGGAGGCCGAGCTCTGTGTATGCGTGTGTGTTTGAGAGATGAGGTTTAGAAAGGTTAATTTTGAAAGGAAAAAAAAAAAGTCAAACTAATTGGTGGCCGTTATGTCTACAAACGAGTTAATTCAGCTCCACTCGACCGAGTCGAGAATTCGTTATCAAACTTTCTAAAATCAATTCCTTTTATGTTTGATACATTCGATTTTCTTGTACTTAAGGCGGTGGAACCCCTTAATAGACCACAACGTGTTAATATTATGACATTTAAATTCACAAATATTGTTTTTAAAAGAATTATTTTTGCAATCTAAAAAAGACCATCGGCGCAACTTGTTGCTCGTTTTCCTTCATCGTCTATGTATAAAAGGTCTTTTATGAATGAAACTAAAATAAACTAAAAGCAATTTTTTCCGGTTCGACCAGCTAGTTCAACTAGGTTTTTTTATATTCAAGAGGCTAGTTCCGACAAAGTTCTAATCACCAATCAAACCGGCTCATTTTCGACCGGATACCTACTCGTTCCCCGATTTGACCAGCCAGTTCAACAAGGGTTTTAATATATCTATATATCTTGTGTGTTCACTTCATGCATTGTTGATGCACGTAACTTGCCATTAAATTAATTAACATCTCAATGTTTCAACTTTGAAGCACAATACATTTGTTTTTGAATGAGTTTCAAGCACAATACATAGTCAATCTTTATTATACAAGATAATTAAGCAACAACATAACTGCATAACAATATTATAAACTTGAAACTAGGCTTCAATACAACTGCTTATTCAACCATAATTAACCTCTTATTTAATTAGGAACCCGTTAGGTTCATATCTCGATCAGTTTGACACCAACGCTATTAGATCATCGTCCGTGATAACCTGCAGTGATGTAAAGGATAAAATTAGCGGATGTCCAAAACTCTTAAATTATACTTAACTACTCGATACATGAAACCAAATGACATATAGCCCAACGGTATCTGGTGTTTAGGTATCCCACAAGGTCAGTAAAAAAACTATTTGAACCATGAAAATGAGTATATATGTCCTACCTTCTTCGATTCAGCTATGGATTTAAAGCGCCAAAAGAGAGAATTAAGCTCCTCTCCATCATAATCATAACCAAGCTTAAGAGAGAGTAAATCAAATGTTAATTAATTCACATTTCTTAATGTGTTAATTGGTTTATAAATCAATGAGATTAATTAACATTGCATTTTACCTCGAGAAGTTTAACTTTCAAAGCACGACGGCCACTGCACAACAATATTTAGATCGACTAATTAATTAATCTGAGAAAATAAATTTCGATCTGTAAATTAAGGAGTCAGAGAATGAAACTACTTAAAAGTAAAATTAATCAAAATAAGGAACTGTAAATTCGGCAAATTACCTAAGTTTTCCAAGTGTGAATCCAGAGTTAGATCGGTGAAGTCCGATATCTTCAGGAGACATAATCTCATATGTGCTGTTGTTTTTTAAGATTCCATCCTATATGTTTAACATATATAAAGCATCACATGTATCAATGTTTTATGTTAGCCAAAGAGTCAAAGACCAACCTGATGGATCCCGCTTTGATGAGCAAAAGCATTAGCACCGACGATAGCCTTATGTGGCTGAACGTGCATTCCACTGTACTCTTCCACCTAAATAACGGTCACTAGTACAAAATTAGCCTATAGCTACATTTTCTTTTAAACAGATTAGTTACATTTTGACTTGTTTGTGTCGTTAAAGATCGTAAATTAATAAAAAAAAAATTGATCTTTAAGTATGGAAATAATTTGGTAGAAGTAAATGTATGAAATATACCATTTTGCTAGCCATGGTTATGTGCCTTGTATTAATACCGGTGTAAAGACCATCCAAATACTCCCCTTTGCATTTTATAGCCATCACCACCTATGTTCAACCAGACGTATGAATTTACACATATATTTTTTCTAAAGATTTTTTTATTAATATAGATAAAAATCATTTTTCAACCAGAAGATAAAGACTTTTTCAAATGTTATAACAAGTTTTAGGCCCCCATCGATTTGTTTTAAAGTCATGAAAAAAAATAAACAATGAAAATGATACTTTTGCACTTACCTCTTCCAAAGAAGCATTACCAGCTCTCTCTCCAATTCCGTTTATTGTTACTTCTAACTGCCTTGCTCCCGAAGAAGCCCCCTAAAATCCGCATACGTCAGCATATATGTCGATTGATAGAATTAAACACGATAGATAGCGAATTGTGTACGCATTTTTTTAACGACAAATTAATTAAATCATAGCATTATATTACCTCTAAAGTATTGGCAGTAGCAAGTCCTAGATCATTATGGCAGTGGACTGAAATAATAACATTGTCAACACCAGGTGTGTTGGCTCTTACGTCAGCAATGAGCTGCCCAAACTCAAAAGGAAAACTATAGCCAACAGTATCGCCAATGCCAATAGTCGTTACACCTGCTTTAATAATTTCACCCAGGAACTCGTATAAGAATTCTCTTTCCGATCTGTTAACAATTAGCATACATTACATAAATATATAGTTTGTTACGATCATGTAAATAATTAAGTAAACAATTTAGAGTAAATTAGTTGGGTTATCAATGCATCTAACCAATAATCTTACCAAAACACCACACAAGAATGCATGCAAGAAAACATTAAGTAACTAATTATGATTGTATTTATTTTATTTTTTTTCATCTTTAACATATATGGTATACAAACATAACGGCAGATTAGCGTCGGATTACCCATGGACAGTGATGAATGAAATGTCTATGTTGGGATATTTGTTTTTACTAAATGTTTATAACTTATTTTTAATTGGCTATCTAAAATCTATCGCCAATTTTGGGATTTTCCGAAGGATTTCCAATGAGATTATTAGTTAAATAAATTATATTAATCAGTCCGTTGGGAACTCTTAAATTGGCGACAAATTTCTGACGTACGGCTAATTAATTAAAAAGTAAATTTTAAACATTTTAAGAAAACGTACAAACATTTCAACATTTACTAACAGAAATCTCCTATAACCGTCGCTAACAGTCAATTAGCTACCCTTTTCCTTTCTATAACAAATATAATGTGCTTATTATTGCAATAAATTTAAGTGGTTGATTAATTAACCTAAGTTTTGATATATAATTATATAAACTATAATTATTTAAGGCTTGTGTATGTTAGTGGTATTAGTATTTGTTGTTTCATATATATGATTCTAGGTTTCAAGTCATGTTTAAAACTTATTTTTGCCCTAGGGGAAGAGTTGAAATTCTTTGCCTAGGGGAGTTGAAAGGCTGAATTTGGTGAGGTCAATGTCAATTTCACAGGGTATATAATATTTTGTGTGTATATTTTAACATGGCGAGTTTCAAAAAACTGAAAGAGAAATGGTATTGATGACATGTGTATGTCAGTTGGAGTGTGCATTGACGTAGCGTTGATTTGACAAACCCTGATTGCATCGGTTGCGTCACTGTAGGCACCGGTCTAGTAAAACTTGGGTAGCCGTTAAAAAATATAAATTTATAATTGATACATATCCAGATAGGGTACCGTGTAGCATCCTCAAGGCCAAACTCAATGTCATGACACCCGAAACTTCTTGCATAGTGCACCATGCTCCTCGCTCTTTCGATCACTTCGGCTTTGGACATATTCAACTTATACTTCATATGAATCTCACTTGTCGCAATAAACATTAGAATTCTCGGAAATTTGGCATATTTCACCGCCTCCCACGCCTTATCGATATCGTTCTTGGTGCACCTCGCTAGGCAGCAAATGGCGGGCACATGACCGGTGGTCCCATTTCCGACCTCCCATGCAATCAACTTAACCACTTCGGCTTCGGATTCAGATGCGGCTGGGAACCCTGCTTCGACCACATCAACGCCCAATTTTGCAAGTTGATGAGCAATATCAAGTTTTTCTTTTGGCGTTAATGTGACACCCGATGATTGCTCCCCGTCCCGAAGAGTGGTATCTAAAATGCGAATGTATTTAGGGATTGGAATGTGGTTTGGGATATAAATTGGTCGAGGAGAACACATGATTTGCGAATGTTTTTCTTGGTTTGGCTTATTGAAGATTGGAAATGCATGCGAACCGTTGCAATGAAAGTAAACTAGTGTGTGTATATATACAGATAGAGATATTTTCTTTTACATATAATCTATTCCATTTATCTACGACGTGGCTTGAACCCATGACTTATAAGTTATGCACAACACGTCGTTACACATTTCACCAAAGACTTGGGTAGAGAGAAAGATATTAGTAGATATCAATGTGGAAATCTAGAATCTGGAGTTATTGTTCAATTTGTGAAAAAATGGTTCTAAAACTTGTAAATTCTAAATTATAAGCAATAAAATTCTAATTTATATTTAATTTCATATTAAGTTACATGAGTGTAGACTTAATTAAGGATTTGGTCTCCTAATGGATATTAGAAATGATATATCTTCATACTATTTTTGTCTACTTATCTTTATAGTCACTTGATCAAGAGAGATGCCATAATCAGTGGATGAATGGATGATACGAGAACAATGAATTAGTAGATTACACATAAGATATTGTGTTGAGTAACAAGATAAATTAGATATAAATAGTAGGAATAAATAAAAATGATGGATATGTACATTAATACGTAAAGATAAAAAATTTGAGTCCTTTACGAGAATGGGCTATGTTTACAAGCACCTAATAATTAAACATCCTTGTGGCCGGTCATAGTAGAATTGTAGAAATACCGGTGAAGATGATATCTATGCCTTTACGGAGAGGAAGCATGAAGCATGAGTTTGTACAAGTTGTGATATAAAATTACGGTAACTATTTGAACGGTTTATAAATTTGAGTCCTTTGCGAGAATGGGCTATGTTTGTACAAGTTGTGATATAAAATCCGGATTAATTAGTATATTTTCTACATCATGTGATAACATGAAATAGTTACAAATATTAAGTTAGAGAAATGTTCAAAGTAATCCAATGATTTTATTTAGTTCAAAGAACAATTAATAGTCATTGAATATTTGAATCAATAAAAAGTTAAAGCTCAAGATCAAAATTCAAACCATATAACACACATGTGTTTCAATACATTAATACCCCACCCACCTCCGGGCGGTGGACCGCGGCAATCAGCGGCGGCCGGAGGTGGCCGCAGGCGGTGGTGGTAGTCATAACTTGAAACACATGTGTTTGAAACACATGTGTTTCACCTTTTCAAACACATGTGCTTCGTAGTTCGTATGCTCACCTGTGTTCTAGAAACTCATGTTTATAGCGAAACACATGTGTTTCGTGACTTGAAACACATGTGTTTGAAACACACATGTTTCACCTTTTGAAACACATGTGCTTCGTAGTTCATATGCTCCCTCGTGTTTTAGAAACTCATGTTTTTTAGTGAAACACATATGTTTCGTGACTTGAAACACATGTGCTTTGAAGTAATATGCTCATTTGTATTTTGGAACACCTGTGTTTTAGTGAATCACATGGGTTTCAATAGATCAATACCACCACCAGCACCTTTACTGTCAGCCACCACCCTCGAGGCGGACGGCGGCGGCATACGGCAGACGGCGGCCGGAGGTGGCGCCCGACGGTGGTCGGTGGTGGTGACCGGTGGTGGTGTTCGTGACCGGTGGTGGTGGTCGTGACTTGAAACACATATGTTTGAAACACTGTGATTTGATCTTGACCATTTTAATCTAATGATAACATTTATCCCTTAATACTATACAAAACCTTTAGACTACCTAAAACACAACTCTATTAAGTTATTCTTATTACTATAATAAACCTCACAAGATATTTGCAAGATATTGGCCAGGATAACAAAGTTAATCGCTGAACAAAAAAGAGACGTACGTCGACTTTATTATAAAGATATAGATCATTTATTATTACTGAAATTTAATATCAACTGTCACTATAATCAGGGGCGTCTTCGAGATTTTAAAGGTAATGTGCGAAAACATAAAAATGGACCCCCTAATACAAGTTTTTTATAAAAATTTAGACTCTCTAAATTTTTATTTCTATTTAAGTTATTAAGTTGGCTTAAATTTTAATATTATATATAGTATTAGATATATAAAAATTAGATCCCTATAAAAATATGGACCTTATACGGCTACACCTCTTGCACTTCCTAAAAACACCGTTGACTATAATGTCTATCAAGATTGTTGATATCACAATTGTGATAATGAAACCTCATAAGATAGTTGCACGCAAGATCTTTGCCGGATAACAAAATTAGTCGTTGATTTAAAAATACGTAAATTGACTTTACTTGAACCAAATATATGGGCTAATTGGCCTAAGAAGGGTAATTTTATTGAGCAATTTAATTCGAGGTCCGATTTATCTTATCTTACTCTTTTATAATGTGTTTAGACTACTAAATATAGAATTACTTAAATTTAAACTTATTTCTACTTTTAGTAACCTCTTAAACACCACAAAAAAAAAGTTGCTTACAGGATTCGAACACAAGACCTTTTGTGAGTACTGAGTACTGACTGTGTGTTAACCGATTGATCTAAATGACACTTTGTTTAATCCCAACAACTAATATATATAACCTTTATCTTCAACATAACTAAAAGGTCCATATTTTAAAAAACGTCAATTTCGGATTTAAGAAAACTTATGAGATATTCAACATAGCTAAAACGGTTCATATTTAAAAAAACGTCAATTTCAGATTTAAGGAAACTTATGAGATATCTTTATTAATCTTTATAAAATTAAAATTAAAATCACACATCATCCACACGACCACAACCAACATCCACTATCACTACCGTCGTCACCACCCACTACTTAATCGCTGTCAAATTTAGTCACATGGTACCCGCCGCTGCATTACGCAGGTAACCTGCTAGTATAATCTCAAGTGTCAATTTGTTTCGGATATGTTTCTATGCAATAAATCATAGAAAATTATTAAGATTCGATTGAAATATTAAAGAGTAAATTATATTAATCGTATAGATTATGTATTCATCTCGTGATGTTTTCTTTACTACGATCATAACCCCTAATTTTAAATCTGTGTAACACGATATTTTTTACTACTTCCTCCTTATCACAATAAGTGTTTGTTTGGTTCGCTGGAATGTGTTGGAATATGATGGAATTGGAATCCAATTCCACCACATTCCAGTGTTTGGTTCAAAATAATGGAAGGAATTGAATTCCTAAATGATGGAAACATTCCACCAAATGAAGGAATCTCAATTCCATCCAAATGTTGATGGAATTGAATTCCAATGTTGGATGAAATATTCTTTTACCTTTATACCCTTTATACCTACCACCACAACCACCATCATCCAACACCACCACCGCCACCCACCTACCGCCACCGGCACCCACCACCGCCATCACCGTCACCCACCGCCGCCATAACCGCCACCACCCGCCACCACCAACCCATACCACCACCTCCCACCACCGCCGCCGCCACCACCACCACGGCCGCCACCCCCTCCACCACCACTACCGCCACCCACCACCACCACCACCCACCTATACCGCATCTGCCACCACCACCACCACTACCACCACCGCCGCCACCCCCTCCACCACCGTCGTCACCCTCTCCACCACCGCCGCCACCACCACCATTACCACCCACCCGCCGCCACCACAACCACCCACCAGCACCACGACCCACCGCCGCCACAACTACCCACCACCACTAACCAACCACTACAAGCAATAAGGGTAAATTCGTCATTTTATATGATTCCAATTCCAATTCATGTCAACCAAACCGAATATTGAATTGGATTCCAATTCCCTTCAATGCCAACCAAACAGAGTATGAAATTGGATTCCAATTCCTGAAGGATTCCAATTCCTTCTCAGATTCCAATTCCATCAGAAACATTCTGCGAACCAAACAGCACCTAAGTGATACACTTTTTATAAATGAGTGTTTCATAATAAGTGATACACTTTAAAAGTTATCATATTTGACAAAAAATTGGGATTCAATCTCCACTAACTATCCAATTTAATAAAATGAAATTACCCTTTATACCCTTACTTTTACTTTTAAAACTCATTACAAAAAAGTTCTCATTTCTCCTCTCAATTTTTCCCACAAAAAACTTCTCATTTTCTCAAATGTGAGGACTCACTTAATAAAATAATATTATTATTCTATTCTTCACCACTAACTACTCCGTATCTCCTAAAAGTATTATATCTCTCCAAATAACTTTATACTTTAATCAAAAATATCACAAGGACTCCACCACTAATCATCTCCTAACTTCTTTTGTGGTTAAAAGAAATGAGAACTTTTTTGTGGGACGGAAGAAGTATCACTTTTATCCAAGACACGTGGGACACATCATTCACTAACTATCTACTTTATTATATTTTAACTCATATTTTAATTTTTTGTCTCAAAATTCGTGAAAGCTAAAATGTAATTATGATACGGAGGAAGTACAAATAATTATCAAACAAATCCTATCCAACCCAACAATAGTTATCGTATAATACTTCTGTTTGTGGAAAATACTCATGACATGTACTTTTCGGAGAGATCCACACAATTGTCGCCTGGAAAGCAGTCAATTCAACTATTCAAGTATCATCTTTTATGTAAATTAAATAAATATAATTGAATTAAGGGTTTAATAATAACAACCCTAATAATTATCATGAGACATGCATAAAACAATTACCTTTTCTTGTTGTAGTTGTTTGGATGGGTGTTTACCCCAAAGTGTTCCGGGTACATTTATCTATAAATCTTGAATTTTAGGAATTGATTGTTTGCAGAAAGAAGAGAGCGATAGAGGGTTTGCAGAAATTCAGGGTGTACATTGGGCATAACAAATTGTATCTATGTATAATTTTTGTATTTTGATAACAAGGGCTGTCAATAAGAAGATATATTCCATTTAGAAAACACAAGGTTTGTAGCTTAGTAGTATTGGGGTAAAGTGTAAGATGTAGATTAGGTTATGAGTTCAAGTCATGTCGTGGACAAATAGGAGTATATTAGGTGTCGTTAAAAAAAATTTATTTCATTTTAAAAATAGACTTTTTAGTTGAATTAGTTAAATGAATAACTGAATATTCCTAAAGTAATTGAATTTTTTTGAATAATAAAGATAAACATGAGTTAATGGTTTATAATCTAATTAAATATTATTTTTCAAAATGAATATTCCTTCTTTTTTATATCAGAACCTATAATTTTTAAATTGTTTTAAAATTTTATATGGAAAAGACGAAATACACTCATGGGTATTGCACATGAGGTGAATTAACAGAAAATCTTAACACCGTATAGTTTAAAGGACCAAACATAACAAAAGTTTCTTAAATAAGTACTATTTTTATCATTATTTGGTATAAACTTAAATGATATTTTTGTAATTAACTCTAAAATTCATTTTAAAAGATTTTCAACATTGAACTACTGCAATTTTCACAGTAAATATATTGGGGAGATTGTAAAATGTAAATGGGCTTTTAATACAACTAGCATAATGTTACCCGCGTGATGCTGCGGGTATTCTCATACGGCGTCCAAAAGATTGTTTAAATCAATAAACGTTTCAGTTGTACAACGTTTAGCTATATCATGTGTTATCTACCTAAAGGTATACAATTAATCAAAAGATTCTTTATGCATTTAACTACCTCTCAATAAGATTAATAATATGAAAATTCAGGCCTCAGTGAAACCAACTTTATATAAATTACTAATAATAATATTAATAATAAAAACGAAAGTATTTATTAACATTTATCTTACACAAAAAAATACATGTAATAATAATTGTTAAAGAAAAACCGGCATTTTTGTTATATAGGAATTTTTTAGTTATATAGAAATATAAAAAAATGGAGGGTAAACAATGATTTTTTGAAGATAAGTAGATGTCAGATATTAAAGTTCATGATAGTAATTTGTTATTTAAGAAAAGTTTAAGTTCAGATGAGTAATTATAATAGATGTTGAATGTTAAAGTTCATAATAGATGTTGAATATTAAAGTTCAAGGTAATAATTGCTATTTAAGAAAAGTTAAGGTTCAAGGGATTAAAGTGAATATCATGAAAGTTGATTAAAAAAAATAAAATGACAGTGCAAGATTCGAACACCAGCGCAACAGGTCAACAACAAATGCCTTAACCACTCCGACAGATTCCTATTTAACCTTTTTTTCACCTAAAAGTAATATATAGTGAAACGGAAATGATGTGCTGTCACAAACTGATTCGTCCCGTAACTATTCACCCGATGGTGAATTTTAGGTATATAATTTGACAAATATAGTATCTTCTTGATTTCTTGGCTGGATAATACTTCTACAATCTCATTAGTATAATTGTCTTTGAAGGGTTTTACGAATTGAATTGAAAAGTAATGGAAACACGAGTCCCGTGATGTCGATCTTGCGTTTTAAAAGAGGATATCGGACATTTCAAACTTTGTTAAGCCAATTGCAAAATGAGAAGACATTACCTAAGAAATCTTATGTAACATCCCTCCATTTTTAATGTTATAACTCCCTTTAATTATTTTACAGCATGAAATAAGAAAAATAACTCTAAAATAAAGATCATTGTCTCCCCAAAACTCTACATATTAAGGCCCTTTCATGTACTTTTTAGATTTAAGAATCAAATAAAAAACTTTATGAATCACAATATACCATCGTAATTTTCATAACATTTATTCATGTATCAAATATAAAGAAAACTTATTTTGTCTATAAATTTTCTGTAACATTAGTTTATGTATCAAAATTTGTATCAACTTATTATTACAATTATAGACGGTTATGGCATTTAAAATGTATCAATATTTTTATTGTTCTTCTACATATCTTTTTCAAGTATGACCGCTCAGTTGGACGGACTTTGAAGCTAGTTAATCTATATGAATAAAAGTTACAGAATCAACTACTTCTTTAATCATTACCAATTAAGATTTGGATATTACTATTTATAATGATTGATAAAAGTATAAAACCCTACATATTTTCAAATCAACAAACTATTTGTCATTTGTATATGATATTAATACACTATGAAAAACTACCACCAAAATAATTTAGTAGTGGATGCTTCGGTGTCCTCAAAAGAACTCCGAGATTCAAACCTCAAACCTCATTAAACACCAATCAAGAGTGGCCAGAGAATAAGTTCAAAAAACGACATCACGGAGATACTCTGGGTGAGTCATTTACATCTAAGAGACAAAAAAAAAAAAAAATAAATCTCTTTACCTGTTTTTTCTAAAATATCATTGTTTAATTTGCAGTATTTAGATTTAAAAGGTACACCTAAATAGCTTTTATCGATAAAGCATAATGAAATTTCACGGATCGACTTATTTAACGGCTATTAATTAAGAAACAACCGTATACTGTAATGGGATAACACTAGTGGTCGCAAAACGTCGTTGATGCCAGCGCAATTAGATCATGATCGGTAATAACCTGGCCATAAAGGAACACAGTTAACGCATAGCGAATACTATACTTATAAATTATAATTAAGAGTGCTGATTTGCTCAAGGAAATAATTTATTTTTGCAAGGAAATTTAAAGAAAGTGGACAATCCTACTCTTACATTTGACATTTTCATGTTAATACATAATTACGTTTAGGGATAGAGAGTTGTCCGTATGGTTTATATTTCCTTGTTGGAATAAATCTATTCTTTGAGCACATCATAACCCTATAATTAAGTAGTTATAGCTCTTATAATTATAAAAAGAAGAGTTCTCGACTTCTCGCTACCTTTTTTAACTCAGCGACGGACTTAAACCGCGAAAAGATATCATTAAGTTCCTTGCCATCATACTTGTAACCGAGCTGAGAGAAAAATAGAACATATGGTTAATGCACGATATTTCGTGTATAAATCAACAATGAGTTAAAAGTCGCACTTTACCTCTAAAAGTTTAGTTTTCAAAGCATGTCGTCCACTTCATAACAAATAGTTTCAAAATCATTAGCCTATTATGAATAATTCGATCGCTATAAAAGTAAATTAATCGTATTAGTTTCAAAATACCTAAGTTTTCCAAGTGTAATTCCGGCTTCATTAGCTCGATGAAGTCCAATATCTTCAGGAGTCATGATTTCATATGTGCTTTTGTTCTTTAACACCCCGTCCTACAAAATACAAAGTACCGCCCATAACATTATATACACGATCAATTTAACAAAAGTTGCACGCATTTGGTTCAGAGACCGACCTGGTGGATTCCACTTTCATGAGCAAAAGCGTTAGTACCAACCACAGGCTTGTGTGGCTGAACCCGCATTCCGCTATACTCTTCCACCTAAATAATACGCGTACAAATTAAAGTGAACTGAAAATTGAGCGTTAAATATATAATCCTGAATTAAATGGCTTGTAAATATACGCGTAGTTTATAGGGTGTGTTGTGGTATTAAAAAAATTATGTTATTACGAGTGAAGTTTTGACATATACCATCTTACTAGTCTTGACAATATGTTTTGTGTTGATACGAGTGTATAGACCACCCAATAAACCTCCTTTGCTTTTTATAGCCATTACCACCTAAACCGGATAAATAAAACGTTAAAGCTAGTTAAATTATCGATCAAGAACAAAATCATTGGGCCCACTCACCTCTTCCAAAGAAGCATTACCCGCTCTCTCTCCAATTCCGTTTATCGTGACTTCTAATTGTCTTGCACCCGAATAAGCTCCCTAGATCAATGTTTGGTTTCACATTTTTAGACATAAACACTTGTTCATTGTTTCATATCATTTTTTTAGTTTCTTTTACGTTACCGTTTCTGTTTTACGAGTAGTATGTATTATTGGGGGTAGGTGTGGAGGTTGGGTTCAAGTTGGCAGGTTCACATTTATAGGTTGGCGGGTCAGAAACATTTAATTTAAAACCGACTTGTTTATACAAATGGGCCAGATTTCTCAATCTTAATTTGTTTACTTTTAATCTATACACGACTTATATAACTTGTTTAATTAAGCAGGTTAAACATGTTAGCGGTTTGAATGGATCGAACGGGTCAAACATGCCGACTTTTTAAATGTGTATGTAGAACATATGGTAAATTAATTATATTAATATTTCAAATATATTTATTTTTCCAAATCTATATATAAACTATTAAAGTATAAATATATCTATTTTGATATATGTTTTGATAAGTAATCAGGTTGACTGGACGACTCATTTATATTATCATCAACTTGAACCTAACTCGTTTAATAAACGGATCAGTTGAGTCGATATAAAATTGGCACGAAAGTTGTTTGACTCAACCCTAACAGTATATCATCGTGTCGATCTTATGTCAGATCAAAAGTTACCACCCATAATTGCAGTATCATTATAAAAATGTGTAAATTATACGGCTACCTCTAAAGTATTTGCAGTTGCAAGTCCAAGGTCATTATGACAATGAGTAGAAATGATGATATTCTCAGAGCCAAACGTGTTGGCTTTGATGTCAGCAATTAACTGCCCAAACTCACGAGGCCAGTTATAACCAACGGTATCAGGAATGCAAAGAGTCGTTGCGCCTGCTTTAACGGCCTCACCCAAGACCTCGTATAAATATCCTCTATCCGATCTGTCAACAAACATTACACAAATATATAATTTCAAATAATCATGCAAACAAGTAAAGTAATTGAAATTTTAACATTGTAATATGCTTCTCGTGGCAAATAACTACAAACGGGCAAACGGAGAGGGATATATATTTTCAAACTATCTGGAGAAAATCGAGTCTTTGACTCTGATGTATGCGGCCTAACCGATTTTATACCCGTAACCATTTCCAGACTTTTTACCCTAGTCATCTTAAAGTATTACTGAATGAGGTTTCATGGCAAATCACTACGTTTAGCAATATTCAAGACAATTCTTGCGCTCATGGCGATTCCGCAAAAACAATAATTAATTGGGGAAAAATTGCATTTCTTCCAACTAAATGTACCATTTTCATACTTTAATTTGAATATTTGTATTGATTATATGAGTAATAAGATAAATAGGATGATCTAGAAAAAAATAATATCAATCTCTTAACTTGCTAGTAAAAGTTGGTTACCGTTGGTTAAGAACGTCAACAGCTAATATGGATCATATCTCCTATTTCACAAGTATAACTAATGGAATAATTTTTATCCAAGGCTTCTAGCCTAGTGGTATTGGTGAAAAGATAAGGTGTTGCCCATGACCTTCAAGTCCCGTCGTGGACGTGGGGTTTATTCCCCATAGGTGGAAAGTTCGAGGGAAGACATATTGCCCTTTGTGGATGTCACTGTCTAGGCTCGAACCACTAACTTACTAAAATTGCCGTTAAAAAAACTAATGGAATAATTTTGATATAAATTTAAATTAAGTTTATATGATGCTTATAAATGTTAATTAAGTATTACAAGTATGCTATGCTTGAATTTATTGCATAAGGATTTCTTTTATCCTTTTTTACAATGTACTGAAAGTCATCACAAATTAACAATAATTTCCCTATGCAATTGCATTAAAATATTTATAATGACGTTACATCCAAAAAAACAAATAGTCACACTTGCTTGTTAGACATCTTCAAGCTTCAGATAACAATAAGGTCATGTTTATTTTAACGTAATTTTCCGTAATTCTTTATAATTGTAATTCAATTACATTATGGAGGAACGTTTGGATTTAATTTTGTCACGTAATTTAATTACGACGTAATTTCAAAATACGATATTCGTTATAATTGAAATCCGTCCCGACACCATATAAATACAATTACGATCGTGAACTAACAAATTTGAATGTTTAAAAAGCATTAACAAAATAAAAAAAAATTAAAATTTTTTATTTTTATTTTTAAATTAAAAAATTAATTTTCTTAAATAACAAAAAAAAATTAAATTTTAAAAATAATAATAAAATAATAAAAAAAAATTAAAAAAAAAATCTAAAAAAAAGCTTAAAAAAATGCATAAATATTTATTTGAATTCCAACTCAAAATTTTGGTAGCCAAACGTGTAACCGTATTCAATTACAACCAAATTCAATTTCAACCAAATTTAATTCAACCGAATTCAATTCCATTACAGAAGATTACGTCATGCCCGACGCCCCTAATAGTATGCACACCTCGAAAAAGCGCTTTGAGGTTGTTGTTAAATTTTATTATTTTATACGTATTAATAGTAGAGATGTTTACCTTCCAGCATCTTCGGGGCTAAATTGAACATCGTTACAACCCAAACTCCGAGCATACGCCACCATGGTCCTAGCCTTTTCAACCACTTGTTCTCTCGACATTTTTAACTTATACCGCATATGAATCTCACTCGTAGCTATAAATATGTGTATCCTCGGGAATTTGGCATACTTCACAGCCTCCCACGCTTTCTCGATATCATTTTTGTTGCATCTTGCAAGGCCGCAAATGACTGGAATGCAACCATTATCATTATCATCAAATTTTCCATTCCCAACCTCACATGCAACTAACTTAACCGTTTCTAAATCGGCTTTGTTGGAAGCCGGAAACCCTACTTCGATAATGTCAACGCCTAGTTTGGCTAGTTGACGGGCGATGTTGAGCTTTTGGTTAGGGGTCATGGAGGCACCCGGAGCTTGTTCCCCATCGCGTAGAGTGGTATCAAGAATGCGAATACGGTTAGGGTCTTGAATATGGTTAGGGATGTAGTTTAGATTTAGGGAGCAAAAGGTCGAAAATGATTTATGGGGTCGGGTTTTTGAGATTTTGAAATAAGAAAGGGCCGTGATATGGCCCATAGCGGTTGTGGTAGCGGTAGTGGCGGTTGACGAAATGAAACTAGTTGTATGTGAGATAGAGGTTGCCATGGAGGTAGAAAATGATATTTGTGTTCGTGATTGATAAGAAAAGCCAATGGTTTGTATCATTTAAATATCTAGTGGGCCGTAACAACTTTTAGTGGTCTTGATTGACTTTTGATAGTCGCAATAGCAAAACATGGTGGAATTAAGTTAAAATGTAAAGAGTTGTTGGAATATGACAAGTTGAATCCTTTAAATGTAATGTTTATATAACTTCAGCATACGTCATGGAACAATTTAGTTGTTATAATTGACTTTTATGAAATTACATGGTAGGTACGAAGAAGATTTCCAACAAATACACAAATAGTATTCGAAATATTACATCATAAAGGGATGCGATCTAATATAGAATAATATATCTAAGGCCATGTCAGGATCGAATAATCAAAACAAGTTATTGTCAACCCAGATCTACTAATAACAAGAAGTTGCAGCGGATCAACACTTGTATTAATATAATAAGAACAATAGAATACTGTATATTGAACGAACAATGAACAATAATATTTAAGAACACAGTGATTCACAAAAAGCTTCAATGTATATTATTGATTAACAATACACACATACGTTTACAATTCATAAGGAACTACTTATAGCAGTCCTTGAAGCCTAACTATTTACCCTAGTTATTCTAGGACTTGATTTACATCGAATTATAAAAGATATACATTGAATAACATTCTATAACTAACTCTGCGAAGATCTCGGACTTGATTTGCTTCCAAATACGCGTATCAGTAGTAACTGCAATCACCAGTAGTAAATATGCATCATCAGTAGTAAATGTGATGATCAGTAGTAACTCTGATAATCAGTAGTAAGTCCAAAACCAACGTCAGTAGTAACTACTAATGATCAGTAGTAATCTTCAATATGTGCATGATCAGTAGTAAGTTAGTTATACTCTTCACCAGTATCAACTCATCAGTATCAAGTGTTTCTGCCCCATCAGTAGTAACCATACTCTTCACCAGTAGTAACCATGATCAGTACTAACTGCAGCATCAGTAATATGTTGAACTGTGATTTGTTCTAACAATCTCCCCCTAAAATTATTGATTCTCTTTCAATCAATCAAGTTTCTTTTTCACATCTTCTTCTTCTTTTCTTTTTCTTCCAACAATTTTGCTCTTCTTTGATCACCTTCTAAAGTCTGTTGGTTTCTTTTATTCCTTTGTGCAATAATATATTTGCTGATCTTTTTTACAAATTCATTTAACTTGTTTTGGAACATCACAACATCATTAGGCTTAATAAAATTCATGCACCAAAGTTGATAAAGAGTTTTCTCAGAGTGAGGATATTCTTTTTCATATAGGAATAAATCACACTTCTTACTTGTATATTCAAAGAAGTACATGTTGACTGTTGGTAGCACATTCCAGGCTTGAATATTCTCTGGATTTGTAAACTTCTCTGGATATTCATCTGGATAGAAAGCAGCATTAATCATTTCTGTAATGTAACCTGCAGCTGAATTCTTCCAGGTCTTCTTGGTCATTCTTGGTTTACCAATAATCAACATCTTGATTATGTCACTTCTGGTTAGGGACATGACTAAAGGTTTCCAAGCTCTAAATCTTTGAGTGACCTTATCTTCTCTAACAATCTCAATCACATCATCTATACATCTTCAGTTGATGATTGGATTGCTTTCTAGGGGAGCAATGGGAAGATCATGAACTTGAACTATTTGTAGTTTCTTCTTTGGTTGTTCTAGTTCAGATTGATCAGCCTTCCTTTTTCTTGTAGTTAAAGAGAGTTCACCAGATGTTTCACCAGTTATAGTTTTTCTTTCTTTCATTTCTTTGGAGTTTATCTGTTCAAGATTTGTGGTGTCCTTCTCTTTAATCTTTTGCTCAAGAAGGTCCTTCTTCTTCTCCACACAGTACTTTTCAATTAAATTGATCAACTTCATTCTTCCAAAGGCATTTGTGTTGTGACCTCTTGACTTCAAGAATGTGACCATTTCTTTCTTCTTGTCTGCAAATTGTTCTGGCATATCAGCCTTCTGCTCTTTGCATTCTTGTACTTGTGCTTCAAGAAGTTCTATTGTTTCAGATTCAAGTTTCCTTATTTTTTGTAGTTCTCTTCGTTGTAATTCTTTTCTGGTTTCGGCAACTTGTTTGGTTTTGACCTTGTGTTGAAATTGTGGCAGTTTTGATATGTCAGCTATATCTGCCAATTTTATTTATGTGAAGGGTTGTCTTAGTATTCTAGCCCTTTCTGCTAATTTTCTGTTCTCAATGGCTAGAGATGCTTCAACCTTCTTCAAATAATTTGCCCTTTTTACTTTCCACCTATCCTGCTTGGCTGATTTAGCATAATTGATTTTGTTGACCATTTCATGACCTTGTGCTCTATTAGGTTGGTCTTCATCAGCAATTTCCTTTCCCTTTCCTATGTAATTGTCACTCTTTTTATCTGGTGCAGCTTCAATTCTAAATTTGTGACCATAGGTATGTATTTGTGACATGTGAAGTATTTTGGGATGTGGAGGTAAAGTGCATTCATCAACTTCTAACCAGTTGATATCATCATCAATGTCTTTCACCACTAATTGTGTTGACTTTGTTGCTGGTGATGGTGGAATTATTACTGCAGGCTCTAGTAGTGGTGGCAGCTCAATAATATCATCAGTAGTAGCCAAGGTAGTTACTACTGGTATGTCTTCAGGAATTACTACTGATAGGGCATCAGTAGTGTTTGCTGCCTCTTCTTGATTTACTACTGCTATGACATCAGTAGTAGTAGGAGTTACTACTGATGCTTCTTGTTGAGTAGTAGCCTCATCAGTAATATCCATCTTTTATAGGTTTTCATCATTGACCTGGCCTTCATCAACCTTTGTTTCTTTAAGATTGAGGAGAGAAGTTGCTGCTGCAATAGATTCATCTATCATGCTTTGTATGTTGTCCTTCTCCCCCTTAGTGAGCTCAACTGGCAGAGCTTCACTATTATCAACCTTCTTTTTCAGTTTCCTTATAATCTTTGTTTGTTGATGAAGCCTGTGCTCATATAATCTCATTCTTTTGTTGATTGTGTTGATATGTTTCTTCATGTAGGTCATGGTTTTTCCTTGATTTGTTAAATATTTCACACAATCTTGTACAGTGGTTTCAAGGTTTTCCATCCTATCCGTCAATTGTTTTTGTTCAATACTGCCCTCACTCCTTCTAGCAAGATCACCGGGCTCACTAACAGGTACATTGACTTTAAGGTTTTCCATCATTTCCGTCAAATCAATGGTTTCAGTTCTACCATCATCACTTCTTGATGATGAAATGGGTTGTTTGGACACTCTCTTCTTCCTAGAAGAAGCAGTAGTGTCCCCCTTGTGGTTTCTTGGCACCGGGGTCCTCTTAGTAATTTCTCAAAAGAGTCATCACTAAGAGTTGCCGAGGTCTGGGTCTTAGTGATGTTCTCACTATCCTGTGCACCCACCTTTGGGGCATCAGTAGTGAGAGCCCTTTCCTCATGTCCTCTCTCCTCCTTGGAGGACAACTCTTGGAGCCTGGGGTTTGACTCAATGGGTCCCCTGGTGTCCTTTAAGGAAGATTTCTTCCTTTTTATATCTTTTCTGGACTGATTTGACTATTGGCTGGTCTTCTACAGAGTGAAGAGTAGCACTCTGCAGATTGAGTTCATGTTCCTGGGACACATTCAGGACATCTAATTGGGTGGATGATTGAGTGACTGTTTGGGGTTGTGTTTGGGTTGCATTTGGGGGTGAAGGAGTGGGTTGAGGTTCAATTGTGGTTGTGTCTTTGATTGAACCTTCTCCAAGATTTGGTTGATCTTTGATCATGTTAGGAAACAGAGGGGTTTCCTTGCCCGAAAATTTAAATTGTTTTCTCATATTTGAGAAAACTTTCTTGTTCAACTCAGGTGTTGTAAAAATATTTTTGGGAGTTGACAAGTTTTGCAATTCACAATTTATTAAATGTTGAAGAAATCTGGGATACATTAAAAATTTTGTAGTAGAAAGATTTCCCAACATTCCCTCAAAAATCATATTTGAAAAATTAAAGACTTGGTCTGTGCATAAACAAACAACAGCAGATGCTATTGACTTGTTAAACTCATTCCAAGAGCTTCTTTTAGGAGAAAGACAGTGTTGAATGGTGTGTATTAAAAATTTCCATTGTGGGGAGAGAAGACCTTTTTGAAAAGTGACAATGTCAAGTCTTCCCTCATATCCCATTGTTTGTAAACATTCAACAAGGTCTTCCTTAGGTAAAGAAATCATACCTTCATCATCATGGAGTTGTAGATGGTGTCTGATTGATCGTTCTGATATAAAGATTTCTTTTCCATCTACTACTGACCTTATCTTAGTAAAGTCTGTATCATCAACTTGTTCTGCATTCTCCCAGAAACTCACTAGGTGTTGTTGATAGGCCTTAGGATTTACAGTGAGTGCAAACTTTATATACGAATGTTTCAAAAACATGACGATTGGACGAAAGTCTTTCGTTCCGTGTGGATTCTTTAGATACGCACACATGTTGCGAAACTCTGAGTATTTGAGATTTGTTTGAACATCAAGAGATTGTAGAGTTGCCATTGTCGTCGATTTTGTGTTTGATCGTTTGATTTGAGAGAACAAGTATGAATGTTTGTTACTGGTGCAGGGTTTATCGAGAGGATTTAGCAAATCGATGTGTGGATAATGCTAAATTAATCGACTTCAGTTATTTATATCTTACGATTTGATCTGCAAAAAGACTAAATTGCCCTTTGAATCATAACACAACGGTTATTTTCGTGGGGGTTAGTTTGGTAACTTTGACAATTTAAAGACCAGTAGTAAATTAGATACCAGTAGAAAACGTCAGTAGTAACTATGAACGTCAGTAGTAACTATGAACGTCAGTAGTAACTAAGGATTTTGACATCAGTAGTGACTGTAGACATCAGTAGTAACTAATGAATTTTAATACTGACCTAATTTACCAACCCTAGCAGTAGTAACCACCATTTTAGAGACCAGTAGTATATGTGAGTACAATTGTTTATCAGTAGTATTGTCTTACCAGTAGTATTTTGTGCATACTCAATACACACCAGTAGTAATGACCTACCAGTAGTATTTGGGTAATTACCATGTTTAGGACAACCAGTAGTGTTTTTAACATTTGGTTTGGCAGCAGTAGTATTTTTAAAATTAGGGTTTTTACCAGTAGTGTTTTGGTACTGGTACCCAACTGCATTGTAATTAGGGTTAGGATCAGTAGTAAACCTGTTAAAGTTTCTACTGGTGTTGGAAAAATTAAAATATTGTTTATTTTGATTTGTTTTTCCATTATTTTTGAAATAATTGCTGTTATTTGGGCTTCCAACTCTTTTATTTTGCACAAACCTTGGTGCATTTCTTCCAAATTTTGGTGTTTCAGATTTTTAAGATTTTATTTTATTTACTCTGATACCACTTGTCATGATCGAATAACCAAAACAAGTTATTGCCAACCCAGATCTACTAATAACAAGAAGTTGCAGCGGATCAACACTTGTATTAATATAATAAGAACAATAGAATACTGTATATTGAACGAACAATGAACAATAATATTAAGAACACAGTGATTCACAAAAAGCTTCAATGTATATTATTGATTAACAATACACACATACGTTTACAATTTGTAAGGAACTACTTATAGCAGTCCTTGAAGCCTAATTATTTACCCTAGTTATTCTAGGACTTGATTTACATCGAATTATAAAAGATATACATTGAATAACATTCTATAACTAACTCTGCGAAGATCCCGGACTTGATTTGCTTCCAAATACGCGTATCAGTAGTAACTGCAATCACCAGTAGTAAATATGCATCATCAGTAGTAAATGTGATGATCAGTAGTAACTCTGATAATCAGTAGTAAGTCCAAAACCAACGTCAGTAGTAACTACTAATGATCAGTAGTAATCTTCAATATGTGCATGATCAGTAGTAAGTTAGTTATACTCTTCACCAGTATCAACTCATCAGTATCAAATGTTTTTGCCCCATCAGTAGTAACCATAGTCTTCACCAGTAGTAACCATGATCAGTACTAACTGCAGCATCAGTAATATGTTGAACTGTGATTTGTTCTAACAATCTCCCCCTAAACTTATTGATTCTCTTTCAATCACTTGTTCTCTCGACATTTTTAACTTATACCGCATATGAATCTCACTCGTAGCTATAAATATGTGTATCCTCGGGAATTTGGCATACTTCACAGCCTCCCACGCTTTCTCGATATCATTTTTGTTGCATCTTGCAAGGCCGCAAATGACTGGAATGCAACCATTATCATTATCATCAAATTTTCCATTCCCAACCTCACATGCAACTAACTTAACCGTTTCTAAATCGGCTTTGTTGGAAGCCGGAAACCCTACTTCGATAATGTCAACGCCTAGTTTGGCTAGTTGACGGGCGATGTTGAGCTTTTGGTTAGGGGTCATGGAGGCACCCGGAGCTTGTTCCCCATCGCGTAGAGTGGTATCAAGAATGCAAATACGGTTAGGGTCTTGAATATGGTTAGGGATGTAGTTTAGATTTAGGGAGCAAAAGGTCGAAAATGATTTATGGGGTCGGGTTTTTGAGATTTTGAAATAAGAAAGGGCCATGATATGGCCCATAGCGGTTGTGGTAGCGGTAGTGGCGGTTGACGAAATGAAACTAGTTGTATGTGAGATAGAGGTTGCCATGGAGGTAGAAAATGATATTTGTGTTCGTGATTGATAAGAAAAGCCAATGGTTTGTATCATTTAAATATCTAATGGGCCGTAACAACTTTTAGTGGTCTTGATTGACTTTTGATAGTCGCAATAGCAAAACATGGTGGAATTAAGTTAAAATGTAAAGAGTTGTTGGAATATGACAAGTTGAATCCTTTAAATGTAATGTTTATATAACTTCAGCATACGTCATGGAACAATTTAGTTGTTATAATTGACTTTTATGAAATTACATGGTAGGTACGAAGAAGATTTCCAACAAATACACAAATAGTATTCGAAATATTACATCATAAAGGGATGCGATCTAATATAGAATAATATATCTAAGGCCATGTCATGATCGAATAATCAAAACAAGTTATTGTCAACCCAGATCTACTAATAACAAGAAGTTGCAGCGGATCAACACTTGTATTAATATAATAAGAACAATAGAATACTGTATATTGAACGAACAATGAACAATAATATTTAAGAACACAGTGATTCACAAAAAGCTTCAATGTATATTATTGATTAACAATACACACATACGTTTACAATTCGTAAGGAACTACTTATAGCAGTCCTTGAAGCCTAACTATTTACCCTAGTTATTCTAGGACTTGATTTACATCGAATTATAAAAGATATACATTGAATAACATTCTATAACTAACTCTGCGAAGATCTCGGACTTGATTTGCTTCCAAATACGCGTATCAGTAGTAAATGCAATCACCAGTAGTAAATATGCATCATCAGTAGTAAATGTGATGATCAGTAGTAACTCTGATAATCAGTAGTAAGTCCAAAACCAACGTCAGTAGTAACTACTAATGATCAGTAGTAATCTTCAATATGTGCATGATCAGTAGTAAGTTAGTTATACTCTTCACCAGTATCAACTCATCAGTATCAAGTGTTTCTGCCCCATCAGTAGTAACCATAGTCTTCACCAGTAGTAACCATGATCAGTACTAACTGCAGCATCAGTAATATGTTGAACTGTGATTTGTTCTAACAATCTCCCCCTAAACTTATTGATTCTCTTTCAATCAATCAAGTTTCTTTGTCACATCTTCTTCTTCTTTTCTTTTTCTTCCAACAATTTTGCTCTTCTTTGATCACCTTCTAAAGTCTGTTGGTTTCTTTTATTCCTTTGTGCGATAATATATTTGCTGATCTTTTTTATAAATTCATTTAACTTGTTTTGGAACATCACAGCATCATTAGGCTTAATAAAATTCATGCACCAAAGTTGATAAAGAGTTTTCTCAGAGTGAGGATACTCTTTTTCATATAGGAATAAATCACACTTCTTACTTGTATATTCAAAGAAGTACATGTTGACTGTTGGTAGCACATTCCAGGCTTGAATATTCTCTGGATTTGTAAACTTCTCTGGATATTCATCTGGATAGAAAGCAGCATTAATCATTTCTGTAATGTAACCTGCAGCTGAATTCTTCCAGGTCTTCTTGGTCATTCTTGGTTTACCAATAATCAACATCTTGATTATGTCACTTCTGGTTAGGGACATGACTAAAGGTTTCCTAGCTCTAAATCTTTGAGTGACCTTATCTTCTCTAACAATCTCAATCACATCATCTATACATCTCCAGTTGATGATTGGATTGCTTTCTAGGGAGAAGACCTTCTGCAGACCTTCTCCACTTCTGGTTAGGGACATGACTAAAGGTTTCCAGTTGCTTTCTTGGAGAAGACCTTCTGTAGACATAAAAAAATCTGCGAGCTTCCAAAAAACAAACATCTGCAGGAGGCTTTTTCTGCGCGTAGTCAGCGCCGCGAAGACAAAAAACCTCAGGAAGACCTTTTGTCAAAAAACAAACAGCACCTTAGTGTTTGCCAAGTCTACTCAACCGGTCTAAGAATCCAATATTAGATAGTTTGGTATTAGCTTAGTAACTTACTTTGCACATAATCGTGTCTACCGAATCTAGTCCCGTCTTGCAACTATTAGTTTCTGTCAAGATTTATGTAAATTCAGTTACTTGGTTCATATTATCTATGTATGGTAATTTGATAATCCATTATTGAGATAATAAATCAAAACTGCATCATGTTTAATAGAGAGTACGTAAGGTAGTCAATTCACTTTGGGTTCGTAGGTTCTGGTTCATGGGTTAAAAATATTCAACTTGAAATCGATATGTTTATATAAACGGCGAGATATCTCAACTCTAACCTTTTTGACTTTCAATACAAACACAACCGGTATAGCCCACTGAATTAATCTGGTTAAACATGTTAGCGGTTTGAAAGGTCCAATCAGGTAAACATAGACTTTTTAAATGTGTTTGCAGAACATACTAAACTATATTTATTTTTAAATTAATCTATTTTTCAAATACATCTATAATTAATTAGGTTGGCGGGTCAACCTATTTAAATTATCATCAACCCAGACCTAACTCGTGTAATAAACAGGTCAATTGAGTCGACTCAAAACTGATATGAGTTTTGTTTGCCTGAACTATAACTTATTTATTTTCATGCCAGTATCAAGTTAGGTTAGAAATTAACACCCTAATAGAGAGCCATGGGGGCTGACATACGGGGTGCACGGGCTAGTGATGTAATTCTTTGACTAAGTATAAGAAATTTCGATTTTTTTTCTTTTTTGTCTTATGTTTAAAGTGTGCTAGTGATAAATATTCTAGACGCAGCAATTGGTAATTTCTAGAAGTGTAAGAAATTTTGATTTTTTTTTATCTTGTAGTTTAAAAGTGTGCTAGTGATAAATATTCTAGATATAGCAATTGGTAATTACCACTCCCTCTTTAGTTAATGGGTCAAGAAGCTCATCTATGTGAATTAATAACACAACCTAGAAGTAAATTACACGAATGGTTTCTGTAGTTTGCCATAAGGTTTAGATTTGATCCTTAACTTTCAAATATTACATTTGTGGTCATCATCGTTTGAACTTTGTATTGCTTTTGATCTAAAATCCCAACAGACGTTAAATTAGGTTGTTAAATAATTTAAAGTGGCCAAAATACCCTTTACATCATCTTCTTCGTATTCATCTCTGTCTCTGCTTTTGCATCAACGGAGAAATTAGCAAATCAAATCAGGAACCAGAGCATTCCAAAAATCCATTTCTTCAAACTCAATAATATATTCTAAATCTTCATCATCGTCTTTTTGTTCTCATCTTTTCTATCTATTTTGTTCTTATGCTCGCCATTTCTCTAGTTTCACCGATTCTAACGATAGACATTACATTTTCCTTCTCTGCAGTGGAATCTTTGTTTTCCTAATTATGAACTTTAATTGGACACACAGTTCTTCAATTAAAGAAAACCAATCATCAGTCATCACATATGAAATCAAACAGCAACCTCTGCTGATGTCATCAGCCATCGAAGAACAACAAGAAGATATCGGTCAAAGAAAACGATGAGAATGATGAGGATGAAATTGAGCAAAACGTGAATCGAGTTTCTGTAATGGATAATGGTATTTTGGCTACCATTTAGACCTGTTCATAGGCCTACTTATTAGATGAAGGACACGTGTCAAAATCAAAGGATAATATTAGGATACAGAATTAGTGAATACATGTCATCCTATCAAGTGGGTAGGTCATGTGTGTAGGACTAAATATCATTTCCCTTCTGTAATTGAAGATCAAAAAGCTGTTTCATTGTCTGAAGATGAGGGAACAGAGCACCGTATTTATGTTGTCGAAGAACATAAAGATATAGAAGAACAAAACGTGAATCGAGTTTCTGTAGTTGAAGATAAAAAAACTGTTCCAATCTCCGAAGATGAAGAGGATGCTATTTTCCATTTCCCCAATTTTGCAAGAAGAAAGAAAAAGGTGAGATTTTTTTTTGGGTTTTAGGGTTCTTGAATTACTAAAAACCCCCATTTTAGGTTAATTTTTGTAGTTAGGTAATCATGTTGGGAGTTTGATTTTGAAATCTAAGAATTTGAATTGCTGAAACTTCAACATACACATAAAAAATGTTTCTCTTTGTAAATGGTATTTTGGTCGCACGACAAGTTTAAACTACAAGGACCAAATTTATAATTATTAAGACTTAGAGACTAAATCTAAAACTTATGACAAATCACAGGAACTAATCGTGTAATTTACTCTAAACATAATAAACCAAAGTAGTTGTTGTTTTCTTTGGTGGTTTTTATTTTTAATGTTTCTTGTTTTTTTATGACAATATTTTTATTGACCTACCGATTATTTCCGGTTCTGGGTGCGCCACTAAAATACCAAATACAAGTCTATTCGTTCAGATCTTGAAATTATCAAGTACGATACAAATTACTGATTAAAAACAAGTGCAGTTAATAATCGGGCATAACGTCGTATATATGTATAAAACACACTTTTCTTTTACGCAAGACTAGAAACTATTTTGCCCACCATAGATTAGTAGAATCCTTTCATTCTTATTTATTTAAAAAGCTCATCTTTTTTAGTTATACTTATTGAATAGTTATTAGTTGTTAACTAGAATCGGTTTACTCGTACCTTGCAACGAGATTTTAAAGAACACAATCTAAATGACATATGAATTTAATGATAACACAAATACTAACAACATAAATAAGAATTAGAAAACATTAATCATATAAATGTAGCAAAAGCAACAATTATTCTCAATTATTAATGGAATTCCTTCTTTCTTTCTTGAATTTATTTATTTCAGAAATTTCTTTGATAGATTATTTTGGGTTTGGATAAAGTGCTTGAAAAATAAGAAGAGTATATGTTCACCAAAGAGATGCTATAAAAGAATTAAGTAAAAAGATATAAACTCGTCTCTTAATATGCAAGTTATATACATAATGTGTTCATTTTATAATTTCTTAAAATGGAGGGCTTTATTTGTAATATATGCCAACTTAAAATATTCATGGAATAAAAAAAGGGATAGATGAGTCATGAGTCATGAACCCAGTTCTGTTGCTAGAATGTGGATATCTTTATCGGATGAAAGAAAACCATTTAGACACATCACTTTTTTTTATCTACTTTACATCGCCTTTATATAAAACAAAATGCTTAATAAGACAAATTCATCAAGGTTCTAACTATTTTGCTTTTGGAAAAGCTCGTTATTTACTTATCTGTAAATTATGATGATCTGCAAAGCCTAAGGTTGTTTAAGGGCCCAACAGTATTTAAATGTTGTTCAGCCCAAATTTCTAGCCCATATGTATTGCGAACATTTCTTCAAATGCAACATGGTGAAGTATAGACAAGCTGGAATTGGAATCCAAATTGTCAAACCCGGAAAACGAAGAGTGAAGTATTGATCCGGCCTGAAAGTCAAATATCATAAATCTTGGCGTATATAGATTATCATCATGTATATGTCTTGTGTGTCATTGTTAAAGCGACTCCCTTTCTTTAGCATTTCATTTCGCGTTACACTTCTGGGAGGATCTAATATGTCGTAAAGGGTTGCCCATGTAATTTCTGAAATTATTTCGAATAGTGATAAATAATACTAAAATCTTATTTAATTTTTTTTGTTAATTAGGTCACACCTCGAGAAACAAAATATGCAGTTGGTGACACCTTAATTTTTTTTTCTCGTGTCCGCCATAGTTGCCCACAACTCGTTGGTTGCGTTGTCACTTTGGTGCCACTTACTGACACCATTGGCAGTACCCTGTCATATGGGGCGTCGGTTGGGTGACCAAAAAGATACGTGAAGAGTGTGCAGGCCAGAAATATATTTTGTGTTTGTGTAAAACAAAATGATAAGAGAAGTGAAAATGTGTTGTTGGTAAAGGTGTATCACTTTAGAAATATCAATATTAATATAAATATATGTTTTTCTAACTCATGCTCTAAGGGCATTAGGTAAGAAGTATTTATTGATGTTACAATTACCATTTATGCTTAATTTTATTGTTATAATTGTTAAAATTATACTTCATTTAATGCATTCTTCAATATGTTAAATATTTTGTTCAATTAATACTTTTTAGAGCATGTGTTAGCCAAACTTTATAAATATTGATGTGATGCTAATGTTTGCAAAACTAATTAAGGCGATAATAAATAATCGTTAGGAGAGGCATATTAATCATGTTTCAACTGTATGCATTGATGATGGACGTAACTTGACATTAATTAACATCTCAATGGTTCAACTTTCAAGCACAATACATTTGTTTTCGAAAGGGGTTCAAGGACAATACACAGACAACCTTTATTATACAAGATAATTAAGCAGCAACATTTTTTTTAACGGCAAATCTAATCTACTCCTAGATAACCACATATGTCCACTATGGGACTCGAACCCTCAACCACTAGGTTGGAGGACAAACACCTTACCGTTAGGCCATCGACCCTTTGGTATAATTAAGCAACAACATAACTGCATAACAATATTATAAACTTTAGATTAGGCTTCAATACCACTGCTTATTCATCCTTAACATCTTAGTTAATTAGGAACCCGATCTCGATCATTTTGACACCAGCGCCATTAGATCATCATCAGTGATAACCTGAGACGTAAAGAACGATATTAGTGGATGTCCAAAACTCTTAAATTATACTTAACTACTCGATACATGAAACCAAATGGCCTATAGCCCAGGGCCGTCCCCAACATATATTAGGCCTTGTGCAAAAATTAAGAAGACACCTAAAAATTTATTAAAAAGTTTTTTATTTTACACAAAAAATGCATCTAGTTTAACTAAAAAAAATTGAATTTTTTTGAAAATTGCGTCATACCAATAAAATCGAACATATGTACTTCAAGACATAAATAACAGTTGCTACCAACTCAACTACAACATTCTTGTGTAATACTTTGGAACCATTTCATATATAATTAATATTTAGATAGAGTACAACCTGGGCCCTTACTTTATTCTGGGCCCTGTTCAAGAGAAATCCTTGAACTCCCCTATCACCAGCCTGCTATAGCCCAATGGTATCTGGCGTTTAAGTGCGCCACAAGGTCATGGATTCAATCTTGTTCTGGACAAATATGGTGTATAGGTCCTACCTTTTTCGATTCAGCTATGGATTTAAAGCGCCAAAAGAGAGTATTAAGCTCCTCTCCATCATAATCGTAACCAAGCTGAAGAGAGAGTAAATCAAATGTTTAATTCACATATATTAAGGTGTTGGTTTACAAAATTACAAATCAATGAGATTAATTAACATTGCATTTTACCTCGAGAAGTTTTACTTTCAAAGCACGACGTCCACTGCACAACAATATTTTAAAATAATTAGATCGTCGACTAATTAATTAATCTGAGAAAATAAATTTCTGCAAATTAAGGAGTCAGAAAATGAGGTAAAAATCCAAAGGTGTTGGATATATAGCTAATATTGAATTACATTCAGGAACTGTAAATTCAGCAAATGACCTAAGTTTTCCAAGTGTGATTCCAGAGTTGTTAGATCGGTGAAGTCCGATATCTTCAGGAGACATAATCTCATATGTGCTTTTGTTCTTTAAGATTCCATCCTATATGTTTAACATATATAAAGCATCACATGTATCAATGTCTAATTATGTTAACCAAAGTGTGAAAGATTAATTACCTGATGGATCCCACTTTGATGAGAAAAAGCATTAGCACCAACGATGGCCTTATGCGGCTGGACGTGCATTCCGCTGTACTCTTCCACCTGAATAAGAACGGTAAAAATTAAGTAAATCGAAATTTAAGTGTGGAAATAATTAAGTAGAAGTAAATGTTTTGATATATACCATCTTGCTAGCCACGGTTATGTATCTTGTATTAATACCGGTGTAAAGACCATCCAAATACTCCCCTTTGCATTTTATAGCCATCACCACCTATGTTCAACCAGACGTATGAATTTACACATATATTTTTTCTAAAGATTTTTTTATTAATATAGATAAAAATCATTTTTCAACCAGAAGATAAAGACTTTTCAAATTTTATAACAAGTTTTAGGCCCCCATCGATTTGTTTTAAAGTCATGAAAAAAAATAAACAATGAAAATGATACTTTTGCACTTACCTCTTCCAAAGAAGCATTACCAGCTCTCTCTCCAATTCCGTTTATTGTTACTTCTAACTGCCTTGCTCCCGACGAAGCCCCCTAAAATCCGCATATGTCTATTAATAGAGTTATAAAACACGATATAATTGTGTACCCCTTTTTTTAACAACAAATTAAGATATATTGTGTATGAGTGACTACCTCTAAAGTATTGGCAGTAGCAAGTCCGAGATCATTATGGCAGTGGACTGAAATAATAACATTGTCAACACCAGGTGTGTTGGCTCTTAGGTCAGCAACGAGCTGCCCGAGCTCAAAAGGCAAACTATAGCCAACAGTATCACCAATGGCAATAGTCGTTGCGCCTGCTTTAATAACTTCACCGACGAACTCGTATAAGAATTCTCTTTCAGATCTGATGTTAACATACATTACACAAATATATAATTTCTTAGGATCATGCAATAAGTAAACAATTTTTGTTAATTAGTTGTGTTCTCAATGCATCCAACAGTTGATCGATCTTAGCAAAACACAGACAAAAATGCATGCAAGAATAATGTCAGTTAACTATTTATAATCATGTTTAGTTTATTTTGATAGTAGGGTGCCTGTGCATTGTGCAATGCGGCTGCGGGTACGGGTGTCAAAAGGGTCAACCCGGCCCGACTAACCCGACGTTAGTATCGGATCGAGTATCTGGTTTGGATTGATTATCTTATCGGGTTTCGGGTTGACCCATTTAGACCCGATTGAATTTTTAAAAGGGTTTTTTCCTTTATAATTTAGTTTTTACTATAGAAACTCAAAAGTTACTCAATACAGGGGTTTTTTAGTATATATATATATATATTTTTTTTTTTTTGCTTCACCATGTTATTCTTTTTCGGGTTCATACCAAATTCTTAGATGAGTTATTAAATAAACTGTCTTATTAGAATTTGTTGTATCTTTTCTTTTCTGATTGTTTGATATTCACATTTATGATGACGCTAATCAAGATTATAGTTTTTTTATGTAGTATTCCATCTATTTTTATGACACAATGCATGTATTTGGTCCTATAGAATCAAAAGCATCATTAAGTAACATATGATGACACTTTTATGCATTCTTTGCCATTCATTTTACAACACTAACTTTGGTTCTAGCAACATATCTTTATATTAAGACCTTTGTCTTAACTGGTACTCAAAAAGAGTCAACGCATTACAATTTCGTCCTATAATACAAAACATAATAGAAGGCAAAAGTATTTTTGAACACCATAAACATCCTATTATATAGTCTATTAGGACGCCATATTTCGTATGAAAATATTTTTTAGGACGTTTGAATGTGTCTCAAAATAGGCCTGTGTACGGTCCAAGAACCGGACCGACCCGGTTAGGACCGAGAACCGAAATTCATGTTTTTTATGGACCGAGGACTGGACCACCAAGGCGCGGTTCGGTTCGGTTATTTTTCGGGTATTTTCGGTCCGGACCGATTTGGACCATCTGGAACCGTATGCAATTTTTAGTTTTTTTTTTTGGGTATTTCGCTACTGTTTCGAGCAGGAAAAGCGTTGTTTTTTTTTTGTATTTTCGCTACTTGTAGAAGAATGACGATTGACAAACGAACGAGCAAACTCTGTATGAGCGAACAAGTAGTAGAGCAGTGCGTACGAGGATTTCGATTTATCGAGTGGAGGTTTGATCGAACGAGCAGATTCTGTATGTGTTATAGATTTTTCGATCGAGCACTAAGTAAGAGAAAACCGACGGTCATTTAGGTTTGATCGAATGAGCATGCTCTAGCTTACGTGATGCTATTTACGTTGCTGGGGTTATTTTCGTTATGTTATATATGTTGCTGGACTTGTTTACCTTGGTGGGGGTATTTTCGTTATGTTATTTATGTTGCTGGACTTTTTTACCTTGCTGGGGGTATTGTTGCTGGGTTGAACACTCATCGGTCCTACTCGGGTATTTTCGGGTCCTTCGGTTTTTACCCGAAATGGACCGAATTTTTCGGTTCCCATTAATTCAGGACCGAGGACCGGACCGTTGGATGTGGTTCGGTCCGGTTCGATTCGGTTCCTTCGATCCCGGTCGGTCCTGGTCGATTTCGGTCCATTCTGCACAGGCCTATCTCAAAATATAATAAAAAGGTGAACATATATTACAACATCTTAAAACATGGTCTATTATGATATCTTTTGTGTCTTAAAAAAACAACCTCATGGGACTTGATAATAAGTTTCATAATATTGAGGTCTATTAGGACTCTCTTAAGTGCTAGTCTTCTATTATAACCTGGCCTTTTAGATGTGATATTTTTATTTAGGTCATATTAGCTAGGTTAAAGCACCTATAAACTAATTTGATAAGACACCAATTTTAGACTCGTGCCAACAAGCCGTCGGCAGCCCACGTCGTAGGGTTTTTTTTTTGCCGTCGCCCCACGACGCCGTTGGCACGGCCGCGTCGTGGGTGACGTCGCCGGAGCTACGTCGGGGTGAAGACGCGGAGGAGAGAGTCGTCGTGGGAGAAGGTGGGGGCAGACGAACCAGCAAGGGAAGAGGAAGAGGGGAAAGGGTGTTGTACTTCCTGCTTCATAACTTGTACTATTTTACATTTTTTTAATAAATAAATGTTTTTTTCTCTGTTTTTTTTTTTAATTTTCTTTTTAATTTTAAATGTTTTTATATATCTGTATTAACAACAAAAATATATTACTCCCTCCGTCCCACAAAAAACTTCCCATATCACTCTAAATTTTTGTCCCACAAAAAACTTCTAATTTCTCATATTTGATGGGCTCCACATAATAAAAAACTATTATTACCAAAGACCACACCACTAATATCCACTAATTATCTTTCTCTTTCCAACTCAATCTTATATTTTAATCAAAAGTATTATCAATGACCCCACCACTAACTATCACCTAAATACTTGTGCAAAAGTCAAATGAGAAGTTTTTTTGGGACGGAGGGAGTACTTTTTTTCCAAAAAAAATAAGTTTCTTTTTTATTTTTTAAATTTTAATAAATGTAATTTTTTAATTTAATATCTTTAAAACAAAAAAATTAGAAATGTATTTTTAAATTAATATAATGTATTTTTTTTATAATTATTTAATTAATAAAAAATGATGATGTGGAAAGGATGGGTTTAGTGATGGGTTAGTGATGGGTAGGGTTGGCACGACCGTGTCAGTAGCGTGTCAGTAAGGATGTGCTGATGTGGCGGTACTGACGGGTTTACTGACGCCCAACTGTTGGGAGAGGCCTTAGTGTAGTGAGTAGTATACCAAGAATAGTTGATATGATACATGGTTTGAGAAAAATATATATGATACCTTATCATGTTCACCCATACAAATATGGGTACCTCAAATTGAAATAGAATCAAGCACACCCAATTTTAAGATGAATTGCATGTTTTATATATGTGAACGTACGGGTAAACAACTTGCGTGAAAAAACGGGTAACGGGGTGGGGATCAGAATTTTCAGGGCAAAATATGGGATCGGGGTAAGCTGTATCCCTAATGGGACGCCCTGATAAGAACCCTGACAAGGAACAAGGTGAGAACATGCGGGTTTTTTTTATTGGATTCAGGGATGAGGATGGCCTGCACCATCCCGAGCCCGCCTCATTGCCATTCCTAGCATAACTATAAAAATTATAACTAATAGATGACTATTATAAAAAAAATATGAACTTTATATGCTAGGAGTACCGTGTAGCATCCTCGAGACCAAACTCAATGTCATCACACCCCAAACTCCTAGCATAGTGCACCATGTTCCTCGCTTTTTCGATCACTTCGGCTTTCGACATATTCAATTTATACTTCATATGAATCTCACTTGTTGCAATAAATATTAGTATTCTCGGAAATTTGGCATATTTCACCGCCTCCCACGCCTTATTGATATCGTTCTTGGTGCACCTCGCCATGCAACAGATGGCAGGTACATGGCCACTGTCTTCAGTGGTCGCATTTCCGACCTCTCGTGCAATCAACTTAACCACTTCAGCTTCAGATTCAGATACTGCTGGGAACCCTGCTTCGATGACATCAACGCCCAACTTTGCAAGTTGAAGAGCAATATCGAGTTTTTCTTTTGGTGTCAACGTGACACCCGATGATTGTTCGCCATCCCGAAGAGTGTTATCTAAAATGCGAATGTACTTTGGGTTTGGAATGTGGTTAGGGATATAAGTTGGTCGGTCAGAAAACATGATTGTGAATGTTTTTCTTGATACGGGGATAAAGATGATATTTATGCCTTTATGGAGAGGAAGCATCAAGCATGAGTTTGCACAAGTACTCGGGGCATGTTTGGTAGAGTGGAATGGAAAGGGAGAAATGGAATGAGAATCATTTGCTTTGTTTGGTTACACTTGAGAATGGAAATAAGGAGGTTAAAGTGGGAATTGATTCCATTCTCTCCAAAATGTAGAGAAAAGGGTGGAATGAAGAAAAACACGCGCTTTCGATTCTCTGTGAGAATGGAGGGTTTCACTTAAAAAAGGGGTATAAAAGGGTAACCACATGTGAGATGCACATGCCAGGAAATAGTCGAAGCCCTAGCCCACCTCTTTCAAACGTTAGGGCGTCAACAAACGCATTTGGACTTTTGATTCTGACTCCATTTGTATCAAATCTCTTCCCGTTTCTTTATATGGTATGTAATTCTCGGCCCTCTTACGATTTTATCAGTTAATTACTAAATATTAGTGATATGCATCGATTTATTCAAGAATTAATTCATTCATGAACTGATGATTGGTTCTTTTGTTATGAGTTTTAAGGGATTTTATGAGTTAACCGACAAGTTACTGGCATTTGATTTCGATTTCAATTTACTTAGTTGAAGCCTGTTACATACTAATTGCCCTTGCACTGAAGGGGAAAAATCGCACAGACTTATATACAGGATTTGCTGCAAAATTGATTCATGTTGATATTTACTTGAAGCCTGCAAAATCGATTCCTTTTGACATTTACTTTCTGGTATATACATGTTTTGTAGACTAATCACATATTGTTTGTAGCTACAGCCACATATATTGTAGATGACGAGAACACCTCTATCTCAACGGAGAATCCATAGTAAACGAGTTGCTATGATGGGTACCTTAGGAGCATCTCATGCAATGTATCTTGTGGCTCGATGGCTTCTATTGTGTGGTGCTGCCATGAATCATGCTATCGAGTCTAGAACATTGCGTAAAAAATATTTTGTAAGTTATTATAATAGAGATGAAATAATGACAAGGATGGTCTATGAAAGTGATACTACAAGTGTGGTAAATGTAAGAATGAATAGGTATGCCTTTACAACACTATGTGATATTCTTCAATTTAGAGGCGGACTAAGTAGTAGCAAAAACATAAGAGTCGATGAACAAGTTGCTATGTTCTTACACACGCTTGCACACAATGAGAAAAATAGGATAATAGTGAATAGGTTTCAAAGGTCGGGTGAAACTATAAGTCGGTATTTCAAGTTAGTCTTAAATGCGGTTTGCCGTCTACACAACGAGTTCTTACACACTCTTTCTCTACATTTCCATTCTCACTTTCAATTTCATTCTCTTCCATTCACTCCTACCAAACATGCCCTTGTCGTCTATTATAAAGCATTCTAAACCTTCTCAAATTAAAAAAACTAAAAATTCAGCTAATACACTTTTTAATTTGAGAGATATTTGCTTTTACAAAATACATTATGTACTCTACTATTAGCCAACATCCTAACACATCGTCACTAATTAATGTCACCATCCACAACCACTATATATATTCACGGCCACCATCTACCACCATCATTACTACCACCATGACTCACCACCCATCACTACAATTAATATTTGAAAAAACATATAACTAAACAATATTTGATCACCGCAAAATATAATCATATCGTATATGCAACAACACTTTGCAGATACCATTCAAGTCAGATATAATATTTGTTTAAATAATATAATTGTACTAATTAAAACATAAATATTATATTATATTATATTATATATTATTAAGGGCATGTTTGAGAAAGTTATTAACGGGGCTTATGAGCTTATTAGCTTATTAAACTCAAATAAATAAACTTATTTGAGCTTAATAAGCTAATAAGCTCATAAACTCCGTTAATAAGTTTCCCAAACATGCCCTAAATTAAAAATACATACCAAACAAATCTACAACAAAATATAACAAAGAGATGATAATCATTTATTATATCACGGTTGGAGAATTATTCAATATAGTCTTTAATTTTTTTAGTTTTAAGGAACAAATATCAAACAACAATAATTGATTCTCAATATTTCTTTTATGTTAACTCTAATCTACTTTTAAAACATCACTTATGATCGTTATGATACTTGAACTCCCGGACTTGAACTCCCGGACTTGAACCCCCTTTAGTATATATATTATATAATCACATATGATTACGTATACTAAACCCTATACAATAACATGTGATTATCACATGATATTTTTTTAACGAAAAAAATACAAAATTAATAAATAAAAAATTTAAAAGTTTAAAATTTTTAAAATTAAAAATTAAAAATTAAAAATTTCAAATGACCAAATACCTCTGTATGTATAGAATATGTGATTAATTTTAACCAATAAATAATAAGGGTGATTTCCTAATATAGACCAAATCAAACCAAGAATTCCAAAAAAAATCTAAAATCCATGCGACCGTGCTACTCCACTAGAACGCCGCCACGTGTCCAGTTAGTACTGCTCAAAAGTTAATGCTCTTAGGTTATTACTGCTTAAAATTGTTACTACTGCTCAAAGTTAGCACAAACTTAGCACCGCTCAAAAGTTGGTGATGTCGCACGGTCTATTTTGGTGCTGCTCAAACTAAGTGCTGCTCAGTAGTTAATGCCGTCGCACGATCTATTTTCGGATTTTAAAGTCGATCAGTCTTAATAGGGAATTGAACCGGTCGCACAGTCTATTTTAGTAATTAATTCTAGTTTTAGTTTATCAATAACTAGCTTATAACCCGTGATAAATCACGGGTTACTTAGAAAAATTTTCATAACATGTTACTTCTATAAAAATATTTTTATGAAAATTAGAAACTGTTAATATAACAGTTTTCAAAATTAAGGATCATTGATTACCCCTTTCAAAAGAAAGGACTATTTGTGTAACAAAAATAAGTTGGCAGACAAATTCATATTTTGATATTGACAAAATGAAAATGGTCAAATGGTCAATAAGGGATTTCGAGTCAGAAACATTTCTAGATAGAATGAAAAATTACATCAAATGGCATGTTTTTCACACCAATTCTTAACACCTGAAAACTACATTATGAGCCATGACCATTTTTCTGTTCGACCACCTTGGATTTTTCATCGAAACTATTTTCCCAAACATAACATCTAAAGCACAATTTTCATAAATTTGAATATTCTTTTTTATAATTAGTAATTTATTGATTTGAAAGTCACAATTTGAAAAATATCGGTAAAGATTAACCAAAGCTATAATTATATTGAAAAGGGCATATCACAAGGTGTGAAGTGATTGGGTAGAAAAATATATAGATTAAATTAATATTAAACTAATAGGCAATATAAATATTCTTATGTGACCCGTTAACTCATGAAATGATCAATTCCTGTTAAGTTTACGGGTCAAATGAAAAAGAAATAACTAAAAAGGAGGTCAAATGGGTAAACCGAGTGAAAAGACCCGAAGCGCCATGGAAAATCTTAAATCATATATTCAAAAATTTGTTTCGTTACTGAAATAACATAATATTTGTAATCATCATACCTCACTAACCATTAGATGATATATTGATAAAAAAGTGTTTAAGATCACCCCGATTTTGACCTATTACAGAACCTTTCATTTTGCCACATCCACTTTCTATAAAGTAATTTGTAAATCTCAATATTTTACGATTAGACATGAGAAATAATCATATCAATTTCCAAATATAAAAATCTAACTTTACATAAATGCAAGTGGAATAAATTGATATAACAAAGTCAAATAAAGCTTACTATATTGATACATTTCAAGAAAATTGATATAAATATACCAACAAAAATGTCTATTGGAAACTATCACAAACGAAAGAATTTGAATGAGCTGTATGTACCAGAAAATTACATTGTTAAAAAAAATCAGGGGAGAAAGTTCAAAACCATCATCCCTAATTTTTAATTGCTCAAAATTTCTATACCTTATTGCCAACACATTATATTAGAAATTACAATAACAATCTACCTATATAAACACTGATGACAACAAATGATATTTCTCAGCATATATAGTTTCGAAAGTTTTATTTGCACAATTTTAAATTTTGAATGGGAGATAAACCCAAATTTATGAACTGGGATCTCGACAGTTTTGGTTACCATATATTTTAAATATAGTTATAATATTTGATATATTTTCTTAAATAATAACAGTTACCAAATTCTTTAAATTTCTTGTTTTTAATATATTGTCTTAAATTATAAAGCATACCGTATGTGTAAGTGAAATATATGGTAACCAAATTATTTTCTTGTTTTAGTAATTCCATATTTATATTTTTACTTTCAATCCCTAATTCGAATTGTAAGTAGTATGCGGTGGCATTCTACGTGGCACGTGAATTATGACATCATTATGACGTGGAAAGAGTGACGTGTCAAGATTTCAAAAACGTTTTCTTTTATTATATATAAAGATAAAGATTGGGTTTTTATTTTGAAACTACATAAAAATTAAAAATTACATAAACACATCTAATTGCGGATAAGGAACTTTGATCTTAGTTATCGACCTGAAAACGAGGCCTCCGGTAAACAAGCTATAAAAGATGAATATCGCTCTCTCTAGTGTGGCTATCAAGGTTGTTTGAGCATCACAATTATAATAATGAAACCTCATAAGATAGTTGCACGCAAGATATTGGTTAGGATAACAAAATTAGTTGTTGAATTTATATACGCAAATTGACTTACTTCAGACCAAATATATGAGCTAAATGGCCCAAGAAGGGTAAATTTATTGAGCAATTCAATTCGATACCAATTTATATAATCTCAAGTGTCAATTTGTTCCAATACGTTTCTATGCAATAAATCATAATAGAATTATTATTATTCGACTAAAAGATTAAAGAGTGATTTATTGTTATTACGTTTACGGAACATTAATCTTAATTGTCGTTATATTGGCTATTAAATCACAATTATGATAATGAAATCTCACAAGAGAGTTGCACGCAAGGTCTTGGTTAAGATTAGGGATGGGTTCGGGTCAAGAATCGACTATATTAGAATATCCGGATGGACCTTGTCCTTAAATACCCGAGAGCCCTTAAATACCCGAGAGCCGATTTTAGATGATTAATAGACTCGAGAACCAAACCGTTTTATAAAGTATGGTTCTGTTCCGGCTTCGATCTGGGTAAATCGGGTATACACCTAACTGAAACCGAAATAGTAATTTGAGGCGATTTCGAGTGTTTGTATCATATATATTACTTTATACATGTAATATTTTAATGATCTACAAATAGGATTTGCGTAATAAATATAAACCGAACACTACCAATAATTTTATATCAAAACAAATTCAAGTATATAATTAATTAAACATCAGTTTCGGGTCTTACACCTAATTTGTTCTATATTTGATGTACCCATATCTGAAACATTATCGACCTCACCCCGGGCAGATTCAGTTAATAGCCGATGGTAGCCCATGTTATCGATCAAATTCGACTAGCAAAGTGTACAAAAGTTAAAGTTTTAATGATGCTAAATGGCGCTTTTAATGTTGTTCTCTAAACCACTTGAATCATTTCAATCTTACCAATTATATTAAACTAATAAACTCATGCTAACAAAATTAATCAACCCAATTAAACTAACGGCCCAGTTAAAACTCTGACCTCAACCAACATTCGCAACCTCAGGCTCAATGAGTCGATTTAGGGATGACTTTTTTGACCAAACAGTAGGACCTGATTAATGATTTTCAGTGTGGTTCTCAGTTCTTGTTTGTTTTTATTTTGTCTTTTTCGGCCTTGAATTTGTCATTTTGACAAATTCAAGTTTAAAGTATCTTCTCATAACCATGATAACTAAACCCAAAATAACCGGTTTGAAACAAAACCAATATTTTAGTTCAGTTACCGGTTCTTATTTTTATTCAATTTTCAGTCTTCTTTTGTAATTTACGAGGCAGCATGGCCCGTGCGATGCACAGACTTTGTTCATGATAAGGAGCTATTGGTTTAAATCGCAAAGTACGAACAAAGCAAAGTGTACGTGTATGAGGAAAACGTAATGTAAATAAACATGAGTGGTTGTATTTGCATAACATTAAACATGTTATTCATAACATGTAAGTGTCACTATAAAGATCTTCGTATTTTGTATTTTATAAGTACAACTATAGATAAATGAGACTATATCTTCAAGGGAGATTGATAAGTTAGTAGTGACTGAAAAGTAATGTTTAAAAGTTTATTATAAATGAAATAATTATAACTATTCGGTTTGCAACATAAGTATAATAGTTAATGAAAAATCAGTACTAATTTATGTGTTTCAACTAAGTTATTAAAATTTTAACACAATTTATGGGTTAAAAAAAAAGATAAGTTTATTTTTTATTATGTTTAATTTCCTTTTAATTTTATTTTTTTCTAATGGATCCCTTCACCATTTGCCCCCTTAATCGATCCAACAGGTACACGAAAATTGGGCTCACATAATCGGGCCTAGATACTAATGGGTTTTTAAAAGAAATAGTTAGGTCTGTATAATTTTCCTAAGGGAAACGGGTATCGTTGCAAGTAGCGAAAATCCGATTGACCGTCGTCGTCTACCATGTATGCGATTTCGAATTCAACGACATGCCTCGTCAGTGGGCAATTTCTGCAACGTACGTCGTCATAGGCAATGTCCGCAGCGTACATCGCCAGTCGGCGATTTATTAATGGCAAATAGGTAGTCATTGATTAGGAATGGGCAAATCGCCAGTCGGCGATTTGATTTTGAGGCGCTGCCGTTTCCCGATATGTTCTGGTGTTCAATTACAAATGGTATGTTTGGGGATAACTTCGGTGCTCATGGAGAATCTTTGCAGGAGATGAGGGTTGGGTTTTATTAGAGGAATTTTGAATATTATTATGTTTTTACTATATTTTTAGCGATGCTTTCTTTTGTGGCAAGTAAAGTGGATTATGGGATTGATGATGTACCTCCTAAGGACTCTCCAAACCCTTACCCATCTTTAAATTCATCACTTACGTTACGTCATCGCATCCTTACTGACCCGCTACTGACACGTTCGTGCCAACCCTACCCATCACTAACCCATCACTAAACTCATCCTTTTCACATCATCATTTCCACATCACCATTTTAATTAATAAAAAAACACATTACATTAAATAAAAAACATTACATTAATTAAAAAAACATTACATTAAATTAAAAAAAGACATTAAAATTAAAAAAAAAACATTAAACTTAAAAAAAAAAACATTAGACCTAAGAAAAAAAAACATTAGACATAAAAAAAAAAACATTAGACATAAAAAAAAACATTAAACTTAAAAAAAAAAAAAACAACTACTCGTCGTCCTCGTCGTCGTCTTCTCCGTCATCGGATGAGTCCGGATCGGCGTATTTGTCCAATAAACTCCGGCGATATTTTAAAACCGCTTTTCGCTCTCTTCGGTTCAAATTTTCGGGAACCGAACAATGAAGGACTCTGAAAGCATCCGATATCTTGCGCTCCACAGTCGCTTCTTTGATAGTCTTCAAAGCGTCGGCTTGCAGTATGGCGGTCTCACATATACGGTCACGAGTTTCGTCACTTGAATACCGTGACGAAGTCGCATCCGAGGAACTTGCCGTACGACGGCTAACGTTACGACCGATTGGTCGACGGATTGGGTCGTCACGGAATAGACGTTCCATATTTGCGGAAGGGAGCGGGTTGGTGTTGTCTTCACCAAGGTTCACCGGGTTGGGCTCGGGAGCGGGAGTGGGTTGGGGATTCATCACGTTGTAATCTACCCAAAACTTGGGGTAATCTTTTAGTTCGTGCCAACACTGTTCGTACAAAAAGTTCCTCCTGTTGTTGTTGTTGTCATAAAATTGTTGTTTTGCGGCGTTGAGCATGCCTTGGTCATCGGCTCCACTTTGTCGCCTTGACTCGAACCGTTTATAGATTTCCCCAAACTTCCGAATATGCTGGTGACGGGATACGAGTGTTAAATAAATTTTGGAAGTGATCATTTGACGGGGAGGAGTTGGATCTACGACTCATGATGAAAATCTGGAAAATAGGTAATGAAGGTAATGAAGAAGTGGGAGAAGTGGTGTAAAATTATGAATGTGAGGGTGTTGTATTTATAGGTAAAAAATAGGATAAAGAAAAAAAAAACAAAAATTGAATTTTGAATTCAATTCCATACGCTCCCTCGGCCCCACACACGCTCCCCCGACGCCTCGAGAATTCCGTCGAAATCCCGACGTATGCATCACGACGCAAGCCACGACGGGTCGGTGCCAACGCCGTCGTGGCACGACGGCTCGAAATCTCCCCCGACGGGTGGTGGTGACGGCTTGTTGGCACAGGTCTAATGGAATTGTGATTGATGGCATGGCGTTAATTTTTTTTTCAAAACTTTTAATTTATCCTTAAAACTCAGAAATAGTAAGTTGTTTTACTACTCCACAATAGAAAAGTCTAACATAAAATTGTCTGTAGGCAACCGACCAAATGTTTAATAGGGGAAATTTAAACTAACGTGGAAGGTGTAAACATGTACAAACACACGAATGAGTAAGAGGCAAAGAAAATGAAAATGGGTATCTTTAATGTTACCTGTTCATCGGAAACAACAAAGTCGGTGCTTAGGTATTTCCCATTATTGTTATGAACATCCGATTTGCAGCAAACATAATGACAACGGGACCATGATCGCTTTCTTTGATTTGATCGAGGGTGAAGCTGGTGGTTTGTTTTTTGATGAGTTTGACATATTGTTGTAGTACTGAACCCTTGCAAGCTTTAGTCACCCGTTTTTATAAATCTGCAAGTGATGATATGCATGATTGTGGAACAGCTTTTTCAACTTCTAATACGGTTATATTTAAGGCTGGCAGGGCATTTAATTATGGGTCTTGAAAGGGCGGGAAGAAATGCTGTTTGGGCACACTTTGTTTGCGTAAAGGCTGGTGTGACCATTTTTTGTGTGGGTAAATGTAGGGGCCGATACATTTATTTGGGTATTGAAAGGGTAGAGTTAAGGCTCTATGGGGAGTAAAGGCTGTTATACAATGCTGATGACATGATAATACATGCATTAATGACATGGTAATAAAAGCTACTTCAACTTGAAACTCAATTTTTAAGTATATATGTATAGTTGAAACTCAATTTTTAAGTATATATATATATAGATAGTATTTCAAGTTTTTGGAATTTATGCCCAAAGATACCATTTTGTTTTTTTCCTTCCCCTCAATCTATAAGTATCTTTTTCATTCAACTAATATTTGTTTAATGGTTTGTACAAAACTAACTGTTTGTTTGTTAGCCATTACAGTAAATACCAAAGTTAACTATAAATTTAATTGTAGTCTGTTGTTAATCTGTTACACTAGATTTTGTTCAATGTCAGTTTTACTGTGGCTTCAAGTCCAAAACAATTGTTAAACCATTCACCATAGATTCAACAATGAAACAAAATCGTTTGATAATCGAGCAAAATGATTTAAACCGAGAATAATATCTCAAGCATATGTTACAAGTAATCGTCACCCTTTCTTTTAGTCATACTCGGATTTAAACTACGAGAGTTCAACAATCTTTGATCGTTTTCTTTTTTGACCATTTTCAGATGATGAATTTTTCGGTTTGTTATCGAGAGTTTGACTTTTTGACTTCTCGTCATTGCTATCAGAATCATCACAACTGTCATCATCATCATCATCATCACTGTTATCTACAGAGATGATTGGTTGAGAACCAACAATGGCAGATTCAGCAGCAGCAACAGCCTCAGGGGTGTTCAAATCAGCAACACCAAGCATTAGATCCTGCAAGTAATTAAAATGACAAAAAAATCGTGATTAAAAGAATTAATCGAAATTTAACATTTTTGGTTTTTACATGCCATTTCAATGTACTCAGATTCATCCCCTGTGAGTGCCTCAATATCATAGTTCTTAGAGTTCTGCATATAAAAGTACACATTTTGGTAAGATATCAATACACATGCATTAAACAATGACAAAAATAACATTTTCATACCGTTGCATCTTGCTGCAACTTCTTGTTTGACTCTGCCATAATTCCTAAAAAGTCCTTCAGTTTTCCCATAACTGAAAAGAAAAGATAAAACCTAAAATCTTTTTATTTCATTTTATTAGCTCCTATACTCGATAAGCTTCTACGATGAGAAACTTCATGTCCAAAATCGTTCTAGTTTGAATATGATAGTCAACTCGATCTTATGAAATAATGAAAAGTTAGACAAATCTCTTTCTTTAATATCAAAATAATTGCACAAAAGGATGTCACAGATTCGATAATCCTACTAAAAAAAATCAAAATAATGTTCATCTTTCTGTATCTCAAATACAGATTCAAACTCATCAAAACATTGGTAAATTACAAAAGTTTGTAAATTTGTTCCTTACACTCTTTTTCACTGGCCCCAGACTCAAAATATCATGTTCTGAAATTCATCAAATCAATAGAAGCTGAAAATAATATTTACAAAAGTAACAATTCATCTCTCTAAACGACATGAATTGGGGATCTAGTTATACAGTAGCAACAAAACACTTGCAATTTATACCAAAAGATCATGGATATTAAACATATAGAAACACAAATATGGAATAACGTTGTAACCTTGGCTAGGTGGAGGTGCGGAGATTGTAGGTTTGGTAACTAGAGGTGCTTTTGCAGCTTCAAGCTTCTTTAACAGATGATCGTCGCCTAATTTGCAAACATGGAGTGCTGATTCTGAATATAAAGCAGTTAGGTTAAATGCCAATTATAAGTATGTTTGAGAAGAAATTATACCTTTGGAGGAGGAATTTTCCAAGTCCAGAAGAGCTTGACTGCTACGCCCCATACTACAAGCACCGCCGTGTTAGTGTTAATGTGTGTTTTAGTCAGAGGTAATTGAATCACAACTTCTGACTCAATCTATGCGTTTGATTATATAACTAATTGACTCAGAATTTCAATGATGAAAATATTGAAATCAGCAATTTTCATCACCCAAGAAGAACTTGAACAAAATTTAGTAAAATTACACTCAATTTCAAAATAGCATATTAAAATGTTAAATTTTTAAACAATGTATCCATAAAATTAACAACCATCACAATCTATAAACCAAATCGACAAATAAAGATGGTTGCAAATGTGATAAACCAAATCGACAAGTAAAACCATCGAAGGAGTTTTCAAAATCAATGGTGAGTTCAGTAGGTGATGGGGGTTTTCAGCAGTTTATGATATGGGTTTTGGTCCCAATCTACAAAACAAAAAAAATTAAAATCGGTGTAATCTTCAAGAACAAAAAAACCCTAATCATAAATCGGGACACAAACAGAGAGCCTCTAGACAAACCTGAGCAAGATGATTGATAGTGGTGTGGTGCAGCCTCGTCGGGGGAAGGAGAAGTGCTGACGGCGGCGGAGGAAGGAGAGGTGTTGACGGCGGCGGAGGAAGGAGAAGTGCTTGTGGAATGTGGCGTCGTCAAAGGAGCTCGATTGGAAGAAAATAGAACCAGTCAGTAACTTTTTCGATTCGGACTGATCAACCCTATTGGATCGGACCGACTTAGAAAAATGTGACGGAAACAAACGCCCAGTTTCGGATCGAGTCAGAATTTTCAGACTGAGTCCGAATCAAAACTTGAAATCAAACGGGGACTTATTAATTGATAAATATTTGGTTTTAGAACATCATTCAAGTAATAACTCTATTTTATTAATTTATACATTACAATAATTACATTATATATTTGTACAGTTATTTAAAAAATATATTTGTACAATCTGCAATACTATTTGTATTATGTAGTGTATGGTGTGTACACTAAAAAATGTGGTACACAAATTGATTCATATTTATTAATAAAAATTAAAAAATAGTACAACATGTAGAAAAAGAAATAATTAGTAGGTTTATATCTATTGATATGAAATACTGTTTGCTGATATTTAGACGAGATCCATAGTATTATTTAATTAGTAAATTATATGGAAGGTCTATGTGGTATATTACTAATTACAACTTTAGTCTTTGAATTCGTTTATTATATATGACGTTTATGGTGTATAGACTTTGTTACACATATGGTCCCTATTACCATTAAAAAAAATGAAATTGCCAAAATACTCTTTTGGCCTTTTATAATAAAGTGGGAATAAATGACTATGAATGTAAAAAGTTGTAACACACAGATTTTTCAACCCAAATTAAAACTTTTAAATAAAAATATAAGTCTTTACAACCGAGTATCTAAAAATATTTGGTTTAACTAAAACATTTGGAATAATTAGAAAGTACCAAAACCGGTGTTACAAATATATCAAAACTATAGTCTAGGGAATTAAATAAGTACACCGAGCTAATCACTTCCAAATGTTAACTACGGGCCGCCTAATCTTCAGTTCCCGAACCTGAGTACATAATCAAAATAAACGTAGTACGTGAGACAAGATTGTCTCGTGAGAAACATGGGTTTAGACCCGGTTAGAAAAATATTTGCAATAAAATAATAATTAAATAATTATCAAATTGCACATAGCCAAACATACTCTAAGGCTTGCCATAAGCCAATCACATACGTAATGGGCCTCCCCGAAACAAACTCCCCCGATATGGGTTATCTCGGTAAACTCCCCCGTTTCCGGGTTATCTATTTGCTCCCCCAATTTCCGGGTTATCTCAACTCCCCCGATTTCCGGGTTATCTATTTCTCGACACACTATTACGCAGGGTGGTACCGCCCGAAGTAGGTGTCACTAACTCCCCCAACTTGTGTGGGTTATCTAGGATCCAATTGATTAGCTACCACATAAAAAATCATCAACTTGGGTCAAAGCCCCACATCACAACCCAATCATACTAGTGGTAACTAAACAAATCAATTTACAATTCAATTCAATTCATTTCAATTCAATTCATACTCTATCAGTATTCATACTCTATCAATTTAATCTTTTCTTTATTAAAAATATTTATCTAATAAAGACTCTCAAATCATTTCAAATCATAAAACATGGTTTACTATGTACTCAGAAAGATCACATGTACTCACCTTAGCAATGCTATCCAATACTTGTGTAAATCAACACAATCTTTACTTCTCAACCAAAGAAGTACTTCCAATCTCAACTCCTTCTTGACCTATTATCAATATCATCACAAAATCTAGTTATAATCCATAACTAGCTACTAGTTAATCCATCTTAACATTCCCAATCACCAAGTTCATACTACTTGGTGGAAATCTCAAACCCTAGTTCAAGATTTCTACCCATAAACCCAATTCTAGCTTGTACACATTGATTACAAGCTTACCATGAGTGTTTTACACTCATGATAGATCATCTTCCCCAAAGATGATGTGGTTGGTTCCCAAAACCACCATTGATACCCATGAAAAGCTTGAAACTAAGATAGGTAAGCAAGATAATCAAGAATCCTTACCTTTGATGATAAAATCTCCAAGATTGATGAAGATTCAAGCCCAAGAACACCAAGAACAAGCTTTCTCTCTCTAAAAACGGCTGGTAGGTGAGTAGGGTTGTTGGTGCCTAAAACCCTAGGCTAAACCCGTTTTATATAGAACCAATCAGTTCACGATCGCGAACTCAAGTTCACGCCGTGAACTTCGCGTGTCGTGAATAGTTAGCGATCGGTAATGTGTCGTGAATTCCAGTCGTCCAAAACCTCAAATCGCTGTTTGATGTTCCCGATCGGAAACCTAAGTTCGCGTCGCAAACTGTTCCAGGCAGCTAGGCTGCAACTTTTTGTTGACCGGATCAGCCCGGTTTCAACCTTAACCATATCAAACGGTGTCCAAATGACACGAAACCAATTCCTACGGTTCTGAAATGAATTATCTATAATTATCATATTTTTGTACAATTTGTTTATTTACAAAATCTCGATCGTTACAAAAATGATAAACAACAGAGACTATCCATGAAATTTACTCTATTAATTGATGTTTCGTATCCTACTCCAATTATTGCGTGTGATTATAAATAACTTTGGGTCATCATTTCATCTTGTGTGATTGCTAATGCCTAATTGTTTGTTATTTTTCACCAAATCAAGTAATATGACTTATAGTTACGTCTTTTTTCTTGCAAGTCATGTTAACAAAACTCACATATAGATAATTGATTTGGTGAAAATGGACAAAATCGAGCCGGTAACGTGTTGTTTTCTTTTACTACTAAAAATGTTATTATTAACGGGTAATGTTGATTAAATTATCTTTTACATTTTTGTTTTATTAAAAGTAAAACACATCGGTTTAAAATCTTGGAAGCATGAGATATGTTTGCCTACTTTTTACTAGATACTACAATGATTATTAAGAAATTTACAACATAGTTAAACTCTTTCTATAAAAAAGAAAAAAGTGATACTTAATCGGTTTTTTTAGATAAACACAAATAGATATATGCATTTTTTTTTATTTAGATATAGCACTAAAAAAAATAATAAACTTAGTTGAAAAATAGATTTTGATTTTTCTTTTTATTTTTTATGGGGTTTATATTGTTTTTTAGTCTTGTGATATATGTACACTATTTACATAAATAATCTAACATAAATGCTTAACTATACTGTCATTCAGTTTAGCTGGACGCTTAGTCCAATCGGATTGGTTCAACTGTATTTAAACAATAGCCGGTTTAATGAAAAAATTGATTATTTTAAACATTGATTTAAACATTCAAAATTCAACAATAGTAAAGCGATTTATATGGTATCAACATTAGGTAAATGTTCAAGGTAGTCTTAAAATTGTAGCTAGTCCCAAGGGACAATTAATAGTCATTGGATCAAGAAAAAGTCAAAGGTCAAGATCAAGATTCAAATCATACAAGCACACGTGCTTCAATACATCAATACCCCACCCACCTCCGGCGGCCGGCGGCGATAGGCGGCGGCCGGAGGCGGCCGACAGCGGCACGAGGTGGCCGCCGGCGGTGGTGACCGGTGACCACCACTGGAAGCATATGTGTTTGAAACACATGTGTTTCACCTTTTGAAACACATGTGTTTTGAAAATAAATGAGTGTATATGTACAACCAAACACATGTGTTTCATGACTTCAAACACATGTGCTTCGTATGCTCCCCTGTGTTTTAGAAACTCATGTTTTTAGTGACTTGAAACACATGTGTTTCGTGACTTGAAGCACATGTGCTTTGAAGTAATATGTTCGTATGTATTTTAGAACACTTGTTTTTTAGTGAAACACATGTGTTTAATACATCAATACCACCATCACCCCCATTACCACCAGCACCTTCACTGTCAGCCACCACCACCGCCATTGGATCAAAATGGTCAAGATCAAGTCACAGAGTTTCCAGCACATGTATTTCAAACACATGTGCTTCCAGTCACGACTACAACCACCACTCACCACCGCCAGTCACGACCACCACCACCGCTCACTGTGTTTGAAACACATATGCTTAAAACTCTGTGATTTGATCTTAACCATTTTAATCCAGTGACTAGGATTTATTTCTTGAGACTATGTAAAATACTTAGACTTCCTTGAAGACAACTCATCAAACATAATGCACGAGATAGAATTTAATTTGCTTTATCAACTTATTTCAAGTAATTATAGTAGCCTTTTTAAATAAGTTGATCCAAAACAAGTCGTTGAAACAAATTTGGTAAACTAGTAAACATAAGCGGTTTGAATTTATCCAAATACTTTAAAGTATTTATTAGTTTTACTAAAATACAACAATCTAATTCATTATTTAAACAAATATATATAATTTATATTTTGAGTAAATAACAAAAATGGTCCCTTTTATTGTCTTTGAAACCTTTTGCTATTTTGGTATTTATAGTTTCGATTTTGTTACATCCTTGGTTTCTTTTTAAAATGACTATTATACCCTTTTATTACTTGTATTTTTAAATAGTTATAAGGTTAAGATCAAAAGTGTAAAATGTAAAAAGCGCAAATTGGTCATTTCAAAGAAGGCACCTACGCAACAAAATTAAAATCACAAGCACAAAAGTATATTATTGTAATTTATCCTTTATTTTTTGTTACTGTTATTGAAATATTTAAGTTTAAAATAAAAGAAAATAATATTATTTAATTTCTTTTTCCTGAACAAGTGTCAGCTACCTTCGATTTCAGACGGAAGCATCTATTTAAATCACGTTTCTGTAATTTCAAAGCAAATCAAGAACAAGTGTCGCCATTTTGGTGGGAGACAAAAAAATCGAAGCAATTGGATCCCGTACCTATTAAATTTGCCAAATGCAATCATCAACAATTCATAATTCAATCCCAATTCAAACCTTATATACTCTTCATCATCTGGAGAACTGAAGGAACTTAATTCTGTATTTCTGTCCCCAAATTCCAGGGTTTAAGTTACAGCTCATTTGATTCATTCAGGCGCCGGTAGTTGAAAACCGGTCCGTATCGATACTTCCACATTGCGCCTCGTGCCAGAGATCATATAATTCGTGGTAAGTTCATGATTAAAACGTATTCGACTTATGATTTATCGTTAGAAGAAACTCAATTTTCATACAATGCCGTCAACCGATAGTAAGATCTAACCATATATGCTTCAATTTGGTTGTTACTTAGGTATTAATTACTTAATCGATTAATCCGTGCTGTTTCTGATGACGTTATGGATGCTGATTTTGATTATGAATTCTGTTGCAGTCGACTTTTGGAGAAAAAATATAGATAAAAGGAGGTTTTTGGACGATGAAAAACGGGATGATAGAGTGCAGTGTCTGTCATTCCAAGTTGGTGAATCCCACCACAAAAACTGTCTCTAAAGCTTATGATGGATACAAAGGCATGGCCTCAAATAAACAACGAGTACTCAATGTTCTATTGGTAGTTGGTGATTGTATGTTAGTTGGTTTACAGGTGCATTTTTATTAATCGGTTTACTCATAAAGCTCATTTATTGTATGTTTTGCTAAATAAAGGTTTATGTTTTAGTTTCATTCACTGCATTAACTCTTTCTTGTTACAGCCGATATTGGTGTATATGTCTAAGGTGGATGGAAAGTTTAATTTTAGCCCAATCAGTGTTAACTTTTTAACTGAAGTTACAAAAGTTATCTTTGCACTGGTTATGCTTCTAATTCAGGTAAACATTTATTATAAATAATTAGTAAAATAATTATTTTTAAACAATTTGATGTTATTTGTATCTTGTTGGTTTGCAGGCTAGAAATCAAAAGGTAGGGGAGAAACCACTTCTTTCATTCTCAACTTTTGTACAGGTATTTACAGTTATTATCTTTTCAAGATTATGTTGTATGTGTTAAGACAAATTTTTATTCAATTTTAATTAATTGCTAACGAGTTTTTTTTCCTTTTTATTTCTCCATTCATTTTCTTAAGGCAGCCCGAAACAACGTGCTTCTTGCAGTTCCAGCACTTCTTTATGCTATCAATAACTACCTAAAGTTCATCATGCAGGTACTTCTGATATAGGTATACTTTTGTAACAAAAAATATTAAATAGCCTTATTTTAGATAATTTCTAGCAAAAACCAAGTTTAGGGCTAGAATCCTATTTGCTGCCCGGTATCTAATTTTGAGATTTTTATTTCATTTTGCAGCTTTATTTTAATCCAGCAACCGTAAAGATGCTGAGCAATCTGAAGGTTAAATCCTTATTTATAATGTGTATTTAGATGTTCACAGTGTGTGTTATTGTAATTTATTAAGAATTATAATGATATATTCGAAATTTCTTGGAATATTAAGGTACTATCTGAGGTATTATAGTTTTTATTTTTTATTTTTTGTGACCACTGACCAGTATGAGGACTTTTCTTACCTCTTAAAAATATTAAAGTGCTTTTTGTAACCAAAATGAGGACCTTTTATTTACCAAACCGAAACCGGAAAATCTCTTAAAAAGGTAAAAAAAATCATTTTGGTAAAAAAGTTATACCTCTATTGATAGGAATAAAAAAAGGTTAGTACCTCAAACGGGAAATATTGAAAAGTTATGCAGTTTTCCCTGATAATTATATTCTCAAATGAAATTTGCAGGTTTTAGTAATTGCAGTATTGTTAAAGATAATAATGAAGCGTCGATTTTCTATTATTCAGGTTTGTTAAAACATCCAAATGCTAATATTTATATACAAAATCATTTCTTCAACAATTATTAATTATTAAAATAATATTCAGTTTGCATTCTTTCATTTTAGTGGGAGGCTCTTGCACTGTTGCTTATTGGAATCAGCCTAAATCAAATACAATCAGTACCCGTGGGCCCCACTGAAATAGGTCTTCCAGTTGCACTGGGAGCATATGTATACACATTCATCTTCGTAAGTAACCTTTTTACAGGTGGAAATTTTGACCCGTTTACATATATATGGGTGGGTCAACCCGACCCGCCCGTTTACTTATTCGTACAGGTGACTGTTCCTTCTTTAGCATCGGTCTTTAATGAATACGCACTCAAGAGTCAATATGACACGAGCATATATCTTCAGGTATTTAAATTAATTAATTAATTAAATATAGTTTTTTTTGCCTAAAACAAGAATGTACTTTTCTGTATAGTCATTCTACAAATTCATGTCCAATAGGGTATTTAAAGCATGCTTTTGTATGCCAATTAGATCACTAATTGATGTTTTATACCAAAAGATTACATTTTTATAAAAAAATGTTAAATTTGTATATGATGATAACTGTTATAAAAAAAATATTTAATTTAAAAAGGTTTTGGTGATCCAACTGGGACATAATACCATCTTTTAAACGCAATAAGTACGTTGTTGGTTTAGACAAAAGAATCCCTTAAATATATTAATTAATTAGTTTTAAGAACAATTTTTAATTAATTTGTCTTGTGAAATTGCATACTGTTGTTGGATTGCAGAACTTGTTTTTATATGGATATGGTGCTATATTCAATTTTCTTGGGATCCTTGGAACCGTTGTTATCAAAGGTAATTATTTAATTTATGCAATTCATGAATTCATCTCCAAATTGTATATAATAATAATAATATAATTTATGCCATAATTTTTTTTTCAGGCCCTGAGAGTTTTGATATTTTGCAAGGACATTCAAAGGCTACCATGCTTTTAATTATAAACAATGCAGGGCAGGGAATTTTATCCTCATTTTTCTTCAAATATGCAGGTAAGATAATAACAATCATATGATTTATGAATTTCACTTTTAAGCAATTAACAGTTATTTTCTGGCATATATATCATTAAATCATAACATGATTAAGTTTGTAATTTATAAATATGTCTTGCAGATACAATTTTGAAAAAGTATTCATCAACGGTTGCCACAATTTTCACCGGCTTTGCATCTGCTGCTTTATTTGGTCATACTTTGACTATAAATTTTATGCTAGGAATTTCTATTGTCTTCATTTCAATGCACCAGGTATGTTGATTTCATATTCTTCACACACACAAAAAAATATAAAATTATTTAATTATTTTTTTGTAACATATGATTTGCTTTTTCTAGTTCTTTTCCCCTATTTCAAAAGCTAAAGAAGAAGAAAACAAAGGGATGGAATTAGAACCGGTTCAAAACAATGATAGGTACTAAAGTACCGATATTAGCTTAATATTAATATTTAGTTATACATAATTTATTTATTTATTTGATTTTATCTACTTTTTAAGGTCAAAAGACGCGACTTTCGTAAATATGACAGCAGGTGCTAACGAGGAGGTAAAACATTCATTGTTCATGCTTTAGTAGGATGTTAAGTACTAAGAAAATTCAATTATTTTTTTTTTGGCTTTTTTTATTTATTTAATTTTTACATTTTGAAATTTTCAGGCTAGTCATAATGTGAATTCTGATGAAAGAAGGCCTCTTCTTCCTACCTGAGCCGAAAGTGGTATGTTTCTCACACTATAATATGATCCCTCTAAATCCATTCTTTAGAAAACGGGTCAAAATCGGGTCAGACTGGATCAGCCCGCAAATACTCTCTTTTCTCTTTTTAAAAATAACTGCAATTATAATCCAAATCCTTGAATAGAAGATTTATTCATTAAAGAAGTTGAGACAGAATTCGATTAATTTCAAATTTTGTTCATGGTTGCAGGGATAGAATGGTCATTTGGCATTCGAAGAAATTTACTTTAATAAAAATAGGAATTATTTTCTCACGTATATGAGGCATGGGGTTTAGCGTATTTAGTTACTAGATCATTGTCGATATCGTTGAAGTGTTGAATTTTTATTGATAAGAACCTACCCCATATTTGTATATCTTCATCGAATTACTACAATTTTGGGTTATTTTTGAGCTATGTAGTTATGTCAATATGCATGAATGATTTATTGTGTGGCAAGAAGTTGATATGAGAAATGAAGAATGTTAGACACTTAAATGTTGGACATTAGCTCATCGATTATGATGAACCGAAGTGGATGACTTGCACATTTCTTTTTCCTTTTGAGACACTTGATGTAACCGCAACTTTTATAAAAATTAAATTAATTACAATATAAGGCAAACTCGGTGATTTTGTAAGTTATATGATAGAATGTTGGCAAGAATTAAAAACTTTAGCACTCTATGGGTGTTTTGGCATTGTTTAGAAAGTTAAGTAGCTTTTGTGACGAAGATATCTTAATCGTGGCTAAAACATACTTTCTTGAACTCTAAGGGCTATTTTTGCCACTGACAAATAGTCAAACACACGAGCATATGACAACAGCGATGAGCCGAAACAACGACAACAGCGCCAAATTGAACTCCGTTTTCTACGCACAAACGTATCACCCAATTCAATCCGGTAGCATCGACGGCACCGACATTCTTCCTCACGATAACGCCGTTTACAGAGCTCTTTTGTGTTCTTCTGCTGGCCTCTGTATGTTTCCTCCTTTTTTCAGAATTAAGTTTTCATCTTAAGTTTCTTCTTCTTCACTGAAACCGTAAGTTTCCGCAGACGATCCTTTTGGTGATCCAAATGTTATCGGTGAAGATCCGTATTGCACTGTTTTCGTCGGTCGTTTGTCTCAGTTGACCACCGAAGACACTCTTCGCAAGGTTTGGTTTTGCCCTAATTTTATGAATCTGCATCCTAAATCATATCTTAGCTTATGAAATTGCATAACCTAATTATAAAATGTGGTTGTTTTGATGATTTGCCTTGACATATTGGTAAAATTAATCCGTTTATTTTGATAACTGGAGCTTAATATTCAATAAGCACAATATTAAAGACAAAAGGTAGCAATAAAGAAGTTCATTAGCCCAAATTTTGTTATTTGTGTGAGAATATGCTGCAATTTCATAATTCCATTGAATATTTGATCTTTTTATGTTTTTGTTTCTTAGGCTATGAGCAAATATGGCACAGTGAAGAACTTGCGATTGGTCAGGCATATCGGTAATGCACATATATTATGATATTTTGACAGTGCCAGCTTGACTAAAGTTAGGATTTCTCGAGATTTAATTTCATAATTGCAAAATTAGTTTAACCTAATGCTCAGTACATTAATGTTTATTACAAGTTTTAGCATCATTTAATCAACTATAAATGCATAATCTTGATTAAAGTTGTATCTCTGATAATATTGGTCGGTTGGTTACAGTCACAGGTGCATCTCAAGGTTATGCTTTTATAGAATATGAAAGTGAAAGAGAGATGCAACGAGCATTTGAGGTGATAATATATAAAATAAAAACCTTTTTATTTTTGTTGCTTTTGATTTTAAGAATCTTGTTTCCTGATGTGCAGAAGGCACACCATTCAGTTATTGATGATTCTGAAATTATAGTTGATTATAACCGACAACAACTAATGCCAGGTTGGATTCCGAGAAGATTAGGTCAGTTAAATTTTCACTAGTAGAATAATATATTTTGTTAGGTTAGAATTATTTCTTGAAAAAATATTATTTTTGCAGGAGGAGGTCTTGGAGGTAAAAAAGAATCAGGACAACTTCGTTTTGGAGGGCGAGAAAGACCTTTCCGCGCTCCATTGTATGAATTTTAAAAAATTGTTAGAAATATTTGGATGTAGAGACGAAACTAAATTGTATTAATCTTATTTTATTTTTCTTTTCTTTTTTGAAAAAGGCGACCGATTCCATTCGATGATCTAAAACGGCTTGGAATCCCACCTCCTCCTGAAGGAAATTACATGTCACGATTTGAGGTATGTTTTTTTTTCTTCTCATTCTGGCAATCCTACTCATTTACACCACCACTGGTCAATGGCGGCCACCTTCGGTCAACTCTGAAAACCGCCAAAATGATCAAAAGGCCGCCATATACTATTAAGTACCGCCATTTTGCGCGTGTACAAATCTAGTTTTCTTAAAGCAAATATTCTGGTTAATTTTCCATAATATGAATAGATTCCATCACCACCCCGAAAGAAAAAACGTTATGCAGACAAAGAAGACAAAAACAAAAATTCTCATAAACGTGAGAAAAGATCAAGTAGTCGGGATCGTGTATATGAGGAAGGTGGGTCCCACAAACGTAGTAGAAATTATTATGATGAACATGAAAAAAGGTCCAACAGTCATCGATATGATGAAAGGGAAGACAACACGAGAAAAAGTAGAGATTCCCATAAACGTGAAACGAGTCATGATAATCAATCTGATAGGAAACGTTCTAGAGAGAGGGAACAACGATCTCACAAACGCCACAAATATGATTAAGTTGTGGTGTTTTAGATGATAGTTATGATTTATCTGAATTCATGAGTAAACATTCTAAAAGTTGATGTTAGTCTTACTATCATATCATGAATTTGTCTGCGTGCTCCTTTATGTTTGTTTGCGCTCATTTAGCATGTTAATCAACAAACGCAAACAATCTTAACTTCTGTTTGTTTACGTTTCATGTTTCTTTGAAAATGTCAACACAAAAACAAGAAGAAAAAAAACTTGTCAATTAAGCCAGCATACGATAATAACTTCGCCTAATTGAGCTATTCGAAAATAAAAATTGGTTTCAACAACACCTATGAAAAATTGGTTTGATGAAAAATTGGTTTCAACAAGCCTGATGATCGATCCAATGACGTCTTGGACTAGGCAGACTTTTCGACTTTTTTTAGGTTTCTTTTTTCAGTTTTGTACTAGAGTGGGAATCAATTTTGCATGAAAATTAAAATCGAGAACCAGACCACTATAGCTCAGTTCGGTTTTAGCTCAATTCAGTTTTATATTTCAAGAATTCGGTACGGATTACGAGAACAGATATTCGGCACTAGAACGGACATGCTGCGCATTCGCTTGGGTCTTCAAAGAGGGGTGAACATTTGGGCTCTCTAAAAACCGAACTAAAACGGGACCAAAGAAAATGTAATCAATTTGGTTTTCACTTTTGGAAAATCAACATTATCGGTTTCGGTTCAGTCGGACAAGCCGATTGTCGGTCTAAGTTTGAACAAGCCTATTGTCAACAGGCAAAATAGATAATTAACTCTCTTAACTTATCATCCCATGAGTTTTATTCATAATAAATTTACAATATACATAGATGTACATAATCCTATCAAACTCCTCGACCCTTGTTTTCTGACCCTTGATTTCTTGCTTAGATTACAAATTTACAGCACCATCTCGATATATATTTTGATAATCCAGTTTCCAGATTTTGTTAATGGTCAACGCCAATATAATATACAAGTCAACATTTTTTTAATGGTTCATTTCAGCTGCATAATTTGACTGTGCAAGCAACTGCTTGTGCCCAAAATTTCAGTCTTGCTTTCACATCTTCAGGATCATCACCTGCATACATCAAGTCAATGTTTAAGTCAACTCATGTTAAACTATAGTTTAATTGTCACACTAAATTCCTAAGTAACTTGTACACCATTCATTGAAAGTTGTAAATTTCCCTGTCGTTTGTCAATTTCAAAATAACTAACTGATATTATCACACTAACTTCAAAAATCCCAAATATAACTGATTAGAGCATAATTAATTAGGTTAATAATCACCATTATTAAGTATTCAGTAAATCTTACCTAAATTCAAATTTGAGGAACCAATTTATATCTAAAAATAATAATAATATGAAGAAAATAAATAAAGTTCAATTTTTTTCTAAGTACTCACCAGGACTAGAAAACTTCCAATTAGCTTTACCACCTGACGCCGGAGACGATGATTCACTCACCGCCGACGAAGATTCCGGCGACTTCTGTTGCTCATCAAGAAACTTTTGGCTCATCGAATAACACAATTCCAACGCCGGCAACGTATTGCAGAGCTCCGGGATTTCATCGTAACTGAAACCAAACCCTAAATCCAAACACCCTTTAAGTTCTTCAAGATCTTCATCAGTCAAACTCTTAGCTCTGACCAATTCTTCTTCATCGGATGTCTCAACATACCCTTCAAGAAATACTTGATTTTTCTTTCGATTGATTTGGGGTTTCGACCACGAATCGTCGTTCTTGAAGAACCCAGATTCGGTTTCGTGATTGAATATTTCGTATGATGATTGCACATCTGGATTTTGAGATTCTTGAAATGTGGTTTTGGAGAGTGTTGATTTTGATTCGTAAGAAGTGGCTTCCATTTTTTTTGGATTGTTTATGTGAAGTCGTTGCTTGTAAGGGGTTATAAAGGGATAAAGATGAAGATGGTTATGATGTGTAAGCATCTATGTCCTATTATAGGAAATTACAAAAATGCCCTCAATAGCTTTAGATTCTTCTAGAGAACTACTTAGTTTTTGAAGAAGTGCATTTTAGGACTAATCTAAATTAACCAAGACTCCTCAACGGCAGACTTCGTCGGTTGAACTTTGTTGGCATCACTTATTGGCACTAGGCCTGTGCAAATTGGTTTGGTTACCAGTAGGGGTGTCTAAAGGCTGACCCGACCCGATTTAAACCTTAACTTGATTATGCTAATCGGGCCGGATCTATTTGGGTTCCATTTATTATCGGGTTTTCTAAACCCGACCCGATCGACCAGACCAACCCGATTCGTTATCGGGTCGGGTTTCGGGTTAGTGTTTCTTAACTTTGTCGGGTTCGGTTTGACCCGATTAGACCCGATTAAAATTTAAGTATTATATTTCCTATAAAAAATAAGAAATTTTTACTATTAAATCAATTAATTAGCACATTATATGATAAAGTATTCAATAAAAATCAATTAATAATCACAAGTGTTAAGTAAAAACTCATAAAATGCATATATTAAATAATTTCTTTATTTTTTACCAAAAATTCCTACCTCAAATGTAACCCAACTAACTCGATCGGGTCAACCCGACAAACCTGAAACCCGACCAACCCGAACCCGACAAACCCGAATCCTTATAGGATCGGGTTTCGGGTTATGGTTTTTTTAACTTCAAACCCGAGGAACCCGATGTAACACCTCAATTTTCAAAACAATATTTAAATAACATTTAATCCAAAATACATAATATCGTATCGGTGTCAAATACCGGTTTTACAAAAACGAAAAGGTTTCTTGTTCGAGATTATCAGAGTTTACAAAAACGGTGTTACAAATTATATCTTAACCATAGGATAAGGACTCTAATCATCAACACCGAGCTAATCTCAACAAGGCCTCTTCTAAACGGGCCTCCTAGATCTTCGATCCCGAACCTGAGTACATAGCAAAAACACAAACATAGTACGTGAGACAAAATTGCCTCGTGAGATACATGGGTTTTAGACCCGATAAACAACTAGTCAAATAATATCATTTAAACTTAAAATAATATTACTAGGTTCGTTTGGTCACTTCATTACTTTCATCTTTTGGCCAGTGTCAAGATAATCAGAATGCCTCCAATCTATCAAGACCATCATATCCACGGTAACCGGAATGCCTCCAATCTACCGGGACTCTTAGGTATTGGGTAATCGGAATGCCTCCAATCTACCACTAACCTAAAGGTACCGTAATAACCGGAATGCCTCCAATCTACTACGGCCCTAGGGACAACAACATCATCACCATCACTTTTCTCTTATCATTATGAGCCTATAGCTCCATCATTTCTCATTCAATTAATTATTTCATCATCATGTAAGCAATTCGTCATAAATCACATAAATAACTAAATTACTTAAAGACTCGATAAAAACATTTAATCATAAAATATTTGCTATCTATGTACTCAGTTTTGAAAGTTCGCATGTACTCACCTTAGCCAAGCTTAACCAATTTCGTGTTCTTGAACACCAATCTCACTTCTCAAGATTTGAATGCCTCAAATCCTTCAACCAATCACCTATTATCAAACCAATACAATGGTTTGCATCAATCATCAATACTAACTATATAATCTATGATTAGTCAACTACTAGCACCATTTTCCCCCAAAGTTACCAAACCCTAATTTCATAAATCACCATCTTTTCATAGATTCATATTATGAATACATTTTTCCTTGTTAAAATACCATAGATCTAAGTTATATTGCTTCCATTTAACCATTTATGTACAAATCCATAACTAAGGTTTATGATTCAAGCTTCCCTACTTAAATCTATGACTTATAACACAAGAGGAATGAAGATTTACCTTTGATCTTCAAATATGAGCAAGAATCTCCAAGATTTGATGAAGATTGAGCTCCAAACGACACCTTACACTCAAAAATCGTTCACACACAAGGAGAGGGAAAAACTAGGGTTTAATGTGTGTAATAAATGAGAATTCCCGAATTAAATGCGGGTGTCGCCAAAGTTCACGATCGTGAACAAAGTTCGCGTCGTGAACTTCTTCACGCACGCAGAGTTAGTGACGTGACCTGATCGGGAAGTAGTTCACGTCCGTTTGCCTGATTAGCTGGTTCTACTTCACGATCCGTGAACTAAAGTTCACGGCGTGAACTTGCTAAGGCAGCTAGGGCTGCACTTTTTGATCCTTGGTTCGACCCGGTTTCGCCCATAACTTTCTCGTACGGTGTCCAAACGACACGAAACCAATTCCTACATTCTTTAAACGATTTATCCTTATTTATCGTATTTTTGTACAATTTATTTATTTACAAATTTCGGGTCGTTACAACTATCTACCCCTTAAGGAGATTCCGTCCTCGGAATCTCATCATAGTTCACGAAGTTCGGGTATCTTTTCCGAATCTCGTCCTTGACTTCCCAAGTCAAGTTCGGCCCAAGTGAATGCTTCCACTTGACCAACACCAATTCAATTTCTTTATTCCGAAGCTTCTTGGTTTTTGACTCTAGTATGGCTTCGGGTTCCTCAATCAATCGGTTCGGGGCATCAACCCGCAACTCTTGTAACGGAATTATATTATCAACCTCACCCACGAACTTCTTTAAATAACTTACATGAAACGTATCGTGAACACCTTGAAGTTCGGGTGGGAGTTCTAACTTGAAAGTTTGCAAACCGACCCGTTTCAAAATCTTAAACGGGCCAACATACCTTGGGCTCAATTTGCCTTTCTTACCAAACCGCATTACGCCTTTCCAAGGCGATACTTTCAACATTACCATGTCTCCAACATTCAAATCATACGGTCTCTTTTTCAAACCCGAGTAGCTTCGTTGTCGATCTTGGGCGATTTTCATATTGGTTTGGATTATCCCAATCTTTTCATTGGTCAACTTCACAATTTCGGGACCCGTGAGTTTCGTCTCACCCGCTTCGAGCCAACACGATGGACTTCTACATTTTCCTTCCATACAACGCCTCATAAGGCGGCATTTTAACAGTCGATTGGTAACTATTATTGTAGGAGAACTCAACTAACGGTAAGTGTTCATCCCATTTACCTCCAAAATCTAGCACACACGATCTTAGCATATCTTCAACCGTTTGAATGGTTCTTTCACTTTGACCATCGGTTTGCGGGTGGTAAGTCGTACTCAACCGCAACTTCGTTCCCAACTCTTCTTGCAACGATCTCCAAAATCTCGAGGTAAACCTCGCATCTCTATCGGACACAATTGACAACGGGACCCCATGAAGTCTTACTACTTCATCCACATACAATTTTGCCAACTTCTCAAGTGGCATGGTTTCCCGAATTGCCAAGAATAATGCACTTTTGGTCAACCGGTCAACAATGACCCAAATGGCGTCGTGGTTCTTGCTCGTCTTTGGCAATCCAACAATAAAATCCATTGTTATATCATCCCATTTACCGGCCGGGATTTGCAACGATTGAGCCACCCCGTAAGGTACTTGATGCTCGGCTTTTACTTGTGCACACGTGGCACATTTAGAAATATACTTTGCCACTCTTGCCTTCATCCCGGGCCACCAATACATCTTCTTCATATCTTGGTACGTTTTCGTACTTCCCGGGTGGATCGAATACTTAGACTTATGAACATCGGTTAGTAACTCTTTTCGGGTACCCCCGAACTTGGGAACCCATATTCGACCACCAACGGTTTTCAACCCTTGCTTGTTTTCCACAAAATGTTGGTTCTTTCCCAAACGCTCTTGCCTTAACTCATCTCTTCCCATCACTTCCCGTTGGGCATTCTTGATTCGTTCTACTATACTCGAGACTACTTTAATACGTGTTAACTTCCCTTTATTCGGCTTTTCATATACCTTTCGGCTCAAGGCGTCGGCTACCACGTTGGCCTTCCCCGCATGGTAAACAATCTCACAATCATAATCTTGTATCAATTCGATCCATCTTCTTTGCCTCATATTCAAGTCTTTTTGAGTAAAAACATATTGAAGACTTTTGTGATCCGTGTACAACGTACACCTTGTACCATATAAGTAGTGTCTCCATAACTTCAAAGCAAACACTATCGCCGCCAATTCTAAATCGTGAGTCGTGTACCTTTATTCCGCATTCTTTAGTTGTCTCGAGGCATAGGCAATCACTTTCCCCCGCTGCATCAAAACACAACCCAAACCTTTATGTGAAGCATCACTATACACGACAAAGTCTTCCATCCCTTCGGGTAACGTGAGAACCGGGGCGTTACACAATTTTTCCTTTAATATGGCAAATGCATTTTCTTGCTTTTCTCCCCACACAAACTCACTACTCTTTCGGTTCAACAACGTGAGTGGTGTTGCCACTCGAGAAAAGTCTTGAATAAATCGACGGTAATATCCGGCAAGGCCGAGAAAACTTCTCACTTCGGTTGAAGTTCGTGGCGGTTCCCACTTCACAACCGCTTCAATCTTCGACGGGTCGACTTTGATTCCTTCTCGAGATACGACATGACCAAGGAATTGGACTTCTCGAATCCAAAATTCACACTTAGAAAACTTAGCATACAATTTCTCTCGTTGTAGCACTTCTAACGTTTGCCTTAGGTGACTCTCGTGTTCTTCTTCGGTTTTTGAATAAATAAGAATATCGTCAATAAATACGATAAGAAACTTGTCGAGAAATGGTTTGCAAACCCGATTCATAAGGTCCATGAAAATGGCCGGTGCATTAGTCAACCCGAATGGCATTACTAAAAACTCGTAATGTCCATAACGTGTACGAAACGCCGTCTTCTCGGCATCTCCCTCTTTCACTCGAACTTGATGGTAACCCGACCTCAAATCGATCTTCGAGAAATAGTCGGCACATTGAAGTTGATCAAACAAGTCGTCGATTCTAGGCAACGGGTATCGGTTCTTAATAGTCATCTTGTTTAATTCTCGATAGTCGATGCACATTCTCATTGAACCGTCTTTCTTCTTAACGAACAATACGGGCGCACCCCATGGAGACGAGCTAGGACGAATAAATCCTTTGTCGAGTAACTCTTGCAATTGGGACATCAATTCCCGCATTTCGGTGGGAGCCAAACGGTATGGAGCACGAGCTATCGACGTCGCTCCCGAAACCAAATCAATACGGAATTCTACTTGTCTCTCCGGTGGCAATCCCGGTAAATCGTCGGGAAATACCTCGGGAAAATCCCGAATCACCTTTACATTTTCCACCGTCTTCTTCTCTTTCCTTCCATCTAACACATATGCTAAAAAGGACGAACACCCTTTGGCTAAACATTTCCTAGCTTTAACCGCGGTCATAAGACATGGCAAATGGTGTCGTCTCTCACCATACACATAAACTTTTTCGTTGTCGGGAGTCCTAATCGAGACTATCTTTTTTTCCGTATAAAATCTTGGCTTGATTCTCACCCAACCAATCCATACCTATAACTATATCAAAACCCGCAATTGCCTCGTGAGATACATGGGTTTTAGACCCGATAAACAACTAGTCAAATAATATCATTTAAACTTAAAATAATATTACTAGGTTCGTTTGGTCACTTCATTACTTTCATCTTTTGGCCAGTGTCAAGATAATCAGAATGCCTCCAATCTATCAAGACCATCATATCCACGGTAACCGGAATGCCTCCAATCTACCGGGACTCTTAGGTATTGGGTAATCGGAATGCCTCCAATCTACCACTAACCTAAAGGTACCGTAATAACCGGAATGCCTCCAATCTACTACGGCCCTAGGGACAACAACATCATCACCATCACTTTTCTCTTATCATTATGAGCCTATAGCTCCATCATTTCTCATTCAATTAATTATTTCATCATCATGTAAGCAATTCGTCATAAATCACATAAATAACTAAATTACTTAAAGACTCGATAAAAACATTTAATCATAAAACATTTACTATCTATGTACTCAGTTTTGAAAGTTCGCATGTACTCACCTTAGCCAAGCTTAACCAATTTCGTGTTCTTGAACACCAATCTCACTTCTCAAGATTTGAATGCCTCAAATCCTTCAACCAATCACCTATTATCAAACCAATACAATGGTTTGCATCAATCATCAATACTAACTATATAATCTATGATTAGTCAACTACTAGCACCATTTTCCCCCAAAGTTACCAAACCCTAATTCCATAAATCACCATCTTTTCATAGATTCATATTATGAATACATTTTTCCTTGTTAAAATACCATAGATCTAAGTTATATTGCTTCCATTTAACCATTTATGTACAAATCCATAACTAAGGTTTATGATTCAAGCTTCCCTACTTAAATCTATGACTTATAACACAAGAGGAATGAAGATTTACCTTTGATCTTCAAATATGAGCAAGAATCTCCAAGATTTGATGAAGATTGAGCTCCAAACGACACCTTACACTCAAAAATCGTTCACACACAAGGAGAGGGAAAAACTAGGGTTTAATGTGTGTAATAAATGAGAATTCCCGAATTAAATGCGGGTGTCGCCAAAGTTCACGATCGTGAACAAAGTTCGCGTCGTGAACTTCTTCACGCACGCAGAGTTAGTGACGTGACCTGATCGGGAAGTAGTTCACGTCCGTTTGCCTGATTAGCTGGTTCTACTTCACGATCCGTGAACTAAAGTTCACGGCGTGAACTTGCTAAGGCAGCTAGGGCTGCACTTTTTGATCCTTGGTTCGACCCGGTTTCGCCCATAACTTTCTCGTACGGTGTCCAAACGACACGAAACCAATTCCTACATTCTTTAAACGATTTATCCTTATTTATCGTATTTTTGTACAATTTATTTATTTACAAATTTCGGGTCGTTACAACTATCTACCCCTTAAGGAGATTCCGTCCTCGGAATCTCATCATAGTTCACGAAGTTCGGGTATCTTTTCCGAATCTCGTCCTTGACTTCCCAAGTCAAGTTCGGCCCAAGTGAATGCTTCCACTTGACCAACACCAATTCAATTTCTTTATTCCGAAGCTTCTTGGTTTTTGACTCTAGTATGGCTTCGGGTTCCTCAATCAATCGGTTCGGGGCATCAACCCGCAACTCTTGTAACGGAATTATATTATCAACCTCACCCACGAACTTCTTCAAATAACTTACATGAAACGTATCGTGAACACCTTGAAGTTCGGGTGGGAGTTCTAACTTGAAAGTTTGCAAACCGACCCGTTTCAAAATCTTAAACGGGCCAACATACCTTGGGCTCAATTTGCCTTTCTTACCAAACCGCATTACGCCTTTCCAAGGCGATACTTTCAACATTACCATGTCTCCAACATTCAAATCATACGGTCTCTTTTTCAAACCCGAGTAGCTTCGTTGTCGATCTTGGGCGATTTTCATATTGGTTTGGATTATCCCAATCTTTTCATTGGTCAACTTCACAATTTCGGGACCCGTGAGTTTCGTCTCACCCGCTTCGAGCCAACACGATGGACTTCTACATTTTCCTTCCATACAACGCCTCATAAGGCGGCATTTTAACAGTCGATTGGTAACTATTATTGTAGGAGAACTCAACTAACGGTAAGTGTTCATCCCATTTACCTCCAAAATCTAGCACACACGATCTTAGCATATCTTCAACCGTTTGAATGGTTCTTTCACTTTGACCATCGGTTTGCGGGTGGTAAGTCGTACTCAACCGCAACTTCGTTCCCAACTCTTCTTGCAACGATCTCCAAAATCTCGAGGTAAACCTCGCATCTCTATCGGACACAATTGACAACGGGACCCCATGAAGTCTTACTACTTCATCCACATACAATTTTGCCAACTTCTCAAGTGGCATGGTTTCCCGAATTGCCAAGAATAATGCACTTTTGGTCAACCGGTCAACAATGACCCAAATGGCGTCGTGGTTCTTGCTCGTCTTTGGCAATCCAACAATAAAATCCATTGTTATATCATCCCATTTACCGGCCGGGATTTGCAACGATTGAGCCACCCCGTAAGGTACTTGATGCTCGGCTTTTACTTGTGCACACGTGGCACATTTAGAAATATACTTTGCCACTCTTGCCTTCATCCCGGGCCACCAATACATCTTCTTCATATCTTGGTACGTTTTCGTACTTCCCGGGTGGATCGAATACTTAGACTTATGAACATCGGTTAGTAACTCTTTTCGGGTACCCCCGAACTTGGGAACCCATATTCGACCACCAACGGTTTTCAACCCTTGCTTGTTTTCCACAAAATGTTGGTTCTTTCCCAAACGCTCTTGCCTTAACTCATCTCTTCCCATCACTTCCCGTTGGGCATTCTTGATTCGTTCTACTATACTCGAGACTACTTTAATACGTGTTAACTTCCCTTTATTCGGCTTTTCATATACCTTTCGGCTCAAGGCGTCGGCTACCACGTTGGCCTTCCCCGCATGGTAAACAATCTCACAATCATAATCTTGTATCAATTCGATCCATCTTCTTTGCCTCATATTCAAGTCTTTTTGAGTAAAAACATATTGAAGACTTTTGTGATCCGTGTACAACGTACACCTTGTACCATATAAGTAGTGTCTCCATAACTTCAAAGCAAACACTATCGCCGCCAATTCTAAATCGTGAGTCGTGTACCTTTATTCCGCATTCTTTAGTTGTCTCGAGGCATAGGCAATCACTTTCCCCCGCTGCATCAAAACACAACCCAAACCTTTATGTGAAGCATCACTATACACGACAAAGTCTTCCATCCCTTCGGGTAACGTGAGAACCGGGGCGTTACACAATTTTTCCTTTAATATGGCAAATGCATTTTCTTGCTTTTCTCCCCACACAAACTTCTTCACGCACGCAGAGTTAGTGACGTGACCTGATCGGGAAGTAGTTCACGTCCGTTTGCCTGATTAGCTGGTTCGACTTCACGATCCGTGAACTAAAGTTCGCGGCGTGAACTTGCTAAGGCAGCTAGGGCTGCACTTTTTGATCTTTGGTTCGACCCGGTTTCGCCCATAACTTTCTCGTACGGTGTCCAAACGACACGAAACCAATTCCTACGTTCTTTAAACGATTTATCCTTATTTATCGTATTTTTGTACAATTTATTTATTTACAAATTTCGGGTCGTTACACCCGACCCGACAAGAGCCGGGTCGGGTTGACCATTTGGGCACCCCTAGTCACCAACCCGATAACAATTTTCAATATATCGGCCGACTAACTCGAAAATATTAATTTTAAAATACTCAATTAAGGCCGATCTCTAATAGATATTTTTAGCACTCTAACGAAGTTAGTTTCAACATATAGGATTAGGTCGGACTTTTGTTGGTGGTCCAATATGACCCATTTTCGGACCTTCAATGTAATCCACATAACGATACATCAATATCAATCATCATTATAGATGTGGTCCAATTTTTGCTATTGTGTCACACATACACTTATTTTTTTGTAACTATGATACCCGACACTTATAACACAATTAATTTACATAATCCAGCAAAATTGTTGTTATTTAATGATATTAGTAAATTTCTATAGCCCTATATGGTGATCTCTAGTCTCTTTAAACACATTGATTGATCAATTTATTAAGTATTCACACAAATCACATTACGTGTCCCTACAAAGGACCTTCCGTATGGTATATGCAAATCCATGCAAACCAGTGTCCCTACAAAGAGTCATTCCGTATGGTATATGCAAACCTTAGACCTCCCATCCATGGGACATGATTATTAAATAAGTTAATTAAGTTTGTGCAAAAAGTTAAGCATATCTTTTATTGATTCATTTTAATATATTATTTTAATATAAGTTTTAAATATATATAGTATATTGAAAATATTCCCTTCACCTTCCTTATTAGAGTGCATTTGATATTGGAATTCAAATATTATCCATGCTTATCTCATATCTATTAGCTATACCGATTCTATGCAATCTTTAGGAACTTTATCACATCTTATTTTAAGAAGTTTTTTAGCCCATAAGATGTATATATATTTCTGTTCCCTCTCTGTATTTGATATCAATTAATAATAAACATAAAGTTTTATGGTATCAAAGCAGATCACGTACCTCTCCCCCACCCGAAGCAAACCCTAAATCCGCCGCAGCCGTCATGGCTGGTGGAGAAGAAAACTCAAACAAAAACCAAAAGAATGTCGAGAAGGGTGGTCCAGATCCAAGTTCTCCTTTCTACATCCATGCGTCTGATTACCCACGACAGATGCAGGTGAACGATGCCCTTACAGACAGCAACTACAATGACTGGGTACAAAAGATGGAAAATTTCCCGTTTGCCAAGAATAAAATCAGTTTTGTCGATGGAACAATTGATAAACCAGAAAAGAATGCACCAGATTACATGTCATGGATGCGTTGTGACGCCATGATCAAAGGGTGGCTAACAACCGACATGGAAAAGGATATACGGAGCAGTGTTAAATATGCGAACACTGCTGCAGAAATATGGATGGACCTCCGTGAAAGATTTGGAAAACAAAGTGCTCCTCGAGCATACGAGTTGAAGCAGGCTATCGCGAACACGAAGCAAGATGGAACGACAGTTTCTGCATACTACACAAAGTTGCGAGGTTTATGGGATGAGATCCAGGCCGTCCTTCCTAATCCACAATGCTCATGCAAAGAATGCACTTGTGGGCTAGGAAAATCTCTGAACAATCTCAGAGAACAAGAAAAGCTATATGAGTTCCTCATGGGACTTGATGCAGAATTCTCCATTGTTAGAACTCAAATCCTTGCTATAGAACCGACACCAACCCTCGGTAATGCATATCACTTGGTGGCGGAAGATGAACAACAAAGATCCATTACCAGCACAAAAAGGTCGAGTAAAGAAGCTACTGCCTTCCAAGCCTTTGTAAAGAAAGACACCAACTCAAACAAATATGTCAAAAAGAATACAAAGTCGGCGGAATGCTGCACATACTGTGAAAAAGACGGACATTCTCGTGAGGGATGTTTGAACTCATTGGGTACCCAAAATGGTGGCTAGGAAAGAACAAACAAAACAAGGCAAGACCCAAGGCAGCGTGTGCTGAAGTGGATACAAGTCCGGTTAAAGGACTAACAAAAGAACAATACCAACAATTTATCAACCACTTCAACATCGGTAGAGACGAAACAAAAGAGAGTACACCTCCCACGACTAACATGGCAGGTAAAATAATTAACAATGACTCTTGGATTGTTGATACAGGGACTACCGAGCACATGACTAACCGGGCTGACATACTCGAAGACAAGGTCACTTCACCATTTGAAGAACCCGTGACCATCCCCAATGGTCAAGAAGTACCGGTGGAGGGGAAAGGAAATCACACATTGCCTAACGGGTTCAAAGTTAAAGGAGTCCTACACATTCCGGATTTTAATTGCAACTTATTGTCCGTTAGCAAACTCTCAAACGGATTAAAATGTGTTATATGTTTCTTTCCAAATCTCTTTGTGATGCAGGGCCTAACTTCGAGGAACTTGATGTTGGAATTATGTGCACAGTTAGTCAACCTATGATGACACATCCATGCCTACAAAACACTTAAGGGTCACACCGGTGAGTGCATGTATTACGAGCAAGGTATGCAATGATACTACGAAGAGGAATGATTCATAATAGTCATTATGAATCAGTTAAGTATTAAGTTAAGTCGAACTTATTACTGGATTAAGTTTAACTAACTAACAAATACAAGTATTTGTACATTTATCAGTTGAGTAAATATAGAATGTGTTAATTATAGATTATTCATGATATGATTTAAAGCTATTAAATCATATAGTGATTGAATAATATTATTGTCTAATTAATTATTAAAGGTATATAACACAAGTATATATTTCGTGTATGTCTATACCGAAATATATTAGTGTATAATACTAAGGCATTTGATAATTAAGTGTGATAATAATAACTAGTAAAACTATAAGGGATGGAAGTGTAAAAGGGAAGTTTAATTAAGGATCTAATCTTAATTAAACTTAATTAAACTAGAAGGGTTCTAAGTGAAAGATATTCTATTATAAATAGAAGGCTTACGGCTTAACCTAATCCCTTGGTACTTGTACCCAAAGCCACGAAATTCCTCCCTCCCCTTTGGAGATTTCGGCCGAACATCAACACAAGAACACAAGCTTGTGTTCTTCGTGTTCTTCGTTCGTTCTTCGTGTTCTTCGAGTTTCGAAGAACAAGTTCATTGCTTAGATCAACTAGAAGGTCGCTCGATTTGTTCATCATCAATGGACTTTCTTAAGCAAGCATTAAGGTATGTTTTGGGAAACCCTTTTCTCCCTCTCCTCTTATTCGATCGGACGAAAACACCAGGAACCCTAGGGTTCTTGGTGAGTGTTCGACGAACACACACAAGCATTGTGTGTGTTCGGGTTATTCGTACAAGGTTTCTTTCTTGTTAATCAAGTTTGATTTCCAAGTTCCTATAATCCTTTAGGGTTTAAGGATTAGGTTTAATCTCAGTTTCGCTTTTAGGGATTAAATCAGCTAGTTGGTTTTAACCGGTCAAGAACACCATCATGTTCTTACCAGTATGGTTCGAACCAAGTACTAGGTGGTCGACCCAATGGGTTGGTCAGTGTTATGAAACCCTTCACTTGATTGGAGCGGGTAATTGCATATATGGTCCGTATCGGATGGGAATGCTTGAGCATAAGAGGAAAGCGATGATGTCGAGTGGGAACATATGGCACAAGAGGTTAGGGCATGCTAGTGTAGGGAAATTAAATCAAATAAAGTTTCTTGAAAACATTTCTTTTAGAAATAAAGATCATGTATGTGATTCATGTGCAAAATCAAAATTAACAAGACAACCCTTTCCTGTTAGTATCACCAAAACGAATGTATGTTTTGACTTAATACATTGTGACATATGGGGAAAATACCGCACACCATCCTTTTCCAAAGCAAATTATTTCCTTACCATTGTAGATGATCATAGTAGAGCCGTATGGGTATTCTTAATCAACACAAACATGAGGAAAACACATGCCTAACTGATTTTTGTAAAATGGTTAAAACACAATTTGAAAGAAACGTAAAAAGGGTTAGATGTGATAATGGCGGAGAATTTACATCTAACAACATGCTAAATTTCTATACCGAACACGGTATCATTTTAGAAACCACTTGCCCCCACACTCCACAACAAAACGGAGTCGTTGAACGGAAACACCGCCACTTACTCGAAATGGCCCGTGCTCTAAAAATTGAAGCAAATGTCCCAACAAGATTTTGGGGGGAATGTATTTTAACAGCCACATACATCATAAATAGATTACCCTCCAAAGTCATTGAAAAGAAAACACCATATGAAGTGTTACATGGTCGCAAGCCCGAATACAGCCATATGAAAATCTCTGGCTGCTTGGTTTACTACCGTAATACAGACACAAAAGGTGACAAGTTTGAAGTTCGGGGAAGACCAGGTATCTTCATCGGGTATCCACCTGGTACAAAAGGGTATAAAGTGTATGACCCAACCCACAATAAAATTCTTGTATCAAGAGATGTGAAATTTGCAGAAAATGCTTTTCCCTTCAAAAACAATTCCAAACGAAACAAAGAACAAAGCGATGATGCACTTAATGTCACAATTGATACTTAGGAACATCTAGACAACCTAGAAATCCAACAACCGAATGAAGCTGGCATCGATGATCATAATGTAGACCATCGAGAAGACCAAATGCCTGAGAACCCCGGTACAAATGAAGGCAAAGAAAAACGAACCAAAACAAGGCCTAAACATCTGAGTGACTATGAAGTCAATCTTCCTCCATCCGTAGACCATGCAATGCCCGCTCCAACTCAAGAAGATAGTATGGTACATCCTTTAGCCAATTTTATTTCCTATGATAAATTTTCTAGTTCTCACAAAGCTTTCTTAGCGGACATCACCTCAAATGATGAGCCAAAAAAAATTAAGCAAGCTGTACAAAATCAACATTGGAGACATGTAATGCAAAAGGAGATAAATGCCCTCGATGAGAATGGAACTTGGTCCATTGTAGACTTACCGAGTGGAAATCGTGCTATTGACTCGAAGTGGGTCTACAAAATCAAATACAAGCCAAGCAATGAAATAGAAAGATGCAAGGCTAGACTTGTCGCAAAGGGTTTTACGCAAATGTGTAACATCCTAAAACCGGCCTAGTTGTTTTAGGTATATAATGATATTTGATAAATATATATTTGACCATATGTGGAATAAATTGATTAAGTGTTAAATGGATTGTTTGACTTTTGTCCTTTTGTGATATTTTAATCAAGGGATTAAAATATCTGTTTTCTGAAATGTTTAAATGAAAATGTGATTTTTATATCTTTGGATTCTCCTTTTAATATCGTCTCCGAATATACTTTCGTTTTTAAAATTGGAGTCCGTTTGGTATTTTAAATAAATTAACTACGAAAGGGACTTTTGTGCTGTATTGTTTAAAAATGGAGTAAAATCACCAAATGGGGCCCCCTCCTTTGTTTTGACGGATGAAGTAGGAAAGAGGGCAGCCCTCTTTTCTCACTTCTCACCTTTCTATCTCTCTCTCCCTCACGTCTCTCTCTCCCTCTCTCTCTCTCTAAATCTCCATCTTCTTCTTCTTCAAGTTCTTGGTGTTTTTGGAAGATCTTGTGCTTGTTTCTTGGCCAATCTTTAATCCGAACACGTTTTTGAGTAGCTCTTGAGGTAAGCTTCAACCTATATGTGTTCATTTTCGATTTCATGATAGTTGATAAATTAGGGTTTATGTGTTCTTGAGATTTGGTTGGTGATTATTGTGTTAGATGGTAGGTTAAGTGTTTATACAAAGTTTGGCATGTTTTGTTGTATGGGTACAAGTATTTTAGCACAAGGTACAACTTTTTTAGCAAAATGTACACATGTGTGTGTGTGTGTGTGCGCGTGTCGGTGTGTGTGTGTGGGTGTGTATCAATTGTGTGGTTTTGGATTATGCTCCTAACTAGACTTAATATGGGTTTTAATGTTAATGTGGGTTAAATGAATATGTAGGAAGTGTTAATGGTCAAGATGACTAATTATGACTTGTTTGAATGAAATTGTTAGTTAAAAAGTTGTATGGAGTTTATGTATAATTTATAAACTAGTTATTGGGTTAAATATCTAGTTGGTGAAAAATATGTCATTGATAGATTTTTATGGGTTATGTTACTTGTTTATGCTAAAATAACATGTTAGATATGTTAGTTATGGTTAATGCCAAGGATTGGTGGGATTTGATAAAAATGCTAGTTTTTATAGTGTTTGGATAATTTGTGTTAGATTATGAACTAGTAAGTGGTATGTATGTGATCTTGTATAGAAGATAGAATTTGGTCTTGTTGAAATGCCTAGTTAGTCATGAATTGTTAAATGGTGTGATTCTAGCTTCAAAGTGGTGTTTGGAAAGTGTAGAAGTCGAATATAAGGTTTTGACCCGTTTGGGTAAATATGGTCAAAGTTTGACTAAATGTATTTAGTATGGATTTACTTGGTCTAGGAATGCCAATAACATGATAATTACATATTTTGGTAAACGGTAATATGTTGACTTGTTGTAGTTATATTCGGGTCTCGACCCGTTTGGATGTATTATGCCATATTGGTTAGATATGACTTGGTTGTATTTGACTTGAATTGCAAAAGTGTAAATGGTCATGACATGTTCATATGATGATTTAAGTGTTTGGTTATCTAGTTAGTGCAAGTGTTAGTGTTAAATGTATATTTAACATTGTTTATAATTTGGTGGAATTATATACTAATTCGGTATTCCTTTGGTGTACAGGAATCGGGATCGGGACTCAGAAACATTAGACCTCTGAGTTCGGCAAGTGAAAGGTTTCGGTGAGTGGATTTAATCTCCAACTTGTGTTCGGTCACAATTGGTTCGGTATATGCATACTTGGTAAAAATGCAGGAAATCACCAGACGGGGGGGGAGGGGGGGGGGGGGGTTCGCGACGCGAACCTAGTTCGCGATCGGGAAGTCAGTCCAGAGAAATTTGTTAGTCGTCGCGAAGAGTTCACGATCAGATTTCACGTCGCGAACTCTAGTTCGCGATCGTGAACTGGAGTTCGCGATTGGGAACTCTGCCGTGACGTTTTTTCGCGGTGTTTTTCGTAGCTAGTCTACTTGCTATGTATGCCTAGTGTTAGGGAATACCATACATGATTAGGTGCACTTATGATTAGGTGCACTTAGGGAATACCATACAACTCGGTTTGACTTGGTGACCGAGGTTTGAGAAGTCAGTGCGCTGGGCAATGGGTGTCGACTAAAGGGTATCCGACCTTACCTGTATTTGTTGCATGGTCAAGGGGAGGGAGTTGCCCGGGTGTTGGTCACGAACCGCTATCGGTTACCGTGGTTTGGCCGACCATGGTTTAAGGCTCCGGCAGGACCCCGATCTTCTTGAACGAACCGGAGATGTTTATTTAAACTTCTGTGTTCCAGTGATGACCCAACCGGAGATGTTTATTTAAACTTCCGTGTTTAAGTGACGACCCAACCGGAGATGTTTTATAACTTCCGTGTTTTAGGGAACAGTGATACGTGGTTACGTGGCCTTTAGATAGTAGAGATGTCTATGCCAGCTTGTTGGGCTTTACATAATTTGTAGATTATATTCATTCACTTAGCTTTGTGCTAATCCCTCCCTCGTTGAATCTTTTCAGGTGATCGGTGCTTTGGACGGGATGATTGACCAAGCTCCGTTTGATATGTTTTTAAAAATGAGCCATGTCGTTTAAGTGACACCGTTAATGTATTATTTAAGAAATGTTTATGTGGAAGCTTATTGTGGGACCTTGTTTGTAAACTAAACTAAACTAAACTAACCTAGAGGATAACCTAATCGCCTTTGGGCATTTAAAAAAAAACGCTTCCTAAATTTTGCGGTGTTACAACTTGGTATCAGAGCTTCGGTTTTGGCGATGGATGCACGGGGTTGGTGTTCCATTCCCAAATCGTGGCTCGAGTTTGGTCAAGCATTCCGGACGAGTGGGATTAGAGCAAATGTGAATGAAGTTAGTTTATAGTTAGTATGTAGGTACTAACGATTTAAACTAAGATTTCGTGTGATGTTGTGTTTTACTACAGTTATGACAGATAAAGAGAACCCGACCCCCTTGACCCCAGAAAAAGTTGCTACCTCAAGTAACAATGTGGAGACTGACCGGGAAGCACATATAAAGGCGTTGGAAAACGAAGTGCAAGAGTTGAGAAATCAGGTACAACAACAACAACGACTAATCAAAGGAATGACACCCTCGATCCTCGCCCCATTGCTTCTTACTCTCCCGTCAACACAACCACTAGCAAATTATCCATTTCCGCCACAAATGAACCAACCCTCTCCACCTCAGATAAATCATCCACTACCACCTCAGGGACTTTACCCATACCCACACTTGGAAATCCCGTCACATCTAGAGTTAGGGTACCAAGGTGCCTATAAACCACCGGGAAATGTGAGTCTTAAGCAGTTTGCTCACAGATCAGGTCAAAAGAACCCATGGTGTCGTAAATGTAAGTCCGCTCATTTTGGGACTTGCACTGTTCAGACCATGAAATGCAAGAGTTGTGGTCAATTTGGGCACGAGGGTAAGGATTGTAAGTTTCCACGGGTGGTGTGTTGGAATTGTCAAAGTGAGGGACATGAAAAGAGAAAATGTCCTTTTGGAAAGAAAGTGGATTATGGGTCAAGTGCGGTGGTGGTCGGGGAATCTTCATCAACTGAAGAAAGGAAAAGAAAGAGTGCTGACGTCACTGACAGTGACTACTCGGGTATGTTTTTATAAACTCAATATTTGTGTTCATGTAAAATTAGTAATTGAGTAGATCGCTTAATTAGGACTTGTGAAATGTTGTGATGAACTGAACTGCTTACCCGTGGTGTGTTATGTCACTCGAATTAGAATGATTGATTGCTTGTTGATTTGAGATACATCTTATGTGTCAGGAGTTTTGTAGATATAAGTGATGTATGCTTACATGTTCCTTTTATTGAAACTTGGACTAAGTTTAGAGTGATATGATGTATGGATTAGTCTAGTTAATTCAAGATATGAATTAAGGTTATAAAAGATTGCTTCTTTTCTTGTTTGTCGGGACACACATAGTGTCTCAGTGGTTAAAGTTCTTTTTTCCATATTGTGCAAATTGGTGATTAGTTGATTGTAATTGTTGGTTTGTTCTTTCGCTTTAGGAGAAGCGAAGAGAATCGGTTGTATGTCGGTTTCGGTCACAACATATGTGACCATGGATCAAATTGAGTATAATAGTAAGTATTTTAAACTTCGTGAATGTGATGCTTGTAATTAAAATGGATGGAATTATATACGTGAATTGAATAGTCCAAGTAGGACTAGTGTTTGTTATGTGAAGAAGGGGAATTTTGTTGTGACCCGTCGGGTCACATATAGTGACTTGTGTGGTGAAAATCGGAAATGTTTGTGCAATGTGAATAAATTGATGTTTAATTTTGTTATAGACATTAATTATGGCAGTTAGTCAGCATTAATTATCTGAATGACCTGAAATGCTTATGATAAATTATCAAATTGTTTCATATGTCGAAATTGAAATCTGAAATGCGACTAACGAATTGTGCGTGTAAATCTTCTGAGATGACTTGTGATAGTATTAATTGAAGACGAATGAGTTGTTAAATGATTTTCATTGATTATGGAATTATTTGAGAAGGCTTTGAAAATGCGATTTATACTTTAATCTGGTGTTTAGATTTAGTGATTGTATTGAATTGATGGAATTACCTTACTATTTGGATGTTAATAGGTAAGAGTTAAGAACTAGTTGAATTGTGATTGGTTGACTTGAAGTCTAAGTAAAAATTGACATGTAATTGAAAGTGCTTATTAGTCATCACATGAGTTTGACATGTTAATGAATTGTGAATTGTATGTTTGAAATCGTTATGATAAATTTCTCAATGTTGACCAGTTAAAGGTAATTAGTGTCAAGACTTGATTGGATGTTTTTGGTTGCTAGACCTTGATTATGATGATAATGGTTGTTAATTGTATAAGTTGGTTTTGATAAGTACTTTAACATGCTATGGATGTAATGGAACAATTTTGGATTAAAAAAAAAACTTGTTTTGATCCGTTAGGTAACAAGTATGACTAATTTGGTATAAAAGATGTTGCTATTTATATTGCCATGATTGTAATGAGATATGTGGGGTAGACTTGACTTGTGTAAACTGTGACAAGTTTTGTCAAAACGTGCAACTTGACTTTGTGAAATTTTGTCATCCGTGTAATATGGCCAATTAAGCATGGAATAGTATATGATTGTTAGAAGTATGTTTAACTAGGGACTTTGATAGTGTCACGAAGAATTCCTCGATTTTGATCAGTTTGTGCTTAGTATGCAAAATTAATGTGACTTTATGTATGAAAGGGTATTTTTGAGAATTAATTGATTAAGACTGGAAATTTTATTGGAAATTCTTAAAATTATGGGTCGTGTAACGAGTTAAACTGTGCAAGATTGTAAGTCTTGATAGAATAAAGAAGAAAAACGAGTAGGTATTTGAGACTTGAAATAATTGTGTGACCTCGTGTATGGAAATTATGTTGTAACTTGTGCTAGTTGATTAACTTTTATGGCATGAGGAATGCTAACTTGTTATGAATGGTAAATGCTATATGCGTAATAAGATTATTTGGAGTAAGTGTAGACTACAGAAATGAATTGATTGTTAATTGAAATGACGATTTTTTTTTGCGGGAACATAATATGGAAAAGTTGGAATTGCTAAGTATGCTATATGAATTGTATGACAAATTGGATGTGATTTTGTTGAGCATGTATGTATGAAACTGATTGGAATAGAGTTGTAGACTTATTATGCTAAATAAATTTTGTTGTTGGATTCCGGGGACGGAATCCTCTTTAAGGAGGGTAGAGTTGTAACATCCTAAAACCGGCCTAGTTGTTTTAGGTATATAATGATATTTGATAAATATATATTTGACCATATGTGGAATAAATTGATTAAGTGTTAAATGAATTGTTTGACTTTTGTCCTTTTGTGATATTTTAATCAAGGGATTAAAATATCTGTTTTCTGAAATGTTTAAATGAAAATGTGATTTTTATATCTTTGGATTCTCCTTTTAATATCGTCTCCGAATATACTTTCGTTTTTAAAATTGGAGTCCGTTTGGTATTTTAAATAAATTAACTACGAAAGGGACTTTTGTGCTGTATTGTTTAAAAATGGAGTAAAATCACCAAATGGGGCCCCCTCCTTTGTTTTGACGGATGAAGTAGGAAAGAGGACAGCCCTCTTTTCTCACTTCTCACCTTTCTATCTCTCTCTCCCTCACGTCTCTCTCTCCCTCTCTCTCTCTAAATCTCCATCTTCTTCTTCTTCAAGTTCTTGGTGTTTTTGGAAGATCTTGTGCTTGTTTCTTGGCCAATCTTTAATCCGAACACGTTTTTGAGTAGCTCTTGAGGTAAGCTTCAACCTATATGTGTTCATTTTCGATTTCATGATAGTTGATAAATTAGGGTTTATGTGTTCTTGAGATTTGGTTGGTGATTATTGTGTTAGATGGTAGGTTAAGTGTTTATACAAAGTTTGGCATGTTTTGTTGTATGGGTACAAGTATTTTAGCACAAGGTACAACTTTTTTAGCAAAATGTACACATGTGTGTGTGTGTGCGCGCGTGTCGGTGTGTGTGTGTGGGTGTGTATCAATTGTGTGGTTTTGGATTATGCTCCTAACTAGACTTAATATGGGTTTTAATGTTAATGTGGGTTAAATGAATATGTAGGAAGTGTTAATGGTCAAGATGACTAATTATGACTTGTTTGAATGAAATTGTTAGTTAAAAAGTTGTATGGAGTTTATGTATAACTTATAAACTAGTTATTGGGTTAAATATCTAGTTGGTGAAAAATATGTCATTGATAGATTTTTATGGGTTATTTTACTTGTTTATGCTAAAATAACATGATAGATATGTTAGTTATGGTTTATGCCAAGGATTGGTGGGATTTGATAAAAATGCTAGTTTTTATAGTGTTTGGATAATTTGTGTTAGATTATGAACTAGTAAGTGGTATGTATGTGATCTTGTATAGAAGATAGAATTTGGTCTTGTTGAAATGACTAGTTAGTCATGAATTGTTAAATGGTGTGATTCTAGCTTCAAAGTGGTGTTTAGAAAGTGTAGAAGTCGAATATAAGGTTTTGACCCGTTTGGGTAAATATGGTCAAAGTTTGACTAAATGTATTTAGTATGGATTTACTTGGTCTAGGAATGCCAATAACATGATAATTACATATTTTGGTAAACGGTAATATGTTGACTTGTTGTAGTTATATTCGGGTCTCGACCCGTTTGGATGTATTATGCCATATTGGTTAGATATGACTTGGTTGTATTTGACTTGAATTGCAAAAGTGTAAATGGTCATGACATGTTCATATGATGATTTAAGTGTTTGGTTATCTAGTTAGTGCAAGTGTTAGTGTTAAATGTATATTTAACATTGTTTATAATTTGGTGGAATTATATACTAATTCGGTATTCCTTTGGTGTACAGGAATCGGGATCGGGACTCAGAAACATTAGACCTCTGAGTTCGGCAAGTGAAAGGTTTCAGTGAGTGGATTTAATCTCCAACTTGTGTTCGGTCACAATTGGTTCGGTATATGCATACTTGGTAAAAATGCAGAAAATCACCAGACGGGGGTAGTTCGCGACGCGAACCTAGTTCGCGATCGGGAAGTCAGTCCAGAGAAATTTGTTAGTCGTCGCGAAGAGTTCACGATCAGAGTTCACGTCGCGAACTCTAGTTCGCGATCGTGAACTGGAGTTCGCGATTGGGAACTCTGCCGTGACGTTTTTTCGCGGTGTTTTTCGTAGCTAGTCTACTTGCTATGTTTGCCTAGTGTTAGGGAATACCATACATGATTAGGTGCACTTATGTGAAGAGACCTTGGCTTGACGGGTAGCTACAACTCGGTTTGACTTGGTGACCGAGGTTTGAGAAGTCAGTGCGCTGGGCAATGGGTGTCGACTAAAGGGTATCCGACCTTACCTGTATTTGTTGCATGGTCAAGGGGAGGGAGTTGCCCGGGTGTTGGTCACGAACCGCTATCGGTTACCGTGGTTTGGCCGACCATGGTTTAAGGCTCCGGCAGGACCCCGATCTTCTTGAACGAACCGGAGATGTTTATTTAAACTTCCGTGTTCCAGTGATGACCCAACCGGAGATGTTTATTTAAACTTCCGGGTTTAAGTGACGACCCAACCAGAGATGTTTTATAACTTCCGTGTTTTAGGGAATAGTGATACGTGGTTAGGTGGCCTTTAGATAGTAGAGATGTCTATGCCAGCTTGTTGGGCTTTAGAGAATTTGTAGATTATATTCATTCACTTAGCTTTGTGCTAATCCCTCCCTCGTTGAATCTTTTCAGGTGATCGGTGCTTTGGACGGGATGATTGACCAAGCTCCGTTTGATATGTTTTTAAAAATGAGCCATGTCGTTTAAGTGACACCGTTAATGTATTGTTTAAGAAATGTTTATGTGGAAGCTTATTGTGGGACCTTGTTTGTAAACTAAACTAACCTAGAGGATAACCTAATCGCCTTCGGGCATTTAAAAAAAAACGCTTCCTAAATTTTGCGGTGTTACAAAATGGAAGGGGTTGATTATCATGACACATTTGCTCCTGTTGCGAAACTAGCCACGGTTCGAACTTTCCTCGCTATAGCAGTCAAGAGAGACTGGTTCATACACCAACTAGACGTAAATAACGCCTTTCTCCACGGTGACCTACATGAGGAAGTATACATGAAAATACCGGAGGGTTACCACAGAGGGGGAGTAAATAAAGTGTGCAAGTTAAAGAAATCCCTCTACGATCTAAAACAAGCTTCAAGAAATTGGTATTAAAAACTCACTTTCGTCCTTTCAGAGCTAAAGTTCGAGCAATCAAATGCAGATCATTCACTTTTTATATATAAACACAAGGAAGTTTTTATAGCCACCTTCGTTTATGTTGACGATGTAATCATCGTGGGAAATGATGCAAACAAAATCCAGCATGTCAAAGCCTTTTTAGACAAAAGGTTCAACATAAAAGATTTGGGAACACTAAAATACTTTCTTGGCATAGAAGTGGCTCGAACAAAGGAAGGGTTGGTCCTTAATCAAAGAAAGTATATTCTAGACATTCCGGAAGAAACGGGAATGTTGGGGTGTCGCCCTTGTTCCTTCCCCATGGAACAGAATCTAAAGCTCAGCAGAGATAGCAAAGAACCTCGTGTGCATGCAAGTTACTACAGAAAAATTGTGGGGAAACTCTTGTATCTTCAGGCTACTAGACCAGATCTCACACATGCAGTAAATGTCTTGAGCCAATTCGTGGCAGATCCTCGACAAGATCACCTGAATGCCGTGAACAAGGTCCTAGGATATTTAAAGACAACGGCTGGAAAGGGACTGTTATTGCCAAAAGAGGGAGGAACCGACTTACTAACATTTTGTGATGCAGATTGGCTCGGCTGCCCTTTCACTCGAATATCCAAGACATGATATTTTCTCATGCTTGGAGGTGCTCCCATATGTGGAAATCAAAGAAGCACACGGTTGTGTCTCGATCATCAGCAGAGGTGGAGTACCGTGCCATGGCTGCAGCTAGTCGTGCACAAAATAACCGAAACCGAAACCGAAACCGGTAACCGAACCGAAACCGAAACCGGTCAAAACCGGTTTTGGAATAACCGATCGGTTAGGAACCGGTTAGGGGTTTTAGCTTTCGAACCGGTTAGTAACCGGTTTTTAAAAACCGGTTTTCGTCAAAACCGACCGCAAATTTAGTCAACACACCGGTTTTGACCGGTTAACCGGTTTGAAACCGAACCGAACTGGTTACAATACCTATTACACCGGTTAGAGTTTTCGAGTCATGAAACCGGTTAGGAACCGAAACCGGTTTGGTCAAAACCGGTTTTGACCGGCGTTGACCAAAACCGGTTTTGGTCAAACCTGAAACCGGTTTGGTCAACAACCGGTTCTTGTGCACCCCTAGCTGCAGCTGTCAGTGAAATTATTTGGATGAGATGGATTTTAGAAAAACTGGGGGTCAAACAACATGAACCAACTCCTTTGTTTTGTGACAATCAAGCAGCCCGAGATATTGCCAACAACCCTGTATTCCACGAACGAACCAAACACGTTGAAATGGATTGTTACTTCGTCAGAGAACGAGTTGAAACTCAAGAAATTGTTCCTGTCAAAATACACACAAAAATGCAGGTTGCGGATCTCTTCACAAAGGCCGTAGGTCTCCAACAATTTGAAGCCTTAACTAGCAAGTTGGGCATGAAGAACTTACATACTCCAACTTGAGGGGGAGTATTGGAATTCAAATATTTTCCATGCTTATCTCCTATCTATCAGCTATACCGATTCTATGCAATCTTTAGGACCTTTATCACATATTATTTTAGGGAGTTTGTTAGTCCATAAGATGTATATATATTTTTGTTCCCTCTTTGTATTTGGTATCAATTAATAATAAACATTCAAAAGTTTTATTTCATGTTTTGCACTTATTCTCTTTTATATATAGATTATTACATTCCCCAAATAACACTTTCGAATCATTATTCAGGTGCTGTTTGTTTTTTGGCAAAAGATTTGCGTGAAGTCTTTTGTCTGCACAACGCAGACCACGGGCAGAAAAGTAATCCTCAAGATGGTTATTTTTTTGGAAGCCCGAAGATAAAATAATGTCTGCCTAGTGTCTGTACCGTATAGACATGAGATATTGCTTTTTGTGTCTTCCAAGTTAAAAAAAAAAAGAAAGAAAAGAAAAAAGAGGTCACGCTAACCTCCTCCCGCACCCCTTCTCTTCCGGCTCCAGGTGACATCCTCCTCCGCCAGCCTCCTTCTCCGGCGAAAAGGTAACCCTCCTCCGTCCAACCTCCTTCTCCGGTGAAACCCAGTCGCCGCCCTCTTTCTCCACCGTCGTTGTCCTCTACCGTAGAAACCCTCGCTGCCCTCTATCTCCACCGCCGTTGTCGTCTACCGTAGACTGCTCATCTTCTCCGGCGAAGTTGGTGGCGTTGTTCATCTTCTTCGGCGCATATTTGTTTTCGAAGGTGATGAATCAGAAAGTATACACATTCGGGTTTGCTTAAAAACCGAATTCCGGCCATAAAGTTGGCGAAGATGGTGGTTGTCATCTCCGATCTCGTTTGATGGTTGTCATCTCCGATCAGAAATTGTGGTATGCCAAATTATCGAAGTTTGTACTTTCTGCATTGATAGGTTGTACTTTCTGCATTGATGGGTTGTACGTCTCACTTTGTTATTGGATTTGAGCATATTAGTTGTAGAATGTTGCTGTTGCTTTTGAATTTTGATTTATTTTAGTGGATATTTTGGTGTTTGTGCTAATCGTTAATGTAATTTACCAATTTGATTGATTATTTATTTTAATTGATCATTTAGCGGAGTTAAGTTTAATTGTGATGTTTAGAAATTAAATTATGCAGAAATTAAAGTATGTGCTATGTTAAAAAACAAACAATAGTTTTTTCGCGCAGATCTTTGGCCCGCTTTAGAAGCTGCAACAGTTTGCAGATGTGGTTCGCAGACATCAGATCTTTTTACTTTAAAAAAACAAACAGCACCTCAGTCTCTAACCCACACAAAAAACCCCTTCACTCGTAACCATATCTTTTTTTTAACTCGTAACCATATCTTTTTTTTTTAACTCGTAACCATATCTACTTAAATCTATTTGTTTAATATTTATGAAAAGATAATAACGAAAAAAATAGTAAAGTGTGGTAACTTTGATCACTAACATGTATATATGTGGCAAAAGCTTGATAACTGAGAATCTAAATCGGTTCACAGTTAGCTACTTATCCATTACATGGTGGCATACCTAACTTACTGAGTAGTTAGACCATCCGTATAGGGCGACCAAAACGCCGGTCGCGACCGGTCACATCACCACCGGCGACGCGTCCGGTCCGTTACGAGGTTCCACCGGAGACGCGTCGTCTCCTTCCATTGGTCGGGTAGCTGACCGTTCAAATTGTGTTGATCGATTTCTTTTGCATATATATATATATATATATATATATATATATATATATATATATATATATATATATATATATATATATATATATATACTAGCTACAAAACCCGCCCGATGGGCGGGTATGCTGTAAATTTTAGTATGTAGAAAAATATCCAAAAACTTTATATATTTCTAAATGACATAATAATCGATAGATGTGATGATGATTTTGTACAAAAAAACGGTAAATGAAGAAATGTTACACGGGCATTTTATTGAATGAAGAATCCAGCTTTTTATGCCGTAATCCGTAATATCTGAAGTCTGGTTCCGTTGCACAATCTAGCTTTTTATGCCGTAATCATAGAATGCCGGTTTTATGGAAATTATATTGAGTCGTGTATCACTTCTGAATAAAATACGATTGAGTCGCTGATTGATCTTTTAAATATTTATTTGTTTCCTTGTATGTAGGATCTTTTAAATAGTTATTTATTTGTTTCCTTGTATGTAGGAAGCCGTATATGGAGCATATGAATGTAGACCGTAAGCCGTACCAGATTCGTTTGCCGTATATGGAGCGTATGAATGTAGACCGTAAGCTGTACCAGATTCGTTTGTATTAGTGCAAATGACGTGGACCAATCAGGGAATTCCAAGTGGCATTATGGACGAATAGGAATGCTTGGAATTGCCATGGTGTCAAACCCTCTTCAAATTTAGGCCTCATATATAGGGTAGGATATTAATAATTAATAATTTAATAATATATTATATATATAAAATAAATATTATATTTATATATATATATTAATAAAACGAAAATTCTTAAAAAAAAATTAAAAAAAAATTGGTCGCCGATTCGGTCACCCATTATGAGGGTTTGGTCGCTGTTTGGTCATGTGTTTGATCAGAAAAGAGAAAGCTGATGTGGCGCAGATAGTTTGGTCACCCATTACGCATAGTCTTATGGTAATAGAGATGTCCCACTCAATGGTTGTGATTATGGAGATGTCTCGAGCTCTGAAACCGTGACCTTATGCTTATGTATGACAAGGATGTGCACATCTATTACGATCGAATTACCAACGAGATACATGACATTAACAATATATATGTCATGTTTTATTATTAGTTCAGTTATATTTGTTTCTACCTTTTAGTGTTACCATTAGTTATACTTATTTTTAAATTTGACATGTGTAATTCATAAATTCATATATTATTTTTTGATATTGATATTTATCTTAATCCAGTAAATATGACTATAAGTGTGAATAAATAATGAGAACTAATATCACTTTCTCTTTATTATATTCGCATATATTTGTTAAAAGTATGACAATGAAGGTAGGGGTCCATGGACCAACGAATCACGTGGCCTAATCACCAGCATATTTGGCCAATTATTTATGCATCAAAGCAACAACAACCCACTCACTATTTTGGTGAACCATCAACCACTACTTTTTTTTTTCTCACAGATAAACACCACTTATTACTGGACTTCACTCCTACACTTGATAGTAACTTGTATCCAAATTAATATATATTCTGACGTTTGATAGTATTGAATTTATTATTATTATTTGAAGAAAAATAATTTTATGATTAACTTTGAAACTAGCTATTTTTTTTTTCAACTCCTTGCATGTTGCTCAATAGACATATTGCTAGTTTCTAATATCATATATTTGGCTAAACTACATTTTCTCATGAAGAAACATACCAAACTTATGTTGATGCAATAAAAAATCTTTAACTGTGTAGTTTGTTATCTTTTATACAATATTTATGTTTTCTTGTTATATGTTAGTCCTTTTCGGGTATAAGATCAATATCCACAATCGTACCTAATGTAATGGTTGGTATTTTTTTGCCAATGTTATCTCAAGGAAACAAGATGAACAATTAAACACACTTTTGCCACATACTGATTTCTGATTTCACATTACTTTTCTTTTATTATTTTAAAAGGTAAACCAGTTTAGAACGAGCTCTCATTGGGCGGCCGACATTTACTCGTGATTTACATGACCTAATCATTGGGTAGACTACTATAAACATGATAAATTTGACCCATATACTTACAAATGGGTTGATTTGATTTTTGAGTTATCTCAAAAAGATCAAATGGGTCAAACCTTGCCTTTACTTGAAGACCAGCTCTAGCAAGAAATGCAAGTCTAATTTCACTAACTCTTAAAGTATTCCAATAACTAACTGCTTTATTTCGTTGGCAGTTGAAAGTTGTTAAATTTCTTCTTCTAACCGACATGGGTCATAAACTTTAGATAGGGATGGAAAGAAAACTTTTGTTACTGAATAAAGCCACCTAAAAATGTGTACTCACATAATAGACCTAAAAATGTGTACTGACATAATAGACCTAAAAATGCTATAATTACCAAAATGGATCATCACAAAAAGAATATTCTTGTTTTATAACATTTGGCACAATAACTAAACTAATTTAATAAATTTCTTTTAAAAAGTGATACCTCAGTAAAAGGAAGATTAATAAGATACGAAAGAAACTGCTGGTACACAAACACCAAGCCCAACTAAAAGTCGGCCCAATATGAAAATATATGGGCTCCATACAGCAGCCATAACAAATGAGCCCAATGCAAAGAGAGAACTTCTACTTTTGAATTATATAAGTAGGATTAAAGTTCAATAAAAAGGAGTCTTATATGCAAAATTAATATTTTTATATATCAAAGGGCTAATGGTCTAGCGGTAAAGGTGTTTGGCCCCAACTTTGAGGTTGTGGGTTCAAGTCCCATAGTGGACATATATGGATTTACGTGTAGATTAGGTTGCCGTTCAAAAAAAATCTAGATATAAATATTGAGATTCATTTTACATATTGTGTATGTAAGATTAGTTATCTTTTCATTCTTATTCTATATAAATAGACATTGTATAACTTTTATCATATAATCGACTCTACACATTAAAGCACATTGTAGAGAATTTCTTTTAACGGCTAACACATACCCTTAAATCTACATCATTAATAATTTGAACTCAACCTTGTGGTACATCTAAGTCATTTGGTACATTTAAAAGAATATAAGACCAATGCCAATAGGCACGCTTCTTAATGTTCCGGTTCCTTCGATTTGTTCTAACAATTGGCACCATGCCTTCACTAGGAGAGAGAATGTTCATTTCTTCTGTGACCGAAGGGAAGAGAAATATTATTTTAATAGAGTATTAGTATTTTCGTGTGTATATTACAATGATGGAGCCCAATAACTGAAGAAAAGAAATATTGTTAACATTAATGTATCATGTTCATGTTTGTAGCATAATGACATTAATATAAGAGGTTGCCTGTAATGTATAAGTCATGAGTTCAAGTTTTACTGTTGGCAAATAAAAAATTTAATAGTTAAAAGGAGTTTGGTTCGTATTTTTGGTAAGTAATCATAGAATGGTTAATTTGTAACAAAATTTTGTAAAAAAGATTTATAAGATTAGCTAAATACAAAATTGACATGATACGTTATTCTCTTACCACAAGCGTACCCTAAGAGCATTTCCAATCATAAACTATATCCAAGTCACTCTATCTATATATTTAGTGGACCCATTAACTCTAAACAAAACTTCAACTCCAATCATAAACTTTATCCATCTCTTTATGTCACACCCCGCCAAAATTGGTTTTGCGGAAGAACGAGGTGCGACTAATTAGCAACATAACACATCAATAATAGTAACTTCGCATAAATAGAAAATTGGATTGCCAATGTCGTTACAAAAATCAAAATGTAATTGTTTAAACATAAACCAAAATAAATGTTTGAAAATGAAAGACTTGTGTCATAAAGACTTATTCTTGAAAATCAATGCATGACAATCCTTGACAAATTAGAACTTTGAAATGACTTAGTTTCCGTTACCTGAGAAAACATATAGAAAAAAAAATGTCAACACAATGGTTGGTGAGTTCACAGGTTTTGTGAATTCGTAAAAGTATCATCACAATCGTTGTGTACAAATCATGTACAAAAATAGTTTAGGTGCAATGCATAATCCCTCGCAAGCTAGCTAAGCAAACAAGTTAACGTATAATCAAAGAGCCTATAATCAATCCGAAATCTAATTATTAGAATATAAAGCTCAAACACGGTTAGGCTAGCGCATAACTAGCCATGAGCAGGGGATCAATCCCGATAGTACTATCTCTATATTCCTTGGCTAACACATTAGCTAATGATTACTGTTAAACGTCGACTCGTAATATGGTCCGTTTGTCCTTCATGGTATGTACGTGTTTACAACAATGATTACACAAGGATTATTTATTGCAAAATAGTTGAATAGTATATGTTTTCTCCCCCAGGTAAAATAGTTATAAAAATAGTAAGAGTGGGGCCGTGAAACTCACCTTAGCGAAGCTTCCAAATTAGTAATCCCCAAAGTTTGAGATTCCAACCAAAGTTTCCTAGCGTCCTAAACGCATTTGTATAGTTAATAAGTGACGGGCTAAGATGACACGCCTAGTCTACATGATGCATGAATGTTTCTCTCAACTTGAATTTAGATATAAGCGATACGTTGGTGACTCGATAGGGTTGGACTTGTATGTTTGATATAGTTGTATAAGTAAAGTTCATTTTCTAAAATATTTTTACTTTATTCGTATATATCAATTCGTTAATCAAAGTTAATTATTTAAATAAAGATAAATAATTATGAGTAATTATTAATTAAATAATAATTAAAGAAAAATGATTTTTAAATATTAAGTAATCATTAAATTATTAATTGCTAAATAAGTATTAATTAAATGAATATTTAATTAAATAAAGAAATAAGTAAATAAATAATTAATTAATTAATTAATTTTTAAAATAAATATTACTGGATCAGTTTATAAATTTTTAATAATATATTTTGTTTATTTATTTACTTTTAAAATCTAACTATATTTATAAAGGAAATATTGGGCTAAATTAGATTATATCAATAAGAGAAGACTGATGGGCTAAAAAGAATCAGAAAACGAGCTGGGCTTGACTGTGATCTGAGCCGATAAATTGGCCAAGGCCCATCGGCTAACAGATTTATCTTAAAACAGATTTGGGCTTATAAAGGACTTGGGCTTCGAATTTAATTAAATAAACTAACTGTTTTTTGGCTATTAATGTAATTGGATTATTTGCCTGCTGGACCAACAATGGGTCTGCGACCAGCTTGCTCACTTGGCGGAGATCGGAAATAGAAACAGTCACCGGCGGTTGGCCGGAATTTCCACCGCAAAAATGTTTGGAGTAGGATACGTTTTAATAAAATGTCCCCGATAAACCCACACCAAAACCCATTTAAAAATTCGAACAGTGACTCAATTTCTTACAATTCACGCAGTGGTGTGTGTTTGGGTTTTTTTTTTTTGATAACAGTGATGTAATAACCGTCGCCGGAAAACCGAGCTTTTGCCGGAATATGAACCCATTAAATGATTAACCCGATAACATACTTCACAAAAGTTTGAATACGTGAAACCCGCATCACACATTTTAGAAAACAGTTCGTCACGGGGGAATAAACCGATCACGAAGAGGTGCCGGCGCACACACACACCCACTGTGTGTGTCGCCGGAGAAGACGACTCAAAACCCAGAAAATATAATCAGACCAAAAAGCTTCCTACTATGCATGCTTAAACAAAACCGAACAAGGTTGAAAAGGTTTATACCTTTCGGGATTAGGAAGGAACCGAGAACAAGTGTAACAAAGAGATCGGTCGCCGGTCGCTTCTGCTTGTCGGACTACTTGTGAGATCGCCGGAATATTCTTTCTTCTTCTTTTGTTTTGTTGTTTTTCGTAAAAGTGGTATAGAGCAGAAGGCAGAGATTTTTATAGGGTGGAACTAGGCTTGAAGGAGTGATAAACTATAGACTCAAATTGGAATAAAGTAACATTATAAAAATGTAAACGTGTACTAAATTCTTGGGAAGTTCGGTAGAGTAGCTGGCGAGTGGAATGATAGGGATAAGTTTAACTTTTAAATTTAAAAAGGATTAAGGACATACAACTTGGCCTCATCCATACACCATGCATGCATACATATTTAGCAAAACTCACATGACAGTGCAACGAGTTTTAAGATTATTATTTTTGAGGTTCTAACTTTAGATATACTTTATTAAATATTATCCTTGTTATTTTATTTTGTACCACAAATTGTACAAGTTTTATGTTACTCACTTTGGTTTACTTGAACTTTGTTATAAAGTATCTAAGTTTATACTTTTGGTTTAGTTTTAGTCACCAACTCGCTAAAATTACAGTCAACCACTGTACCACTTTTAATTACTTGCATCCTTGATGTGTACAAATTAATATATATAAATTTGTATGTTTTGCTAGAATTATGCAACAAAAGTACACCACTATTAATGTCATAGAAAATGTAAACTAAGTAATAGACATTAGACGTTGGATTAAATACCCAAATCGCGAGGGTTGTCACACTTTAAAACTTGTGGGACCCATAATAAAGGAACTCAATTGGATGAATTGTAGGCTAGTAAATAAAAAACAAAATTAATTAAATAGAAATAAATATTAAATAATTAAATAGAAGTGGTGAGGTCCATTGATAGAGTGAGTCACTTCAAATATAGAGTCTTTTCTCTCACTCTAATATTTAGAGTGAGAGATATCCTGGGTTGGAGAGAAAAAACTTTCAGATATAGAGATAGGGTGGATGATATAGAGATAGAGTGTATGATAGAGGTTGGTTGGAGATGCAAGGCGAGCCAATAAGAATCACAACTACGAATTCTCGAAACCATCCTTCTCGTTGATCCGATTAAACATTGATTTTGGAAATTGGGGCTGCGATCGCAACAATCAAAGCGATCGAGATTCGATTAAACCTGTTTTCAGGGTTCTTAATTGCGGTTTGCTTTTGCGACTTTGCGTAGACCAATAACACGATCCTATAAATTAAACCCTCACAGCACCACGAACACAAAATTCCACAATTCGTATTCATCTTGCCCCAAAATCTCCCACTCGTCGATCGCCGTCAATTTCCTCGTACCTTTATCGCCTAAAACCCTAGGTTTGCGCACATTTTTTGTGAAAATTTGTAGGGTTTTATAACTATGGATTCTGAAGATGATATGCATGATGCGCACGATGTTGATTATTATGAAGAAGATTATTACAGCGGAGATGCGATGGACAGCGATGATGAACATGATGATGGTTATGATTTTGTGGATAATGATTCTGATGATTCTGATGACGTAATAGTTACTCGGCAACAGGTGAATTCAATTTTTTATTTCAATTTGTTTACAATTAATGTTTTTTAATTCTATTGATGTAGTTTTGCTATCCAATTGGTTGATTTCATGCTATTATTTACTAGTAGTAATTAGCATCATATTCTCCCAATTACAGTTCATCATATATCAAAGTATCATGATTTTGTAAGATGCTAGATGCTTGTTAATTAAGGTTTTAAAGTGATTTATTGGGACTTTAAGAACAAAATCTAGATATTAAGATGATTAAAGTTATAATCTTAGATAACATTTAGCTTTCCTTGTTCCATGTTTCAGAAAAATTATACTATCTTAAAGGAAGACGATATACACGAATGTCAGGAGGACGATATCACTCAAATTTCTTCAGTTTTATCAATATCAAGAGATTCTGCGTGTATGCTTTTGCGTCGTTATAATTGGTAATGTGATCATATTTTCAGAATTTATGTGAATAATTCATCACATGAAAGGAATTTGGTTCAATTATATTATGATTGCTGCATCTACATTTGGTAATTCTTTGTAATTAAGTTGCTGTTAAATTCTGCAGGAGTGTTAGTGATGTTCATGAAGCATGGTTTGCTAATGAAGATAAAGTTCGAAAGGCTATTGGTCTAGTGGACAATAAGGATATTAAGCCACCAAAATCTGGAGAAGTATGTTATTAGTGTAATTGTGTAAATAAATTACAATTCTTTTGAAGTTTTATGTAATTTTATCGTATAGTTTTATAAGTGTATTAATCATTCTCCTTTTTTCATATTTTTTTGAAGCTGTCTTGTGGGATTTGCCTTGAATCATATCCAGTTGATAAGACTAGTACAGCTGCATGTGGCCATCCTTTTTGTGATACGTGTTGGACAGGTTTGTATCTATTTTGTTGTTATTATTGTTGGTTTTCATCTTTTTATGAATTTACAATTATAAAAATAATAATTATTTATTCATTTATTGTAGCTTACGTTAGCACATCAATTAATGATGGTCCTGGTTGTTTAACATTAAGATGTCCAATTCCTTCATGTGGTGCTGCTGTTGGTGTAGAAATGGTCAACAAGTTGACTTCAGATGAAGATAAAAAAAAATATAGACGATATCTTCTTAGATCTTATATTGAGGACAATAGAAAGGTAAATAATATTATTTATCCATCTAATAAATGATTTTTTTAGTCTCGTGTTTCTTCCTTTTGCAATATAAATTTATAGTTTATATTTTTTTTTATTTATAGACTAAATGGTGTCCTGCACCGGGCTGTGATTGTGCCATTGAGTTTGTTCGTGGTAGTGGAAGCTATGATGTAATGTGCCATTGCTCATATAGCTTTTGTTGGAATGTAAGTATTATAATATTTTTATTTTTTTAATTTGTTTTTGAGTAAATTACAAAAATGGGCCCTGTGGTTTGGTCAAATTTACGACTATCATCCATACTTCCATTTTTTGCTTTGAATATTAGTTGGGTTTTTAATATTTTTTATATATTTTTTTAATGGTATCATTGTAGTGTACAGAAGAAGCTCATCGTCCTGTGGACTGTGAAACAGTGTCAAAGTGGATAATGAAAAATAGTGCAGAATCTGAAAATATGAATTGGTAAATAGTCACTGTTTTTGGAATATTGCATTTATCTATAGAATATTATATTTTATTGTTTTTATGTTTGATGTAAATGATTTCAGGATTTTAGCTAATTCTAAACCTTGTCCAAAGTGCAAACGTCCAATCGAGAAGAATCAGGGTTGTATGCACATGACTTGCAATCCCCCTTGCAAATACGAATTTTGTTGGTAAGTTATTATTATTATTATTATTATTATTATTATTATTTTGTATTTTATAGATTGAGTAATTAATTATGATATATATGACATGTAGGTTGTGTCTTGGTCAATGGTCAGACCATGGAGAGAGAACTGGTGGCTTTTATGCTTGCAATCGTTATGAATCTGCAAAACAAGAGGGAGCGGTAATAATAATAACAATAAAATAATAATACTTATTACTAATCATATTTTCTGCTAGCCAATCAGGTGTTGCCACTTGTCATTTTCTATAAGTCTCAACCACTGATTAATCTTTTTAATTTGCAGTATGATGAATCTGAACGTAGAAGAGAAATGGCAAAAAACTCTCTAGAGAGATACACTCATTATTATGAAAGATGGGCTACAAACCAATCAGTATGCATCATTTACTTAAATTAAATTATTTATAGTTATCTAAATTAATTAATGCATTCGGTTTTGACTAATGGCAGTCAAGGCAAAAGGCGCTTGCAGATTTGCAGCAGATGCAAACGCTTCATGTAAGTTAATATTCTGATTAATTTTAAATAATATAAATAAAACTTGTATTTTAATATTTTAATTTCAGCTTGCAAAACTCAGTGAAAAGCAGTCCCAGCCTGAAACACAATTAAAATTTATTATAGAAGCTTGGTTGCAGGTATACATACTTTTAACTTCAACGATATTATTAATTTATTATTCATTTAATATTATTAGTTAGGATATTTATAATTGATATTTATGGTTATCTATCTATATCAGATAGTTGAATGTAGGCGAGTGTTAAAATGGACTTATGCATACGGGTATTACCTACCTGAACAAGAACACGCAAAAAGACAGTTTTTTGAGTACCTACAAGGTATTACATAATTCCCAAATTGCATGCAAAATGTTTTTTTTTTAAGATTTTATTTTGCTTAATGTTTTTGAGATGAATTATTTTTATATATATAATAGGTGAAGCAGAGGCTGGTTTAGAGAGACTTCATCAATGTGCAGAGAAGGAATTACATACTTATCTTAATGAAGATGCCTCTGCTGACGTGTTTAATAATTTCCGAACAAAATTGGCTGGTTTGACTAGGTAATTATTGTTTTAATTTTCTGTTAATAATATAATCAGCATTTTTCATTTAGTTTTTTTTTTTTATAAAAAAATTAGGGAAACACGGGTTGGGTAACGCGTCAAAAGGGGGATAATTTGGAATGGTCAAGCTGGTTTGACTAAAAAATGACTTTTTTCAATTTTAATAGTATATAATTAGTCTGTAAAATATGATTACAAAAAGTATGCTATTACATTAGTTTTTCTTATAACTAGTCTGTAAAATAATACTTTTTTTCTTTAGGGACAACAGACATGTTGTTTGTTTCAACTTAAATAATGTGTAAGTTATTTATTTGTCGGTTATGAAAACATGGGTATAATAAAGTTTAGTGCTTTAAATAGAAACAAAGATAAAAAGTGTCAAACAAAACTTTCCTTACACAAAAACAAGATAAAAGTTAGTTTCTTGTTTGTGGTTTACAAAAGTACAAGACCCGAAACAGTAATAGACATAAAGTACACTACTTTGTAGTTTATACCACAAAATATGATTTAAACTTTTCTTTTTTATGGTTTATTTGTGCAACAGTGTGACACGTAACTACTTTGAGAACTTAGTTGGAGCACTAGAAAATGGATTATCAGATGTAGATGCACACGGGACAACAAGTAGCTCAAAAACCGTTGCAGGAACAAGCAAAACCAAATATGGCAAAGGAAAAGGGTCATCAACGGGTTGGTCATGTGATAAATGCACCTATATGAACCCTAAAACTGTTACTTCCTGCCAAATGTGTCACACGAAACGGGCTCAATAATCAGTTGTGGTTAGTTAAACGGGCTCAATATAACAACTTGAAGCAAAGATTAAGGGACCGGATTTGTTGCAAATTTGTGATTGTTGGTTGAGTTCTTTTTTGTGGTTAGTGGTTGTTATGTGGGTGGTTGGGTGTATATAGATGGTGGTGTGTTTTGTTGACTTGGTGGGTGGTCAAAGATGTAGATCTATGGTTGTTTTTTTTTCTTCTTTAAGAATTGAAGTGATTGTGGATGATTTGTGTTCCTTAAAATGAGGGGTTTATTGTAGATTTGAGCCTTGAAATAAACCGTCTTTCAAAATATGTTGCTACTTTGCTCTTAATGATTTATGTGTGTATTCGAGTTTAATCAAAATCAAAGAATGGATTATGATACAAATGCAATAAAATAATGTTAAGCAATATGACTAAAATGATGTGATGATAGTAATTTTTAGAGGGTGTTTGGGATTGCAATTTGGAGAAGCTTTATGGATTAATTCAAAAGGTCAGTTATGGATTAATTAAAGAAGTTATTAAATTTCAAAATCCGTAGTGCTAATTTCAAGAGTTTATAATCTTACTATTTAATCAGAGGAGGCAAATTGAATGAGTTAGATAATCGGTCAAAACACATACTTTATATACTTTATGTATAAGTTGAAATCGGTCAGGTTATCTTAAAACATTTTTTTGCTAATATTTTTTATTTGTTACTCCCTCCGTCCCTAAATAAAGTTCTCATTTCTCTTGGGCACAACTTTTTAGGAGATAGTTAGTGGTGGGGTATTTAGTATTACTTTTGATTAAAATATAAGGTTTGATTGGAGAGAGAAAATATTTTAGGAGATAGTTAGTGGTGAAAGTATTGTCAATAATATTATTATATTAAGTGGACCTCTTAAGTTTGAGAAATGAGAATTTTATTTAGGGACAAAACTTGAAGGAGAAATGAGAACTTTATTTAGGGACGGAGGGAGTAATAAATAATTTGTGTTAGATATGATTACAACTAGTATGTTATTTAAATAATAATTATGTTTTTTTTTTTTGAATAAACATAATTGTGATATTGGGTAGTCACACCATGTATATTACAGATAATTTCACATTTTCGGTAACTTATATGCATAACATGCTTGTAACACATCACCATATGTTCAAACATAAAACCCGTGCAAGTAAGAAAACATTAATCCCTTGAAATAAAAACACTACAATTACACATTAATTAAACCTAAAACTCAGAACCTTGTGGCACAAGCTTCCATCCTATGAGGAATAGGGGTGTTGATAACATGCAATATCTGAATAACTTCCGCCATTGAAGGCCTACTTGAAGGAACTTGAGAAATGCAAACTAATGCCAATTTGATAACAGGCAAAACTTCTTCCTCAAGAAACCCCCCCATACTTCCATCTACACATTCTAGAACCTTCCCTTCTTCCAACAACATCTTAACTTCTTCCGCAAGTATCGTCACATTATCATCATCGTACTCAATCGACCGTCTTCCAGTCACAATTTCAAGAATCAAAACCCCAAAACCATAAACATCACATTTTTCATTTACACGTAAACTTTGGCAAGCTAACTCAGGAGCCACATAACCTAACGCACTTTGAAATCTGTTACTCATTACTTGTTTGTCAAGTTTCGTCAAAATTCTCGTTAACCCAAAATCGGATATTTTCGGGTTGAATTCATCGTCTAGAAGAATGTTTGTCGGTTTGAGATTGTAGTGCACAATAGGCGGACGAAATGAATGGTGCAAATGGGCCAGCCCTTTTGCAACCCCTAACAAGATTTTGAACCGCGTTGACCAAGAAAGACGTTGACTTGTTGACCGTCCGTGTAGCTTGTCTTGCAAGCTACCATTAGGTGCATAATCCGTCACTAAAAGCTGCAATTCAGGAGTCCAGTAATACCCTTTTAGTGACACAAGATTAGGGTGTCTTGCTTTACCTAAAACCCTAATTTCTTGATCGAAATCTTCATGATATTGAACCATGTTTGATACAACAAGTTTTTTTATTGCAAGATATCTTCCTTCTTCTCCTAATGAAGCTTTGTAAACTGTTCCGAAAATACCCCTGCCAATCTCAGCTCCTTTGTTTAGTAAAGATTCAGGGTTAACAACCCAACCAGGGGCAATTTTGGAATCAAACCAAACTAACTTCCCAACTGATAACCCCCGTGTTGACCGAGATGAACTCGAGCAACTTTCGAGGGCATTACCGACAAATTGCAACCGTTTTCTTGCTGAAATATTTAACAAGCTTATCACAAGTACACCAATTGAGATCAAAACAGCTGCTAATATAGCAATAATAACTGAAATACTTAGAAATTTATGGTGTTTGGAGCGTTTTGACGGTTTTGCCCCTCGATGGTTCCCGATTTGATCCCCGTACGCGTACGGGTCGAGAACTAAAGGCTTTGGGACGTCCATTTTGCATGGTCCTTTTAAGAAAGGTGAGCAAATACCCAAATTACCCTCGATTGAACTTGGTTGTAAGCTTGGAAATATGCCCTTATTTGGAAGCCTTCCTTGTAATCTGTTGTATGATATGTTAACTGCTAACAGATTTTCAAGTTCACCTAATTCTTGTGGTATTTCTCCACTTAACTCGTTTGAGTCTAATTTGAGAATTTTGAGTTTTTTCAGAAGTGAGATTGATCTTGGGATAAATCCCCTTAAATCATTGTGAGACATACTCCTGCATGTCATAAATTAAGGTGAAATTAGACTTTTGAATGCGTCCAAATGGGTCAGATTTTATTTCTAACGAGGATAAAGGCCAAAAATTGAGCTAAAATGAGAACGGGCCAAGCGGGTAAAATTGAAAATTTAGCTAAAAAGAAACGGGTCAACTATATTTATCGCATGAAAACTCCTAAATTATTTATTCAAATATTATATGATTGTAATAATTTATAATCATATTTAATAAGCTATTTTTAATATTATTGGACAATAAGTGTTTCAGGTCAACCCAACAGACCCATTTTGAATTTTGACCCATAAACAAAAATTACCCTTATTGACCCGTTACCCAACATGTCCGACCCGCCCAATTTTCCACTCTATGTTTAAATATGTTTAGACTTACAGCAAGTAGAGAGATGAACATTTTCCAATATCAGCAGGTATCGATCCCGTTAAAGAATTCTGATCAAGCTGCAGAATTTCAAGGCTACCCGAATTACATATATCACCCGGGATTGACCCGTGAAAAGATCCGTTTCTTAAATCTAAAACAGTTAGATTCTGAAAATACCCAAGTTGCAGGGGCATTCTTGTCTCAAAATTATTCCATGACAAATTCAAGTACCTCAACTTAGTAAAAAGCCCCATTTCAGCTGGAATATCACCCGTTAGCCCGTTTGCAGAAAGATCCATAGACTCAAGAGTCTCGAAGATCCGGGTCGACCCGGGTGGGATCGAACCCGTCAGTTGGTTCCTTGAAAGATCAATCTGGGTCAACCCGAGTTCAAATAAACCCTCGGGTATGCTACCATTGAACCCATTTCCTCTTAACCTAACCACAGTTAACTTACTCGAGTAGATCAATGACTTAGGAATATCACCCGTTAAACTATTGCCCGAAAGACTAACATAAGTCAATGACCCCAAACCACCAATTGAAGTCGGGAGTATTCCGGTCAGCCCGTTGCCCGAAAAATCCAAATATTCCAACCCATTTAATTTCCCGACCCATTTCGGGAAATCACCGGATAATACATTATTAGCTAGATTTAAATAAGTTAAAGAAGAAAGACCCTGAAAAGAATCAGGGACTGATTCTGTAAACAAATTATCACTTAAATCTAACTTCTTTAAATGTGAGCATAACCCTAAATCATTAGGCAAACCGCCCAAAAACCGATTTCCTTGTAGAAAAAGCTCTTTTAAGTAATGCAACCCGAATACACCCTTCGGCACACGACCCGTTAACCCGTTATGTGAAAGATCCAGTGTTCTTAAGCGGGTCAACAACCAAAGGCCCGTAACAAAATTCGGGTTACCCGAAAACCGGTTTCTAGAAAGATTAAGATGGTTTAGAGTACTACATTGAGAAATTGAGCTAGGAATGGGCCCGCAAAGATTGTTACCCGCTAACGAAATAACTCGAAGTGATGAACAACTTAAGAAAAACACGTCAGGAATCGGGCCCGTTAACGAGTTTTTGGATAAATCAAGAAACTTTATCCGGCCCGAATTGATTAAAGATGGTGGGATGTTACCGGAGAACCCATTATGTGAAAGATTAAGGTTTTCAAGATTGTTTAGGAGTGATAATTGTGGATTAATGTTGCCCGTTAGATTGTTGTGAGATAGCGATAATACCTGTAAATTTTGAAGCTTTTCGAGACCAATACCGATCTTTCCCGACAGATTTAATCCATTTAGCGACACTTCGGTTACTCTTCCTGTTGCTGGATTACATGTTATGAATTTCCAAGAACATGGGGAGTTGTCATCTTGATTCCATGATGATAAATGAGATAATGAATCAATAATATCTGCTTTAAAAGCTATTAGTCCTAAAACATCATCATTAACATCAACATTATCATTAATGCTGTTGTTACATTTTAATGAAGAAACTGAAATCAATACAAAGATTAAAACTTTAAGAAACCCCATTAAAATGCAAGAGATAGAAGGGTGTTTTTTTTAGTGAATATGATTGTGATTTATGACATATGAGGATGGAAGTCTGTTAAAAGAGTGTTTTTTTGAGGGTAGAAGGTGACAATTAGTAAAAAGATAAGGGACCCACTTGGCCACATGTATACTTGGGTGATTTGAGTTTTTTGTTTCTTTCTTTATCTTTATACTTTTGTGTTATTCCTCAATTAAAGTATCATTATTGGGACTATAAAATGGTGTCTGAAATCTGAAGCATCTTGGTCAGGTTGTACCTTTTGCATTTGTTGTTATACCTTACTGTTTAATGTGGAAGTTTCAAGAATAGCAGATGCATAATATCTCAGTCAAGTAACTGAGATTAATGTAAATATTATAAATCCAATTAAAAGATCCTTTAAACTAATTATCTAATTAGGGTTAGTTGATCATAAAATTATGAAGATTCAAATCTGTTAATGAATTTTTTGAAAATAAAAAAATGGCGCTAAAACATGAAGTGGGCCCCACTTGATTCGGTTATAATAAGTTCTTTGTTTCTTGCTTTGGTCGTGTTGGACCATTTGCATTATTGTACCTAAATATTCAGTACATTAAATGTTGTATCTTGAATCTTGATCAACTTGTACTGTATGCATTGATTCTTTTGAATATTGTCCTTCCATTTTCTATCCTAATTTGAATACCGATTCTGAATACGCATTCTAGACAAGATGTGGATGAAGTTGATTTATTAGTAACGTTTTTAAATTCATATAGAAAAAATAGGTTCCAAAACAATGTTTTTTGGCCTATAAAACGTAGTTTCATATTTGTTTCTGTCTCGTCGGTGTATAAACTTATACCCAATTTGGTTATTAAAATATGACTTTTCATCCCGTTTGAGCCATATGATAACTTGAAGACCTTACTAACGTCCTAATGGTAACTGGATAACCTAAATGCCTAAACAAGACACAAAAATGACATGACACTTTCTACATTAGCACATTGCCAAATCAATTAATCATGTTTTTAGGTTACTTAATTAGTCAAACCAGATACACATTATTTTAAAGTCTATGCAAAGTAAATGGAGTAAAAAACTAAAAGTACATACTTCCACCGTTTCAAAATAAGTGATATACTTTTTATTTTGGGTATTTCAAAATAAGTAATACATTTTGAAACTTTCCTTATTTGGTAAAATATAGTGAGACTCATACTCACTAACTATCTCATTTAATAAAGTGAAATGACTCATTTACCCTTACTTTTACTTTTAAACATCATTAAACTCACTTTAATCATAATATGTGAGACTCATCACTCACTAACTATCCAATTTAATCTAGTTTAACGTTCATTACAATCTTTTATCTCAAAAAACGTGAAAGCTAATTTGTATCATTTATTTTGAAACGGAGGAAGTATTATTTAGCCCCAAAAAAAGCTCTCCATATTATGAAAATTGTATTACTTCTCACTAAATCTTTCTATTAACCTTCATACAATCATACTCGTAAAATGATTGGCTTGTGGAATTCACTAATTCTCTTTCATAATCTCATTATTTGATTTAAACATATTTATTTATCAAATAAATAATAAAAAGATTTAGTATCAATTCTATTTTCCATTGTTATAATTTACTTCCTCCGTTTCAAGATAAGTAATGTACTTTGTCTTTCACGTTTTCTGAGGCAAATTAAGATAATGAAGGTTAATTAGATTAAAGTGGATAGTTAGTGGGGAATGAGTCCCACATATTTTGATTTAAATGAAGTTAATGATGTTTAAAAGTTAAAGTAATGGTAAATGTGTCATTTCACTATATTAACTGAGATAATTAGTGCGTGTGGACTCTACTATCTTTTACCAAATATAGTAACTTTTTTAAAGTATATCACTTATTTTGAAACATTCTAAAATGGAAAGTGTATCACTTGTTTTGAAACGGAGGAAGTATATACAATGTAAATGAGGGAATGGAATGTTTTGAAATCTCAGTAAAAGGTATGGGACCCACATGAGCACATGATCATGGTTTGGTAATCTGAGTTTGTCTCTAGCTTCATCCTTGTGCCATTTGTGTTGTTCTTCAGTTTAACTGTTTAAGCATCTGCATTGGGGTAATCAAATCTTGTCTAAAAGTATATTGTACCTTTTGCATTACCTGTTATACCATTCAGCTTTTCCCTTTCCTGAATGGATGCTTGTACAATGTGCATTGTCGGTGTACTTTGGCTTGTTACACTGGGTAAAAGAATAATCAATTGACCAAGTATGAGGACCGACTTGTTACACTGAGATTTTTTTAAATATATTCTCTAAACTATTTCTAGAGATTTATATTTTTTTGTTTACAATAAAATTTGAAATCATGACCACAAGCAATAAGAAATACCTTTCAAATATCTTTACTTATTGACTATAAGTCATTTGGTACTTTTCTGCCTCATTGAGCCCTTTTCTTTTGTGTATGTTTGTCTTTCGTTGCAAGTAATGTTTTCCTTTTATTTGTTGTTGGAAATGATATTTACACCACATAACTATTTCAGACACTGTAACCTATCTATTAGTTTATTTATACAATTTAGTTTAACATTTGTTTAGTATGGTAAGTGAAGTCATGTTGCATATATGTTCGAGGAATGCATATTGCCCATTTGGATGTCATTTTATATGTCGAACCACTAACTTACAAACTTGTCATTAAAAAAAAAAAGTTCTTGTTGCATATATCACCTCCCTTTTTTTTAGTAGCATCTTTACGGAAACTATCTTTTAAAACAAATTCAAATTCAAAAAAAGGTATGTTTGTTATCCAAAGTCACCAAATTAAATATTACTAAATTTCAAAATTTTCGGATGTATTTGGTCGTACTTATATGTTTATCTTTGGGTAAACAATGCAATCTCAAGAACGAAGCTTTTAACACTATATGCATATAGATCTAAACTCCTTAATTGTTTATAGTTAATATAATATGAAAATTGAAAGAAAATATGACCAACCCGTGGGATGTTTTTGTTAATTATCACATCAACCAACATACTTTTCTCACGATCATTGATCAATTTTGCGTATTATTGTTTTGCAAAGGTAAATTATTATCTTTTTAAATTTTGTTTAGTAGAAGTATTACTATCCATATCTTACCTCTCCCATATTATTTCTTTGAAGAAATTAGGTACGATTGTTTTTAAATGTTATTTAGTAGACTATTGATCTTTTATTACGTCGATCTTCCTTTTTTTACTTGTAACTCAATGCGGGAGATGAAAAATATTCATTAAGAGTTCAACTATCAGCCTAGATACAAAATATCATGTTTTATATCCCTAACTAGACAAAAATTAGTCTAGATACAAAACAACATTTTGTATATGTATATTCCTAATTAGGAGTTCAATTATTGATGAACAAATGACACCAAGAAAGAAGATCATTAACCCACCACACTTTGACATTCAACAACCACCCATTTGTCCCAACTTACACAACAACCCTGAAATTCGCTATACATTTTTCTCTTACGGGCCAACGGGCTTCTACATAGTATTTAGTCATATCCAACACAAAAAAAACATCTGAATTTATTTCACACCCGTTACCAAACACTAAACAAAGGAATCAAGATACCCATACCCATGTCGTTTATTAAACTGTAACAAGCTCGCATAAGTCCGGTCCCAAACACCAACATAAAGCGTCTCATCATCAGGACTCAAAGAAACACCCGAAATCTCCCCAAAGAAATCGATTTCTTGCCGTTTTTCATAGTTTAAATTGGTGTTATAAACATGAACAAAATCCGCGGGCTCAGCTACCACCAGAAACTGCCCGTTTGATGAAAACCGAATTGACCGAACTGCCCCCATGTTGCCCTTGAGAACCGAAACCGGGTTTGAAAGATTCCTTAAATCCCAAACTCTGCATGTTTTGTCTTGGTTTCCTGTTGCAAAGATTCTTCCATCTGGATGCCATGCAGATGCAAATGAGTAGTCTAGGTGCCCTTCAACTGTCGCAACTGTCTGTTCAAAATAAAATATTCAAATATTAACATTATTTTTTAAAAATATATATAAAAAAAATTAGTTTTTTTTTATATATATACAAGTTCTTGCCTTCCCGTTTGTAGAGTCTACAAGTAACCCATCAAGATGATCTCCAACTACAGTTATGAGTTTGCGATCTGGGCTCAAGGATGTATGCTGCAACAACAAAAAGTAGTTACTTGTTAATACGGGTTGGGTCAGCCAACAGATTCGGGTCATAAACGGGTCAACCCACCTAACGTGGTTAATAAACGGGTCATAAAAAGTTTGACTTTTTAATAAACGGGTCATAAAAAAGTTTGACTTTTTAATAAACGGGTCATAAAAAGTTCGACTTTTTAATAAACAGGTCATAAAAAGTTTGACTTTTTAAGGAACTTACGTTCACGGGCCAAGGAAAACGGAAGTGATTGACAAGCTGAAATCCTTCCATATCATATTCTCTCACTCCACAATCATTGTTTGATGCCATAAAATGCATCCCGCCACTACAAAGTAAACAAAACATTAAAAAGAATATATATATTAATATATTATTTTGTGTAAATCTTAATTTGTAATTATTACCTCATGCCATCGTATATCTCGATAGCATTTGTTATGGCATTTTCTTCATAAGTTGTTCTTGTACAAAAACTTACCCCTTGTTTATCCAATCTCTGCATCATTTTATACAGTTTATGTTAGAGACACGAACAAATGAAAAGATAATATATATTTATATTTATACATATATATACATATATGTTTGTGTTGATAATAATTCAGTAATTCCAAAGATTACCTTACAAGCAAGCTCTCCTTGAAATCCTCCAGCCACCATAAACTCATCATTAACTGCCAGTGTACTAATTTGAGTTTGTGTAAACCCTTCCAACAAACTTCCAGCATGTTTCTGTAGCCCAAAATATAATACTAAATCAAAATAGAAATAAAATTTTTAATTATTAGATAAATATTACTCATATTATGGTATCCATCACGAAAAATACCTCAGTAGGTGCTACATGGCCAGAAAAGTTAAGAATTTCAGTCAGATTTTGTGATAATGATGACCAATGCATGATCGAGTAGTTAGACATAAGATACACATCATGCTTTGAGGTGGCCCACACCAGGTTCCTTAACTGTCAACAATTTAATAAATAAATAAATAAAAATAAAATACGCAACACCTTTTATAGGGTTACTTTATTAGGGCTTTTTAATTTAAATAAACCTGAAAATGAAGGATTGTAGGTTTCACTGATCGTGTATTATGAAAGAACTCGTAATAATTACCACCTTTTGACTTTTGCTTGCATTTCTGCACACATTAACAAAATTACCATAATATCAACAATAAATGACGGAAAATACAATTAAAAGAACATTTTTATAATACCTTATCAACAGCATCACCGGATAAAGGAATATTTTCATAATTTCTATATTGTTCGAGTCTTGTACGCCTGTAACTTTCTCTTGTTATATTCAACCGTTCCCATGGAATTCCTTGAATATCTTTTCCAGCCCTTGCTTGTGCAGAGGACGTATCTGTCACCTTTGTAAGCTACTCGATATTAAATAAAACTTGAAAAATATTGAATTTAGTATACTAAATCTAATGCTAGATTTACACATTATGTACCGATTTGGTAATTAAATACTCCCTCCGTCCCACAAAAAACTTCCCATTTGACCTTATATTTTTGTCCCACAAAAAACTTCTCATTTCATACATTTGATGGGCTCCACATAATAAAATAATATTATTACTAAGGATCCCACCATTAACTATCCACTAACTATCTTTCTCTCTCCAAACCAATCATATATTTTAATCACAATTATTACCAATGACCCCACCACTAACTATCACCTTAAAACTTGTGCCCAACTCAAATGAGAAGTTTTTTGTGGGACGGAGGGAGTAGTAAAATAAAGAATGAAATTAAACTAACCATATCATAATCATCAACATTTTGATCTCCTGCAACGTTTTCCTCTCCGTCCACGTCATCTGCAAAATCTGACATGTCACCTTCTTCTGCCATGTAATCGATTTGGTCAGCTTGGTTGTGTGGCATCCTATGATGTTTAATCCTGCTTAAACAAACTATGCAAATGGTAAAAGAAAATAAAAAAGAAGATATAATTAACTTCAATATGATATAGTGTTATACCCCCAAAAAGGAATGATAATTTAAGGTGTTTCAGAGACGTAGCAAGTGAAAATCCTAACTTTAGAACAAAATTACAAGCATAATTTAATAATTTGTAACAAACATATCCATTTACTATATATAATCAATAGCAGAAAGACGCAAACGAAGAATGAAACAAAAGGGAGCATCTTTTCATTGAGGCATAAAGACAAACAGGTAGAGTGCATGAAAAATTAGCAGTTTTAATCTAAAAGGAAAAAAGTAAGATCAATAAACGTATCATAGTGCATAGTAGTTGCACAATTTAATGTCCGCAGAAGAAACCCTACGTACTGAACAAAATAAAAAAAACCCTAGTTCATCGATTAACTGAACGAAGCACAAAACCCTAGTCGTAAATTGCTCGAATTTACGATCCAAAACAGACCGACAAATGGGGGAGGAGATAGAGTGAGTGAAATTAAAACAGTAGAGCTAAAAATGAAAGTGAAATTTAGTTTGAAAAAGGGGGGTTTGGTACGAACGAACCTGGTGAAAAAGATGCTTTTGTTTCTTGTTTTCTGCAACAGATTCAGAGAGATCAATCAGTTCAATCTCAATCTCAGTTCCAGTTGTGTTGTGTGTAAAAGAAAAAAGGAAAGAAAAAGGGGGAAAATCCCTTGTCTACAAGTCTATCCCCATCTCATTAATCCTCCTAATAAAAAATGTGGATTGTGTGAATCATTTCATTTATTCAACTACAGTAATACTAAACTCTTATTTATATAATATTGTATAGTATACAAAAGAAATAATACTATCTTATGATTTATTTAGATGTTGACATTATTTAACAAGATTTTTTCTTGAAATCAAATGGATATTGATTTACCCACTTCATAATTGGGTATAAATAGGAATGGTAGAATTAAAGTTCAAACGGTTACGAATATAGATTTGGATATGACTCTGTCTAATTTATATCCAGTCTATTGACATCACTAGGTTTACGTGATAACATTTCTTATTATAACGCAAATTGAATGACATATCATATTATGTAAATTTTACGACTTACACACTCTTAGACCGCTGCCAACGGGACGTCGGGGGGACGCGTCGGGGGGCGTCGAGCCACGACGGCGTTGGCACCGAGCCGTCGTGGCCAGCGTCGTCATGGGTTCGTCGTGGTGAGGACGGGCGTGGGAAGCCGTCGAAGGGTGTGTGGGTCCGGGGGAGCGTGTGAATTGATTTCAAAAATCAATTTTTTTTTTATTTTTTTTTTAATACAAATAATTAATACTACACACAACCTCTATAAAAACCCACTATACTCTACCATTTTAAACACACAATCACATACTTACTCTCTTCCTCTCACAATCACATACTTTCTCTCTTCCAAATTTTCATATTTTTCTCCCACTCAATGGATCCAAACGATGACGCCGATGATTACTGGCAAGATTATGTTAATGTAACAGCCGTGTTCGATTTGAACCAAAATATTGAAACGCTTGATTATCTGGATCAAGAAGAAGCTGAAAATTCCACCGTGCCAAGAGCACCACGAAGATATATACCAAGAGATCGTGTTGCCGCTGCTGAACGTTTATGGAATGATTACTTTGCCGACAATGCCGTTTTCCCCCCGGACTACTTCCGAAGACGGTTTCGCATGTCGAAACCTTTGTTCATCCGTATATGCCAGGCTATACATTTTTATAATCCACCGGGTCAACTACCGTCGTATTTTGATTATTTCCGTCAAAAGAGAGACGCTACGGGTTACCCCAGTTTTAATGTATTTCAAAAGTGTACCTCTGCCATACGTCAATTGGCGTACGGTTGTGCCGCTGATTTGTTTGATGAGTACCTACACATGGGTCAACAAACAGCATACGATTGTTTGGACAACTTTTGTAAATGTATATTCCATCTATACTCGACTGAGTTTTTGCGAAAACCAACCACTCAAGATGTCCAACGTTTACATGCCAAACATCAAGAGATACATGGTTTTCCTGGGATGCTTGGTAGCATTGATTGTATGCATTGGCCTTGGAAAAATTGTCCAACAGCATGGCAAGGCCAATACACACGTGGTGATCAAGGATGTCCCACAATAATGCTTGAAGCTGTTGCGTCATACGACTTGTGGATATGGCATGCGTACTTTGGCCCGACGGGTTCGAATAACGACATAAACGTCCTTAACGAATCAGATTTGTTTGATGAAATAAGGCAAGACAGGTCTCCCGTAGTTCCGTTTACTATTTCGGGTGAGCAATTTACGAAGGGTTATTATCTAGCTGATGGGATTTATCCGGAATGGGCAACGCTTGTCAAGTCGTTTAAATGCCCAATTGAAGAAAAGAACATGAAGTTCAAGCGGTTCCAAGAATCCGCTAGGAAGGATGTCGAACGAGCTTTCGGAGTGCTTCAAGGAAGGTGGGCAATCATTAAAAACCCGGCACGACCATACAGTGTGAACAAAATACGACGGATCATGTACACTTGTGTGATATTACACAACATGATTACGGAAGATAACGGCCGCGCAATTTGTCCAATCCAAGAAGACTATACCGCTAACCCGGATAATCACCCACAACGTACATGGCAAGAACGGGTTGCAGCACAATTGCGTATTGAAAAGGAGATACGTGATCGAGTTGTGCATCATAAACTTCGCAATGCCTTAATCGAACACATTTGGACCCTCCCGCCGAACTACCGTCAACGTTAATTTTTTTTTTCCGTAATTTTTTTTTCCCGTAATCTTTTTTCCGTATTGTTTTTTTTTTCCGTAATCGTGTTTTTTTTTAATCGTAATGTTTTTATTTTTTTTAATTATTAATGTAATGGTTTTTATTTAATGTAATGTGTTTTTTTATTAATTAAAATGATGATGTGGAAATGATGATGTAGAAAGGATGGGTTTAGTGATGGGTTAGTGATGTGTAGGGTTGGCACGGCCGTGTCAGTAGCGTGTCAGTAAGGATGCGATGACGTGGCGCTAGTGATGGGTTTAGTGATGGGTAAGGGTTGGGAGAGGCCTTACAATGCAAAATATGAGTGAGCATTTGCACCGACAAAAGCGAATCCAACCGAAAACCAACCAAACCGAATCAAAACCAATAGAAAATATGTAATCGGTTCAGTTGGTGTAGTGGAGTAGATTTTTGTATGTAAGAAAGGCATTCTTCATCCCGTTGCCTTCTTTTTTTGCTGTTCAAAAAAAAGAAAGGCATTCTTAGGAGAAAGATTTAATTATTACCTATAACAATATTTTTCAAAGAGAAATGTTACTGTACATCAACTGTTTATAAATAATATATATTTTCTTAATGAATATTGAATAGTGTTTTTTTTTTAAATTTAGTGTTATAAATATGTTAATTTATAAATATGATATATTATTGGAAAATATGTCGCGGAGCACGAGTACATGCTTTTCATTTATAACTAAAACCATGTTATAGTTCTTGACTTCTTGTTATTGTAGATTTGTAGTTTTTATACCAATTTGTTAAGGACCTAATTACCATGTAATCCGCAATTTACCTTCACTTGACATCATTTTATCCTAATATTTGCTTCAATTACGCAAACAATTGGTTTTTTTCCTACTTCCTCGTTAAACAAGTTTGTCATGCCCACAAGGCGTAGAATGGGTTATAGGTTTAGTCATGAAATCTAACTAAAGCGGTAACGGCCAACGGGTTATAGGGGTAAAATGTCAAACGGGTCAAATGCACCCTAAATGTCTCCTGCAATGTCTAATACTGGGACATAAACATTAAGTACGTGAAAAAGGAAACAAAATAAACATAACCACAAATTCAAACAATCGTCCATTAAAATCAAATCAAATTCATATTGCAACCAGATTTCAACTAATAAATCACAATATTTTCGGATTTAATCAACAAATTGCATATGAAAACACTGTAATCACACCAGAGGTGTTTCAACATCACTCATTAGTGAGTCAATCATAATTTTGGAAACAAATGTTCAAACTTCAATGAATTTGCACTCTCTCACCCAAATCCTTGTTTCTCAATAATAAATATGTGAAAATAATCCTCACCGTTTTTAATACCATTAGTCAATCTAATAAATATGATCATAAAACACACTTATTATAAAATTATTATACGGGACTGTAACTGTAATCTCATAAAATGTGCATTTATCAATTTACAAAATAAAATTCATAATCTATATAATAATAAAACAAATTTTTGAAGCTCCCACGTGGCCCCCTTTAGAATCAAGTATGACACGTGGCAATACATGGTAATTTTCAATTTTTTTAATCACTGAATTTTAAGTGCAGATTTAATAATAAATTGCTAAAAAACGGTGGATCCTTTAAATTCGGAAAGTAAAATCACCTTATAATTTAAAATTAGCACATATATAACCGAAACATGGAAATAAATAACTCCATCCTTATTTTCCGGGATCTGATTTTTTTAATTCTTTTTGACAGACATTAAATTTTTCCAAAATAATATTAAATGTAAAAAAACGAATTACAAAATAAGTATTCAAGTTTAGGATCATATATGTTTTCCTACATTTTAAACATACATGCTATAAATTCTTTAACCCTGTTTACAAAAATCTGCATAAATTGATTCCTGTTTGACCTTTAACTTTGTTTAAAAAAAACCAGAAAACTAATAGTGAATCCTGAATTTTTGAGGGCATTTTTAATATTAAATTGCTAAAAAACGGTTCATGGCGTAATCTTAATCACATCAGTAAAAAAACCGAATTTATTTACCGGCTCAAAGTTAAAAAACCGAATTTATTTACATGTTTTTAAAATGAAATGTTTAATCCGAGCATAATAGTAGCTTATCCTAACAAATTATAGCTTAAATTCAGGATTCAAAATACACTATTATTTTAGGAATGGATTTAAAAACTAAAAGTAGTTGTGAATGGAAAATTTGAAAAAAAAATCCATTCGAATAAGTCATTATAAGTTTAAAAAGTTTTAAATTTTATTAAAATTGAAAAAAAAACCGAATTTGTAAAATTGCTTATGAATTTGTATTTTAGGAACAAATTCTGTTGCGATTTCTAAACCATAAACCATAATTTTAAAGATTCTATAAATATGGAATTCAAAAATATAATAATTATCACATTTAAATACCCGATTCTAATTTATTAGCATCTTCTATATAGTAATACTGTCTCTAGAATTTCATTGTTTGATGTCAACTTCTCTCTATGCTAATTTTTGGGTTGCTCAAATCGGCTCGCCTTCATTTAGCCACATGTATTTTCTACACTAAAGCATATAATTTTATTTGTCATCAACTCATTTTCCTTTACTATTAGAGTGACCAAGTGTTCATCATTATGTGGTTGATTTTTTTTATGCAATTGTTACTTGCGTTTCATAATATGCACTGCTTTCATTAAATAACTTTATTTGCCTTAAATAATATGCTACGCATAAGTATTGAACATCATAAAGGCAAAAAAAAATAAAAAATGAGCATGTAAGTGATCAAACTCCAAGTTCCTTATCCATTAATGAGTATACAGTTAAGTTACTTTTTCAATCTCAAAAGAGAAATAAGATGTTGGCTGATAGAAATGGTTTTGGTAATGGAAATGAGTATTTTAGATCAAGAGCTTCAACACTGTGGAGTTATTGCAACACGTAATTTTCTGCTTTATGTTTTTTTTTCATCAATCTCGAAAGCCTATTTTTTTCTGCACTATTTTTTATAACAGTACCTGAATTCGTTTTAATGGGCTGCTGCAAAATAATTATTATTGGCAAAAAAATTTAGTTTTGTATACTTTTGATTTTTTTAATTTTGAAGAGTAGTCTCACTGCTTCATAATATCTATTATTATTTCTTCAATTTTTTCAATTTTGTGAATATATATATGATTTAGCATAAGTGTGCTTATACAAAATAAGATACTGACTCATATAGTCAACTATCACTTTATGTTTTTTATATGCACTGTTAAAGACAACAAATTTAATTGACTAATAAAGTCAACATTAATTAGAGCATTATAACGTTTTTAATATTTTCAGCATTGTGTTTTTCATTAAGTTTAATTAAATGTCTTTCATTACCAATGTTAGTAACCTTTTGACTTTAATATTAGTCAAAATTGACGTTTCACTATAAATTGACAATTTTAACGTCAAAAGTACAATTTGACTCAAAATTGAGAATTTTAACTTTAATATTTGTCCACTTCTTGGGCCTTGACTTCGGACGGGCAGTTCTCGGTCAAGTCCTTGAGAAAGGCATTTGATTATTTTCACCTCAAGCGTGCTAATATTGACAGGTTTCGTTGGATTAAATGGGTCCCTTTAAAAATTTGTATTAATGCGTGGCGAGTTGTTTTAAACCGATTACCTACTAAGTACAATTCCCGAGGGGTGATTGTTCTCTCAACTCTCTGTCCTCTTTGCGGGGAACGGGATGAAACTCCAAATCACCTTTTTGCCTCGTGTGCTTTGGCGCGTTCGGTTCTTTCTCAGATTGGTAATTGGTGGAATATTCCTCTGCTCGGGTTTTCAAATGTCTCTCAACTGCTCGATTGGGGTAATTCTTCTAACTTAGCGGGTGACTTGCTGTATTCTTTTTATGGGGTAATCTATACTTTTCTTTGGTTTATTTGGAAAGAAAGGAACTCTAAGGTGTTTCGGAATGACACAATGAGAACTGACCAGGTGGCGGACGTTTTAAGTAATATTCAGGTAATGTCCTTTGCGTGGATAAAATGCAGTGCTTCCGGAAAGCTTTCGGCGAATCATTGAGGTGCTTGGTTATCGGATCCTAAATATTAGAAACAAACCAATAATTTTAATAAATAATTATAATGAGTGCATGATTTGAATTATTCCATGTATATTAACTAAAATCTCAGTATATTCTGGTAATTCAAAAACTCATTTCATCTTATTTAAATATAAACAAACAGAAGAGTGTAAACATTCAATCAATATGCTTATGCCATTCTGCAATAACTATCTCGAAATTATTTACGTTCACACATGTAATAGGACATCATTATACATTGAATTTTATGTTTCTGGCAGTACATAAACTGTCAAACATTGCTTGACTATTGCAGAAATTTGTTTATAGTCTTGGTTAATTCTATATTTTTGGATAATTCTATAATTCGGTTGAGTTGCTAATCAATTTTCTCGACAATTTTATATTTATTGTTGTGAGACTATTGCATTTCTTTTGGATATTTGAAGTACCATCGGGATGGTTTATAATTCCCAAAATTTTAATAATGATTTTATAAAATTATACTCCCTCCGTCCCACAAAAAAGTTTACATTTCTCCTTAAAATTTTGTCTCACAAAAAAGTTTACATTTCTCAAATTTGGGAGGCCCACCTAATAAAATAATATTATTACCAATTATTCCACCAATAAAATGACTCCACCACTAACTATCTCCTAAAAGATTGTGCCCAAATGAAATGTAAACTTTTTTATGAGACGGAGGAGTATAATTTTTTACTTTAATATTGGTCAAAAGTACAATTTTTGAGTTTAAATATACTGTTTTGACTTTAATATTGGTCAAACGTGCAAATTCAATGTATTGAACGTAAATATTTACAATCTGTTCCAGTAATTAACTTTCAATCTGCAACAGTTAATTCACAACTTGACTTTAATATTAGTCAAAATAGTAATATAAGTATTAACTGACAATTTTAGCTTTAATATTGGTCATAAGTACAATTTGATTATATATTCATTAAAAAATAGTAATTTAAGTATTAATTGACAGTTTTGGCTTTAAGCCTTCAAAAGATATAGCAATATATCCTTTAGCTTAAAAGAAGGCAACTTTCATTTTGTATTTGTTTTACTATGATAATTAATAAGAGTTAAGGACACTCATTGTCAAAGGTGAGTGTGTATTTGAAAGAGTCTATTTTTTCACACGGTCAATTATATGTACCCTTATTTACAGTAAGAAGCAGACAATGACTGAAGTATTAATAGAAAATAAAGATGGCGGTCTAACAAATAATATGTCAAATGTTGTATTCAAAAAATTACTTGGAAGTATTAAACAATTTTTCGTACTTTGTCATTTGATGTTGGACATCCTTTTAGTTAATATTTCGAGATTTATTGAGTTAAAATATTTTTTTAGTCAGATGTTATTCTATTTCTGTACATTGGATTTCCATAACTTATTATATGCTTTATTATCTTATACGTAATTAACTTATAATTAAAAATTCATTTTTATATTTGTATGATACTTAATTTCAGTAGAATTATGACAGCCCGTGATTTTTCACGGGTGATAACCTAGTTAAGTATATAAATACCAATGTCTTTCATATGATTTCCGTGTCTCTTTTGAACAATAAAAAGATTTCAAAGAACACTTTCCATAATGCCGAAATTGATGAGAACACAAGCCCTTATCTTATGCTTAACGTTTTTGGCATTGTTCATTGGTCTTGAATGTAAGTTCTTATCTTTTCAACAACCATTTTGAATGTAAGTTCTAATCTCACAATTGCCTAATATATATCTTGTTACATGAATGTAGGCGCGAGAATTGCAAGTGAAAAGGAATATGAAGATAGTGTTTCAGAACTAGGAAATGAAAAGTTAGGATGGCTTGCTTGTTTCAAATATGATAGGCCAGGTACTGAGTGGTGTTGTTGTCATGATCAACTGCAGTGCTTTTCTAGTCGCGAAGGCTGTGTTCAATGGTGCTCAAGAAACAGACTCTGTTGAACATTCAAAATAACCACAATATTAACATGGCGTTGTCAAATTATTGATATATGTAATTTATTTAATTATCTATATTGAGTAATTTGAATACAAGTTGGTTTTAATCAACTTGTACAATGTTAATTAAATAAAATATTTATTTGTTATTGCCCCTATGTGTTCGGTCCTTATTAATTTTCTTGTATTTCTCATTTCAAACCGTCTTTTCAAAAATTTAAATTGAAACCAATATTACTAACCTAAAGCTCGAGTCTCGTTCACAATTGTGTTCAGAAATGAAACAGTTTGAACAAATATTACATTTGTGATTTCGATGGGGTTAACCAAGAAAAGGAAAATTACACTATTTTCTCTACAACATATTTTTTCCACATCTCTCTTTTGTCAAAAATTGTGGAATTTCAAAATCTCCAAAGCATCCAACACGTGGTAAGACCTATAACTACTTGAAACTTGAGGCGATGTAAGTTATGGGTTGTAAGGGAGTCACAAAATAGACGCTAATGACTTACTCTTCAATAGCTATCCATTTTAATATATCTTAAACCACATTTTAATCTTTTGCCTCAAAAACCGTGAGTGTTCAAGTGTATCACTTATTTTGATACGGAGGTTATATGTAGTTACTATTGTTAAATATATTGTCAATTGTAACACGTGGGACTATCTAATGTATCTTACTACTATTATCAGTATCAAAAGGCTTAGTGGACCAAGTAATAACAAGCATAGTTCAAATTTATGACTCGAAGGAGTTGACATTTTATGCGAACCAACCAATAGAGTGATTTCGTCACTCTGCGTGATGTTTGAAGAACCTGAAACAATAATTTTTTAGATTTAGGTTATGTTTTATCTTAAACGGATAAAATATAAAATTAACTTAAAATGAAAAATGGTCAAATGGGTCGAACAAGATCAAAAGTCGCACAAAATATAGATTGTTATTAATTGATCCAATATTTGAAACTAAATATTTATTGAAAATTCAAGAAATGGAAAAGAAAGGTTCCATTTAACCCACAAAAAGTACCCGTTTTGAGCCGCCCCTGGTTTAATGAATTAAGACTCACAATTGTAATCAGTCCATCCAATTGTTTGGTTTTCAAGATCATACAATATCAGCTTATTCGAGAGTACCAATTCTGCAAAATTGAAAATCAGGAAAAAGATGAAAGAAGGTAACAGAGATATAATATTCCTAATGTGATAAGTAAAGGTACCTCCTAATATAATCGTGTCCCTTAAACTCCGTGGATTGATGTCATTTACGTGCCAGCCAAAACACTTGAAATCTTCCTACACAATTTTGATATAGCATTAAACATTAGTTAAATTTAATATTAACTAGTGCCGCTTAATAATTTGTTTTATAACACGTTGAAATATATCATATTTTTAGTACGAAAATAATACCAATTGTATATCACATGCAACATTATCAAAAATTACAATTATTTAAATAATAGAAGAAAAGATACTTACTAAAACAAACAAATAATCATGTGGATAAACCTTCATGAAAAGTGAATTTTCAAAATAGAATGTGACTGTAGGAAATCCATCATCAATACTGCAACCATAGCATCATATATTCAATAAGTTGTCTAAATGTAAGATATCACTTAAACTCTTGATTAAACTGTATCGTTTTCTAGTTAAAATCGATATAAGGGTATAACTGGTATTTCACATTTAATTTGTCAATTAGGGGCATTTTGTCATTTTACAAATTTAATATAAAAGCTATGTCTCTAGAAAGTTGCATAAAACAATTACCTTCCAGAGAATTTAAAGCATGTATATTGATCTTGAAGAATTTGTAATGTCAAACCATGCCCAGCGATTATCTACTTAGAAGAATATATTAAATAAGCTTAAAAAAACAAAATAACAAACAAGAAATATTGAAATTTCACCTCGTTCACTGATGGTTGATAAACTAGTTCCGGAAGATATGCTAAAGTTGTACCACTATCTATAGTAGTCATTATATTATTTGCTCTCCCATGTGAATCTGTTGAAAAATTCAACAACTTTGTGCCGACTTCAATTCTCGTCACATTCACAGTATAATGTGACCTATAAATTTATAATCAATGTCATTTTAGGACTTCATGAATAATTATCACAAAAAATATAAACAATATTTTTATAAAGAGAGAAATAAATAAATAAACTACGACTCACTGATCTTGAATTAAATGTGTGGAATTAACTTTTGGCTGAACAACATGACCAATTGCAAAAATACCTCCACCTTTATTACCATCTAAACAATGTGCAAACATCTTTTTCATCTTTCCAGAAGAAGACAACTGCGACATCATGGATAAATTTGAATTTCCAAAACCAAGAATTCCGTCAAGTGCATCTGTAGGAGAAACTAGGTTGCCAGATTCCAAAGTACTACACCTAATTAAATTACATCATTTACAAATTTTAGGAAAGGCGGGAAAGAAATATAAGCATAAGTGGTTACAATATTAACATCTAATTTTTATTAAAAACGATAAAACTAAAAGGGGCTGGTTTATGTGTGTGGACTGTGGAGAGTCAACTACTATAGGACCAACTACATTTATTTTCTAGATAAGTTGGAAAGCTTGGCATTCAATTCATACATATCAAAATAACTTTCTTTTTAAGAATACAAATACAACTTTGGTTGAAGGAAATACAAAGTTCAAAGGGGTTTTTTTGACGTTAATAATTCCGTTTCACGACTATTTTTCTTAGTTTTCGGATACTAACATACAAAGTTAACTTTGTTCATGACAAGTAAAAAAACTACCAACGGCGGCTTTTTGGTCGTTGGTAATTCCGTTGCAGTCCAATCCAAGAATACATGGATAATGGAGAAAGAAAGAACATATGCATGAAGATTCATAAAGTTTTAGTTGACGTAGAATCAAAATATAAACAACAGTAAATTATTGAAATTGTCTCTTGTCCCTTTAGTTTTGCCCATTTTATTTTTTTTCTCTAAACTTTTTTTTTTAGGACTTTTGTCCCCGTGCTTTCTAAAATTCTGGTTTTCAGTCATTCCATCCAAATTTAGTTGTTAACTAACTGAAGATGCCCAAAAAATAAGGATATTTTGATCTTTTTGTGTTTTCTTTTTAATTTTAATTTTTTTCTATCTTCATCTTCTTTCTTTCCATCATCCTAACAAAACTCATTACAAATGACCCAAAAATATCAACTAAAGTTCATGTGCAACAAATTAAAAAATCAACCCAAAAACGTTTGTGAGGTAGATACAAACGTGAAAGAAATACAAACGGAGGGTATGATTCACCGGATTACAAAAACCCCCAAATGAAGAATCAGAATGCAGATGATTCTTGAATTTCTGTGTGAATCTCGTACCGTGTGAAACCCTAAACCCCAAATTGAAACATATAAATTGCAGTCCTTCAACACCGTAAATCGAAGAAGAACGATGGTTGTCAATCTCCGCTATGCAGCTCCCTCAACACCATGAAAACCCAATCACAATCACGGTTATTAACGGTTATTGTATGAAGAACACAGAGCCCTAATTACACCCTAACTTAAAGCCTAAAAGAGAAAGAGAAACCTACACCGGAGTAAAAGTCAGCAGGTGAAGCAGCTGGTGGTGCCGCCATCGGAGCTGCGGTGGATCCCCTTTTGCAGATTCACCGGCTATTGTTGAAGAAAGTAGCGGATAGGCTGAGATGACTGTGGATCTGAGTTGTGGATATGTTTGAGATGCAGGTTCAAAATCGACCATCGATAATCATGAATATAGGAAGGACGGTGATGATGTTGAATAGTGGAAGGAGGGTGATGATTTTCTTCTAATCAAATTTGTGGAGGTGGGTGTTATTTTAGAATCTTCATCAGGGATGAACAAAGGAAATATAAAAGATGAAGGAAAAAAGAAAAATATAAAAGTATATTCTTTAAGCATTAGGTGCAAGTAGTTTGAGGACCAAAATACTCTCCATGCTTGGCAATTTTTTGTTAGTTAACACCTAAATTTGGACCTGAAAACCAAAATTTTAAAAAACATGGAGATAAAAATCGTGAAAATAAAAAAGTTTAGGGATAAAAAAGTAGAATCGGCAAACCACAAGGATAATTTCGGTAATTTACTCTAGGGGTGAACATGGTACGGTGCCACGTGTATTTTCCTCATACCGTGTACCGTACCAACTATAGTTGGTACACTAATTTGACTACTGTTACCATACCAAGTATACTTGGTACCAATTTGTTTGGCTACCAACAATGTTGGTTGACAAATTGGTACTGTATACCAAGATTACAAACTAATATGAAACTAAAAAATATTAAAAGACAAGATACGTTTTATAATATGATATTTTACCATCATCCATTATTTAAAACATATTAACAAAATTTCCAAACTCGGAAACAAGATAAATAAAACGATGATTTATTAATGCTATATAAAAATTATCTGCGTTAAAGAATACATTATATATATTGTATGGTGGAGAGATTTTTAAAGATATAAATTAGACCACAATTTATGTAAGTATATATATTGTAAGAATTAATTTATATACATATATACATATATATATATATATACATATATATATATATATATATATATATATATATATATATATATATATAGTGATCAATTCAACGCAGAACCGTTTTAAGCTACAGAACCGCAGAACTATTTTATGGATTAATCTGAGCCGTTTATAATTACAATCAACGGCTATTAAATAAGATGGAATTTTTGTAATTTTAATTAATGCTAAATTCGGATATTTGACTTCTTAAAGGGTAAAACCGGAATTGTACAAAGAGAAAATCATTTAATGTCCTTTAAATTAGGAATTTTTCCTCTTTCCTACCCCACTCCCCTATCCCCTTTTACATTTCTTTTCGAATTAGGGTTATTTCTTCAAACTCAGCCGTCGATTGCAAGCACAAGTTGTGAATTAGGTGCTGCTCCTATTTCGTTTCATACTCTAAAATCATCGTTTGTGAATTTCTTGTGAAAGTTAAGTACAAGTTGAAAGCCTTTCATCTCATTTGTTGATCCATAAATAGAATTTTCGGAAGAAACTTACAACATCATGTATACCATCGTTATACTCTTCATTCTCCAGGTAATCCATCCTTTAATTGTTCCCTTTTAATTTCTAGTTGTTTAATTATCGTACAATCATGTGAAGTCACATTAATTTCACCCAAGTAAATTGTAGTAATTTTTTGTAAGGTATTGTACAATCATGAGTGTTGTAATGTCAATGTATTATCATATTTGGCTTGACGTTAACAAATAGGTGTTTCTAATTTTATTCAATTTTTTTTGACACATATTAGATTTGATAAAAAATTAGGTGTTTCTAATTTTATAGAATTTTATCGTTTCAAAATTTCTTTTTGGTTGACCTTTTGCGATGATGATTATTTGGAGAAAAAGTTTAGTTATTTTGAGATTTAAAGCTGTTGTATAGCAAAAATTGAATAAAATCGAGTTTTAGTTCTTTGATTTTTTTGTTTTAATATTATTTCAGCGTGTATCGATTGCGGTCTACATCATATGTACTAATGCATGTTGTGTAAATATGATTTTTATAAATATATGTGGCGATGCATGTGTTCAATACAAGTATTTATGTGTTCAATACGATTATTTTGGTCTGATTTTGATATCAAATCAAGCATTATGGTGTTATGTTATACTTTCAGGTGTAAGGAGAAGTGGGAGGAAAAAGACAAGATCGGTTAACACGCTCGTATCAGCTACACAATCTGCATTTGATACAAAACAACATATGTAAAAATTATTTACGTCATAAACATCAAATGTTTTCTATGTTATACATAAGCTATACATTTTCAGTAAAATACATTGGATGTAAAGCGGTTGTCATAGTCGGTATGTTGGTTTGATTTATTATTGTGTGTATTTAATGTAATGTATGTTATTTGTTCAGATTTAGATGACGAAGAAAAAGATCGACTTGATCATAAACGGAAAGGGAACGCAAGGTTGGTGAATCATCTAACCGAGATGAAGCTAATGCTATTCGTGCAGCAACATCGTGTTGAATCTTAAAAATTCTTAATCAATATCGTGTTATACATTTGATGTTTTTGTCATTATTAAATTTGATATTAAAGTGTTTTCGTATAAACATTGTATGTATTGAAAGTGTAAACATTGTATGCATTTGGGTCAGCATCATATAATGATTATTTTACGTAACACATTTCATACAATACTCATTGCCTAATACCAAAAACATCTTATGTTCCATAGATCAATCAGTGTCATAATCATGCAATGTATTGTAATCATGCAATGTGTAGTATTTCGTATGACATTCAATGTCATATTTACTGGTTCAGAACATCTATTGTTCAAATATTAAAAAAAAAACGGAATCGCCATATTTTTAGGAATCCAACCAGCATTTATTCGGTTTCCATCTATAACCGATTTTGTGCAATTTGACTTTAATACCCTTTTCGTTTAATATAAATAAAAACATATTAATTATTAAATGCTGCGATTTGATTGGCTGGAAGAGGGTTCTGTGGTTCTGTCGCTAAAAATGGTTCTGCGCTGAATCGCACCCTATATATATATATATATATATATATATATATATATATATATATATATATATATATATATATATATATATATATATATTGGTTGGTATGGTACTACCATGATATTTAAATATTTGTATCATTACCGTACCATGATTACTCGATTGGTGCGGTACCACCAACCGAACATATTGGCTACCAACATAGTGGCTACCAACTTTAATTGGTTTGGTTGGTAGCATGTTGGTTGGTTTTGTTCAGTACAATTTTGACACCCCTAATTTACTCTATAAACAATATTAATAAAAATTAAGATTTACCCAAAAATAACGCTTCCATTTGCCAGTATAGTTTCAAATTCACCCGACACGTTGTGATATTGAACAATATCTTTAACAAAGTAACCATAAGTTTCACTCTGATCTCCATAAAGTACACTATAGAAACAAGATGCATTAGCTTTACATCCACCAACTGCACCCGCATTGACTTCAACACAAAATGTTTCATCACATGTCACCGGTTTTCTAGTTAATGAAGCATTTGGATTATAAAATGTAAGATCCAACTGTAGATATAAAAACATGTTTAGCATTTATGAGCATAAGTAAGATTAGATGAACATTATTTATATACATGATTACTCTAAAAAAATCCAAGGAATGAAAGAAATCAAGAAATACATACCCCATTGTAGCCTCTTTTAGCGCACTTTTGGCATTCAATGCAGTTAATCCACATTATATCACTTCCTGTATCTACTTGGACATAGTATTCTCTTGCTGGTGTTCCTACTCCAATTCGAGTGTAATAAAGCCTGTGACAATTAGGTTTAATTAAAGATCATATACATTCGTATACAATTAATTAATAACATACATACCCAACCGAACCAGGACGAATGCTTCCTCCAATCGGTAGGTCAACACCGGCGGAGGCTAGAATTTGAAGGTGACGAGCACTATCATGAGCTTTAAAAGCACTAAGTGACGGCTCCTTACCACAAAACTTCGATTTCACACTGAATGTTGCACCCCGGAAATCACCATCATCACTCCCAGCAACAGAAGAACTGGAAATCATACTGAGAATTAATAACAAGAAGATGAAGCTAGAAACATAGATGACAGCCATTTTGATAAGAATTCAGTCGATTACGTACGAGTCTTTACTACAAATATATAATGGACTGCTGCCTATTGGTTTTAAACAGACGGGTCCCTGAACTACTTTATAACTCACACTTTTGGTCCCTATAAATTATTCTCACCTTTATGGCTTTATCCTCTAAACAAGCAAACATGTAAATGGTTTATCACCTTCTAAATATGTCATGAATGATAAATGGACAAATCCGTAAATATTATAAAGGATGGGTACAAAACATAAATTGAATTTTATTTAATTATGATGGATAAATAACAATTGTGAGTTGTTCTATGCTCCGATACAACATTTATAACGATGCCCCAAGTCAAATCCCAATTAATATACTTACCGTCAAATAATCTACTAGGATCATTAGGGATGTGAAAATAACGGAAAACCCCACCCCGAAACGGTTCATAAACCAGTTGGACCTGGTTTTCGGTTCCCCTTTTTCTGTGTCTATTTCGGTTCTCTGGTTTGTTTGTTCGGTTCATTTATATTGGTTCAAGAACCGGTATGTGAACAGTGATATGTCTAATGAGCAAGCATTAGTCTTAAATTTCTCTAAAATCATACCGAAATATGCATACACGCCTCATTAAATTTCATAATTATAACGGTCATTTTTTATTATCCAAGCTTATGTATATTAAACCTTAAATATACATGTTAATTCATGAGAATACCATATCATGCAATTATTGATTTTATTTATGGGATTTGAATTTAGATGATTATTTAAATATATTTAAAGTTAATTTAGTTGAGTTACTAAATAAATTCAAAACGTGAAAGAATAAAAAAGAGTATTAGAGTTTTTTTAGATATCGGTTGCATTTATGTAGATTGTTGGTTCTTTTCAAGACGTTTGAAATGAAGATGGTTTTTGTTTTATTTTTGGTTTTGGTTTTGTTTGCATTTCAGTTATATGTGTCTTATTAAACCTAGTTATAAATGGTAATCTAGATATTTTAAGTATGTGGCATCCCTAATTCATTTTTTCTATAATCTTTATCCTCTCTCCATAAAGATTTCAAAAGATGCTTTGTCAAGAAATTAAAATAAACGGAAATTAATTTCTGTTAGCAACAGAGAAATTAGCAAAAGCTCAATTTCTGTTCCAGTTGCTTGTAAAGAAATGAAATAGACGAAAATTAATTTATTTATTTGATCCGAGCTGATTTTGACTAGTTCACATTGTTTAGAATTTTGGCATTTGTCATTGTTTATTTGGGCCCGGTTGGGGTTTCTTTATGAACTTTTTGTTCCAAAAATAAATGCTATTATTGACGTTAAAAAGGGAAAAATAAATATTCTTACGTAAAAACAAGTATATGTTTCTTTCTATACCTTTTACCCAAAAGAAGAATTTTGGAACGGATTTATTAACACTTACTGAATTTCCAACTCACTGGTAGTAATGGTGACAAAATTGGTTACTAATGTCTACTGTCATCTCAACGTCGTTTAGCTTTCATCTCTAGGACCACGGGAGGACCTAGTGCGGTGCACGGGGTTGCCCGTGTAACCCCTGAACTTTTATCGAATAGTGTTAAATTACTGCTAAAATTTTTAAATATTTTTTTTGTCAGTTTAAGTGACACCCCTGAGGAAAAATGTGCAACCGGTGACGCCGCTCAAATTTTTCCCCTCGTCTGCCATTGTCTAGGACCAAAAACATGACTAAACAGCCGTAATGGTGACCAAACAATTTCTCTCGTGCAAATGCCTCTCATTTCTTTTTGCAAAATTCAGTCTCGACGCACCAAACCAAGCCAAAATGAGGGGGCCACGTTCTTTTGGAAGCCACTAGTGGTCATATGCCACGTCAAAAATTTACACAAAATGAGTAATTTATTCAAAAAATTAATTTACATGATTGCTTTTTCACGAAAGAACACAATTTGTGTATTATATGTCACGTTATATAATCAACCAAAAGCAAGGTTTGTTGTTAAATTGATAATATATGCATACGTTATGTATCAACATTTACATGTGTACAAAAGCAATTTGAACTTTTAAAGTTTTAATGTAACCAGAAAGCATATGGCAAGCAAACTAGGATTTTTCAAACTTGTCTTATTGGTTTCTCTCTCATTCCCCATTCTACTTCTCATTGGCCCTCTCTCTCTCCACATAAATTGATAAATCGTTGTGACTAATCATTATAGTATCTCTTTCAAACAACAAACGTATATAAAAGATCTCAAACAACACTCTCCATAATGCTGAAGCTGATGAAAACACAAACCTTTATATTATACTTAACGTTTTTGGCATTATTAGTTGGACTTCAATGCAAGTTCTTATCTTTTCAATATCCATTTAATTATACAATTGGCTCATATATATTTTGTTAACATGAATATAGGCGCAATAATTGCAAGCGAAAAGGGATATGAAGGTAGTGTTTCAAAACTAGGAAATGGAAAATTAGGATGGCTTGCTTGCTACCAATATGATAGGCCAGGACCTCAGTGGTGTTGTTGTAGTGATCAATTACAATGTTTTGCTAATCGCAAAGACTGTGTTTAATGGTGCTCAAGAAATAGATGGTGTTGAAATTCAAAATAACGATAATATCAACATGGTATTATCAAATTATTGATATATGTAATTTGTTTAATTATCGAGTGATCTGAATAGAAGTTGGCTTTAATCAACTTGTACAACTCAACTCAAATTAAATATCTTCTTATTATTGCCTTATCTGTTCGATCCTTATTTATTTTCTTGTATTTATCTTTTCAATTTAAAGCATGAACAAAGTCTGCAGCCTCTGCAACCACCAAAAACTGTCCGTTTGACGAAAAACTAATGGATCTAACCGCACCAATGTTGATTTGTTTTATCCTAAAATTTGCTTGACTTAGTATTTATTTCCTATTACTTTTGTTGACTTGGTGTTCTAACCTTTATGCTAACTTATTACTAGTCAGACTCAGACATTTTATGTTAAGGTGTAATTTTTCTTAGGATTAAATATGATTTGATCTTTCAAGCTTTCACTTATTAATGGTTCTCAATTTTGTGTTAGGCCTCTCCCAACGCTTACCCATCACTAAACCCATCACTAGCGTCACGTCATCGCATCCTTACTGACCCGCTACTGACACGTTCGTGCCAACCCTACCCATCACTAACCCATCACTAAACCCATCCTTTCCACATCATCATTTCCACATCACCATTTTAATTAATAAAAAAACACATTACATTAAATAAAAACAAATTACATTAAATAAAAAAACATTACATTAATTAAAAAAAATTACATTAAATTATAAAAAGACATTAAAATTAAAAAAAAACATTAAAATTTAAAAAAAAAAAAACATTAAACTTAAAAAAAACATTAGACAAAAAAAAAACATTAAACTTAAAAAAAACATTAAACTTTGGAGAAAAAAAAAACTACTCGTCGTCCTCGTCTTCCTCTTCTCCCTCATCGGATGAGTCCGGTGATACGAACTCATCCCATACTAGGCTCGCACCATGCTTATAAGTCCAAGTGTAGAACTCACTCCCAAAAGCTAGCTTGAAGGAGGAGGGGACACTTAGGCTTATAAGCCACCATTTAGTTTTTACTCTAGCCAATGTGGGATCATAACAATACCCCACGCTTTGAAGAACCAACGTCCTCGTTGGTCACGGCTATGTTGGTCACGGTCGGCACCCTCCTTTCGGGTCCGAGCCACCACTCCACAGGCCACCACTCCGAGCTCGTTGGTCACGGCTATGTTGGTCACGGTTGGCACCCTCCTTTCGGGTCCAAGCCACCACTCCACAGGCCACCACTCCGAGTGTTGGAACCTCGCAACGTAGGGCTAGCTCTGATACCAATTGATACAATTCAATTCAGAAATCTAAGAAATGAGAATTGAAATTGAATAGAACAGGGAATTCCGTTCAATGGAGAATTCCGAGTAACAATTCATTAACCAAACGATTGATTAAATTCGTTGATTACAAATGAGAGGAATCGAGAGAGAATTACAAATGTCAAAAACTGACTAATCGCAGCTAACAAAGACGTATATAACGGACACAACTAATCGTAACAACTTCCCGGTATGACTAACGTCAACGACTTAACGGACAGCTCGTGCCTCGCACGTGAGCTACTTATTTATTTATTTATTTATTTATTTATTTATTTGATCGTACCATTCCACTCCCCTTAAAACGATCCTTGACCTCAAGGATGTGGGTCAAAATCCGGGAAACGCTTGATGAGATCTTCATAAATTTCCCACGTAGCATCATCAATTGAACAATTAGTCCATTTCACTAACACCTGCATAATAGGACGATCACCCCTACGACCCAATTTCCTTTCCACAATGAACTCTGGAATCACAGCCAGCTCACCATCAGAATCAAACGCCGGCAAGGACCCTACCACCACATTCTGCCCTTTACATTCTTTGAGTTGTGAAACATGAAAAACAGGGTGTATCTTAGAAGTAGCAGGTAATTGAAGACGATAAGCAACTTACCCAATACGTTCCACAATCTGAAATGGACCAAAATACTTCGGGGATAACTTGTGGTGTTGTTGTTGTCGCACAGTAAATTGGCGGTAAGGCTGCAGTTTCAAATATACCCAAGCATTAACATCAAACTGTCGATCAGTGCGATGTTTATCAGCCAAATTTTTCATGCGATCTTGTGCCCTTTTAAGGTGAAATTTCAACAACAACACAGCTTGTTCACGAGCTACAAGTGTACGATCAACAGCTTCAACTGGACTTTCCCCTGCTACATATGGAAGATGTAAAGTAGGAGTCTGCCCATACACAACCTCAAAGGGAGTTGTTTGGATTGCAGAATGAAAATTGGTGTTGTACCAATATTCTGCTAGTGGCAACCATTGAATCCACTGTTTTGGTTTTTCTCCTGTCATACACCTTAGAAAACATTCCAAACAACGATTTACCACTTCAGTTTGGCCATCAGACTGAGGGTGGTATGCAGTGGACATACATAAATCCACCTTAAGAATTTTGAACAAGGACTTCCAGAAAATGCTCAAGAACACTTTGTCACGATCACTTACAATGGTTTGAGGCATACCATGTAATTTGTAAATATTATCAATGAAAACTTGGGCCACTTGGACAGCTGTAAAAGGGTGTTGTAGGGGAATAAAATGAGCATATTTGCTCAAACGATCCACCACCACAAATATTGCAGTTTTACCCCCTGAAGTAGGCAACCCTTCAACAAAATCCATGGAGATATCCATCCATATCTTTTCTGGGATTGGCAGAGGTTGCAAAAAACCAGCATAAGCATTAAGATCTGGTTTTTGCCTTTGGCAAATGTCACACACATTGACCACTTCTTTAACTGTTTTCCTCATATTCTTCCAGTAAAAGACCCCTGCCAACTTTTTATAGGTCACCAACACCCCTGAATGACCACCAATTGTGCTACCATGGAAATACTGCACTAGCTGCACTTTTAGAGCAGCATCATTTCCAACCACCCATTTACCCTTCCTGCATAGCTGGTCATTAACCCAATTAAATTTACTGTCAATTGCTGAATTTGACTGCAGTTGACCTATGACAGCCTGCAATTTAGAATCTGCATCCCAACTTGCTTTAACCTTGGACATCAAATCAGTAGAAATAGAGGACAACACCAATTGAAACAATTCTCCTCCATTATCAACTCTAGACAAAGCATCAGCTGCCTTGTTATCAATACCTTTTTTATAGATGATCTCATAATCAAAACCCAAGAGTTTGGGTAACCACTTAGCTTGGAAAGAAGTGGTTAACCTTTGATCCAAAAGATATTTTAAGCTAAAGTGATCAGTTTTGATTTTAAAATGCCTATCCAATAAGTAACCTCTCCACTTTTCCAATGCCAGAATAACAGCCATTAGTTCCTTTTCATAGGTAGACAAACATTGATGCCTTAATGACAATTTCTTTGACAAAAATGCTATGGGATGATTATTTTGCTGCAACACTGCCCCCAAACCTGTACCCGAGGCATCAGTTTCAATAACAAATTCATTATTGAAATTGGGCAACTGCAATACAGGGGCTGTAATCATGGCGGCCTGCAATTCTTTAAATGATTGCTCTGCTGCAGCACTCCACTGAAATGCATCCTTCTTCAACAAATTAGTTAAGGGTAAACTAATTTGTGCATAGTTCCTTATGAACCGTCTGTAATATCCAGTGAGTCCCAAAAATCCCCTTAACTGCTTAAGAGTTGTAGGCACTGGCCACTCTTTCATAGCTTGAATTTTACTGGAATCTGTTGCAACACCTTGAGCAGAAATCACATGCCCAAGGTAATCAACCTGAGAAGTGGCAAATGAGCATTTACTCATTTTAGCAAACAAAGTGTTCTGCCTCATAATTTCTAAAATCTGCTGTAAGTGCAATAAATGATCATCCATATTTTGACTGTACACCAGAATATCATCAAAGAACACCAGAACAAATTTCCTTAAAAAGGGCTTAAAAACTTGATTCATTAAGGACTGAAAAGTGGAAGGAGCATTGGTTAAGCCAAAAGGCATTACCAGAAACTCATAATGGCCTTCATGTGTCTTGAATGCAGTCTTATAGATATCTGCTTCTTGCATTCTGATTTGATGGTATCCAGACCTCAAATCCAGTTTAGAAAATACTGCAGCACCATGTAATTCATCAATTAATTCCTCAATAACTGGAATAGGAAACTTATCCTTAACTGTGTATTTATTCAACTGTCTATAATCAATACACATTCTCCATGTTCCATCCTTTTTCTTAACCATTACAATGGGTGAAGCAAAAGGACTCTGACTCTGCCTAATGACACCAGCATCCAACAATTCTTTAACCATTTGTTCTATAGCATCTTTCTGGTTTGGTGGATACCTATATGGTCTAATGTTAATGGGAGGGTGATTTTCAACCAAAGGTATCTTATGATCATGTGACCTCTGTGGTGGCAAGGATGATGGTACTGCAAATATGTCATCATAGTCTTTCAACAACAATTGCAGTTTAAAATCTGATGAATTCAGTGGATTTCCTGATTTTTCAGCCTGTTCCATCACACGACAAGTTGCAGGATACACACAAACCCACATTGAAGCCAACTCTGCCTTTACTGAATTTGGCTTTCCTTCCATCCATTGTAAAACAGTTTGTTGAGAGCCTCTTATGACACCCTCATGTCATTATACATGAAGCTCATAGTGAGTTCCTTAAAATTCCACTGAATGTTACCCAATGTAGTGAGCCATTGAATGCCCAACACTAGATCACAACCCCCCAATGGTAAGAGCATGACATCAGCAGTATAGTTCTTGTCTTGCAATTTCCAATTAAAACCCTTGCATTCATGACTGCTTATCATGTAATTACCATCTGCAACAGAAACCCGCAGAGGAGTAGTTTCCTGCAATTTGCAGCCTAACTGTTTTGCTATATGTGAATCCAGGAAGTTATGTGTACTTCCGGAATCTATGAGGATATGAATGACTTGTTTCCCCACCAAGCCCTTAACTCTCATAGTTTGAAACGCATTCAATCCAGACAATGCATTCAGTGAAATATGCAGATTGTCATTGGTTTCAACATGTGGCTCATCATTTTCCTCATTAATACCAACAGTATTAGGTATAACCTCTTCACTGGCTAAGACCTCCAACGAAAACATCTGTCCAGAACACTTATGACCTGGTATATACCTTTGATCACAATAAAAACAGAGGTTTTTTGATCGTTTATATTCTATTTCCTTTTGTGTTAATTGTTTTCTAGCTGGAACAACATTAACTGGTTTTGCAGGTATTGGAGGTAAAGCTAATGGTGTACTAGTTGCAGTAATGGCAGGAACTGTTTTGGCAGCATAAGTATTGCTTACCTTACTATAGTTTGAAGAGTATTTAGGTGTAGGTAATACAGGATTATACCGTGTTTTTGTAGCTAGTATAGTTGCTTCCTGCATTTGTGCCAAACAGTACACATCCGCAAGGATTTTTGGTTTGAACATCCTTATCGGCATGCAGATCTCAGGTTTAAGACCTCCCATGTACATACTAACTGCAACATCTTCCTGTAATTCAACTTTATTCAACAGTGATTCAAACTTCTCTTGATAAGCTTGTACCGTATCCTCCTGCTTCAAATTTTTAAGCTCACTTATTGGATCTTCAAAAACGGTACCAAAACGTTTCTCAATTTCACGTTCATACAAGCTCCATTCAATAGCATCTCCTAATTTCTTCACCAATTGTTGATGCCATACCAACGCTTGATCATATAGATGAATTGAAGCCAGTTTAACTTTCTGTTCATCATCGACTCCGTCTACTTCAAAAAATTGTCTACATCTGTAGATCCAACCTTTTACATCACTGCCATAGAATTTAGGAAATTCGAGCTTAGTCAAACGACCGTATTGCCTGCTCGCTCCTTCTCCGTTTCGAATTTTGGCGATCTCTCTATCGGTATGTGTCTGATGAATTAGCACTCCATCCAAACTACTTTTCATGCTCGTCACCATCCGATTCATGTTGTCTATGGCTTCTCTCACACCTTGATTCGAGGCCTGAATCATATCCGCCACAATTTCGCGCGTAGATTCATCCATTGTCGTTGAAGGAGGAGGGGACACTTAGGCTTATAAGCCACCATTTAGTTTTTACTCTAGCCAATGTGGGATCATAACAATACCCCACGCTTTGAAGAACCAACGTCCTCGTTGGTCACGGCTATGTTGGTCACGGTCGGCACCCTCCTTTCGGGTCCGAGCCACCACTCCACAGGCCACCACTCCGAGCTCGTTGGTCACGGCTATGTTGGTCACGGTTGGCACCCTCCTTTCGGGTCCAAGCCACCACTCCACAGGCCACCACTCCGAGTGTTGGAACCTCGCAACGTAGGGCTAGCTCTGATACCAATTGATATGAACCCATCCCATACTAGGCTCGCACCATGCTTATAAGTCCAAGTGTAGAACTCACTCCCAAAAGCTAGCTTTTGGGAGTGAGTTCTACACTTGGACTTATAAGCATGGTGCGAGCCTAGTATGGGATGGGTTCGTATCAATTGTTATGATCCCACATTGGCTAGAGTAAAAACTAAATGGTGGCTTATAAGCCTGAGTGTCCCCTCCTCCTTCAAGCTAGCTTTTGGGAGTGAGTTCTACACTTGAGTTTATGAGCATGGTGCGAGCCTAGTATGGGCTGGGTTCGTATCAATTCTAGCCAATGTGGGATCATAACATCCGGATCGGCGTATTTGTCCAATAAACTCCGGCATTTGACGAATATGCTGGTGACGGGATACGGGTGTTTAACAAATTTTGGAAGTGATCATTTGACGGGGAGGAGTTCGATCTACGACTCATGATGAAAATCTGGAAAATAGGTAATGAAGGTAATGAAGAAGTGGGAGAAGTGGTGTAAAATTATGAATGGGAGGGTGTTGTATTTATAGGTAAAAAATAGGTTAAAGGAAAAAAAAAAAATTGAATTTTGAATTCAATTTTGGACGCTCCCCGACCCCACACACGCTCCCCGACGCCTTCTCTCTTCCGTCGAAAACACGACGTGTTCGCCACGACGCCGGCCACGACGGCTCGGTGCCAACGCCGTCGTGGCTCGACGCCCCCCGACGCGTCCCCCGACGTCCCGTTGGCAGCGGTCTTAGCAACAGAGCAATTAGCACAATCTCAATTTCTGTTCCATTTGCATGTAAAGAAACGTAATAAACGAAAATTAATTAATTTTTTGTGTTAAAGGCTATTTTGTCATTTAATTTATGTTTTAAACTACTTACTATGATAATTAACTAACAAAATGTAGTTCACTTTTTTTAAGGAGACCAAAAATATAGTTTTGATAATTAACTAACAAAACGGAATAGTATATCTTATAGATAAATATAGTTTTGAGGGAAGATTGAATATGGTCAAAATTCAAAAGGAAAAAAAACAGAGTATGCAGAAGTGCAGTGCAGATTCTCCCTCCAAACAACAACCTTCCAATACTCATGTCATTTGCCCCACTTTTAAACGCCATATCTCACGGGTTTGAGATTTTAATATTCGAATTATAACTCACACACACGTATGAGTTATGATGTATATAATATCTAATTATTTCTGGCACGTGACTCTGTGTGTATAAATATGCATACGTTATGTATTAAGTTTTTCATGTGTACAAAAGCAATTTCAACTTTAAAATTTAATTGTAACCAGATTTACCAGAAAGCATATGGCAAGCAAACTAGGATTTTTCAAACTTCTCTTATGGGCTTCTCTCTCATTGCCCATTCTACTTCACATTGGTCCCTCTCTCTCTCTCTCTCTCTCTCTCTCAATATTGGTTTGCATTTATGTTATTCATGCATGTAAACATATATGTTATTGCGCATGTATGTTTTCATGCATGTATACATAAGTGTTATTTGTGCATTTTTTGTGTATATATGTTTTTCAATATTTTTTTATGTTTTTCTTAAAGTGTATGTTTATTTTGGTTTAAATGTTATTAGTTTGCATATTTATTTACTAAATTTTGATTGTCTTAGACGGGTTTTACTTGGTTCTACCCAAAAAATGAGTTCTGCAGATAACTCTACTCTACCCTGTATATATGCATGTATCATTTAGATTGAATTTTGAAATATGTACAGGGAGTGGAGAAAGATGTGAAAGAAACAGCCCGAGTCTAAAGCAAACACAAACAGGGTTCAAAAAGCCACCAACATACACGGTTGAGGTTCAAAACACCTGCCCGACCTGCCCGGTGATCGATGTTCATGTCAAATGTGGGAATTTTTCTCAAGCTCTTGTGAACCCGAGGATTTTTAAAGTGTTGGGTCACAACGATTGTGTTGTTAACAGTGGTTCACCGTTAAAACCTCTTGAGAAAATGGCTTTCAAATATTCTCATTCCATGTATGCATTGAACCCTTCCAATTGGTACTACCAATGCGAGTAAGAATTATCAATATTATTTCTATTATTGTTAAATGAATTGTCAATTATGACACGTGGTACTATCTAATGTATTTTACCTCTATGTTTAGTATTTTAATTCATTGGTGTATTAGCATGTAGATGATTCTAAAATCAGGATATCAAAAGGTTTAGCAAAGCAAGTAATAACATGATTAATACAGACTTATGAATAACTAAACTGTAAGCAGATGATAACTTATGAGAACCAACCACATGTACCAATCCAGTGATTTCATCCTTCAATGTAATGTTTGAAGAGCCTGAAATAATAATTGGTAGTTTTAGGTTATATTTTATCTCTAACAGCTCAAATATAATGAAAACTTAAAACTCACAATTGTAATCCGTCCATCCGATTGTCTGGTTTTCAAGATCATACAATACTAGCTTATTCGAGAGTACCAATTCTGCAAAATTAATAAAAAATAAAAAAAAAAGAGTAAAGAAGGTAACAATATGTAATTTTACTAATGTGGTAATTAAGTGGTTACCTCCTAATATAATCGTATCCCTTAAACTTGGGGGATTAATGTCATTTTTTTGCCAGCCAAAACAAAGGAAATCTTCCTGCAAGATTGTGATGCAGTATAGAACCTTAGTTAAATATTAACTAGCACATCTTAATCATTCATTTTATAACATGTTGAAAAATATTGTATTTTTAGTATGAAAATAATAATACGAGTGAGTTTTTGGGTTTGAAGTATCAGAAGAGTTTTTGGACTATAGTTGGTTGTACAAATTTGCTTAAAATGTAAAGAAATACAAAAGTAATGATGACAATAATCTAAAAATAATAAAAGAGAAAATACTTACAGATGGAAACAAATAATCATGAGGATAAACCTTCATGGAAAGTGAATTTTCAAAATAGAATGTGACTACAGGAAATCCATCATCAACACTGCAACAAAATCATCAGCATCATATATATAATAAGCTGTCTGCTCATATACAATAATTTATAAACATGAGATACACGAATTATAATAATACAAACAGCAATCTAGATGTAAGATACCAATTAAACTCTTGATTAAAGTGCATCTTTTTCTTGTTAAAATTAATATAGAAGGGTATAATTGGTATTTCACATTTAATTTATCAATCAGGGTCGTTTTTGTCTACGCATTTATTTTAATACACAATCTGTTTCTCTACGCATTCCATGTAGAAAAGTTCCATAAAAATAGTTACCTTCCAGAGAATTTAAAGCATGTATACTGATTTTGAAGAATTTGTAATATTATACCAGATTGTCCAGCGACTACCTACTTCAAAAAAATTAAACATAAGCAAATGAAATATAATTAAAACAACAGAATTATTGAAATTTCACCTTTTTCACCAATTGTTGAAAAATCAATTCTGGAATATATGCTAATGTTGTACCACTATCTATAATAGTCATTATATTCTTTACTGTCCCAAGTGAATGTGTTGAAAGATTCAACAATTCTGTACCGACTTCAATTCTCGTCACGTTGACAGAATAATGTGGCCTATAAATTTACAATCAATCATGAATAATTATTACACAAAAATATAAATAATGCTTTGAAAAAGAGAGATATAAAAAAAAATCAATTATTACTCACTCATCTTGATTTAAATGTGTTGAATTAACTTTCGGCTGAACAACATGACCAATTGCAAAAATGCCTCCACCGTTATTAGCATCTAAACAATGTGCAAACATCTTTTTCACTCTTCCAGAAGAAGCTAATTGTGATATGATGGATGAATTTGATTTTCCAAAACCAAGAATCCCATCAAATGCCTCTGTGGGAAAAGCTAAATTGCCGGTTTCTATAGTACTACACCTAATTAAATTAAATTCAATAATTAACAAATTTTAGGAAAGATTGGGAAGAGATATAAGCATTCATTTCATATATACCAAAATAACTTTTTTTGAAGAATACAAATTTACGAAAGGATTGTGAGGTTGTTGAAAATTCCAATAATGATTATTTCCTTCCTTTTTCATTTGTAAAGCACAAAACAACTTTGGTTGACACATAATCAAACTACAAACAATATTAATAGAAATTTAGATGTTACCCAAAAATAACGTTTCCATTTGCTGGCATAGTTTCTAAGTCATCCGTCACGCTGTCATATTGAACAACATCCTTAACAAAGTAACCAAAACTGTCACTCTGATCTCCATAATTTTCACTATAGAAACAAGAAGCATTAGCTTTACAACCAGTAACTGTACCCCCATTGACAACAGCACAAAATTTGTTGTCACATGTCACGAGTTTTCTAGTAAATGAAGCATTTGGATTGTAAAGTGTAAGGTCCAACTATCATACGAAAAAACATGTTTTACGATTAGATGAATAGTATTTATATACATGATTACTTTTATAAAACCCAAGAAACAAAAGAAATACATACCCCATTGTAGCCTTTGTTAGGGCAGTTTTGGCATTTGATGCAATTAATCCACATTATATCACTTCCTGTATCTACTTGCACGTAGTATTCCCTTGTTGGTGTTCCTACTCCAATTTTGGTGTAGTAAAGCCTGTGACAATTAGATTTAAATATCACATACTTGCAAAACCAATAGACCCACTTTACGCCCAAATTTAAATTGTATATCACCCTAAATCAAAATGTAAATTGAATACAATGTATATAAACCCTAGTTCTCCACAAAACTAAAAAATAGGTTAAATTTTTCCCATATAACTATATAAATAACAATAAAAAAACAGAGATATAGCGTGTAAAATGAAATACCCAACCGCATCAGGAAGAAGGCTTCCTCCAATTGGCAGGTCAACACCTGAGGCTAGAATTTGAAGGTGACGGATATCATCATGAGCTTTAAGAAGACTAAGTGACCGCTCCTTCCCAGAAAACTTTGATTTAACACTGAAAGCTACAGATCCAAAACCACGATCATCGCTGGCAACCGAAGAAACGGAAACGGCCACAATTAATAACGAGAAGAAGCAGGAAGCAGCAATGACAGCCATTACAATGATCGCATACGATTTAATTGATTACGTCACTCTACGCCGGCGAATGATCCGAAATCGACGGAAATTTAGCTCGAGAAAATAGAATGCTCGCTCCGGCGCCGTGGTTTACTCAACCCCAAACCCTTGAACTTGCGCGGGCTGTTGAGTCTTCACAAATGTATACTGAAACGTCACCGTTTGAAAACATGGGTCCCTTAACTACTTTATAACTCACACTTTGGGTCCCTAAAGTTTGTTCTTTCACTTTTATCATCTATACAAGCAAACATGTAATGGTTTAGTCCCTTCCAACAAGTTAATGATTTACCTTATCTTGTTTGGTAAATATTTATTTATGGTTTTAGAAGGGTAAATATTACTAACAAATAATAGGATAATGGTACGAATCAGGTTGGACGGGTTAGGTTAAAAAACTCGATATTAACATAAGACTTGAATACCTCTGACTCGATTAGCATAATCAGGTTCATGTTGACCCTTTAGTCATACCTATATATAATTGATATATCGGTCATTAACCTAACATACTAAACAATATTTTATATTTATATTTACATAGAATCCGAACAAAGTGTTGTAGTATTTAGTACCGTATATGGTTAGTAACATGTTATAAAAAATGTGTACAAATGAAACATATGTAATAACAACATCAAACACCCAACAAAAATACAACAAATTTACCACCAAACAAAACCAAACCATTTTTAATTTTCCCTCTATTTCTTCCTCCACATTTCTACTATAATCTCAAACCCTCAATGTGTTATATTTCGCATCGAACTTTAGCTACATCGAAAAAGGCACAAAACATTAGGGTTCCCGCCTCTCATCCTGCCCGGCTTTCCCAATCTCAAATTGTTGCAAGCAAAACGAAGGAAAAGAAGGTGTTTCGGGTAGCTGAAAATGATCCAAGTTTTTGTCAGGGTTTGTAGTCATTGATCCATCGTAGCCTATGTGCGTGACATGCTTTACATCGGTTGGAAATCCTATTTCCAATTCGGTCTCACTCTTAATATCTTCAATATCTTTGTAAGCTGAAAAAAAATGTGAATCTAAACAACCACAAAAAACAACTATATGACACTAAAAAAAGGTGCATACTTTGTTCGCATCCCATAAACCATTGGCATGTCATTACAATATGCTTTAATACTACTCAATCCATTTAACCAATATCATTTGAGGTTATTTCTATACCACATAAACTACCTCATATATCACATTGTACAACAATTAAAGCAAACTATACAAGCATGTAAAACAATAATTGTGGTGTGTAAAGTATATTTTGTGGTGTAAAAATTACCTCCCTCAATTTTAACCTACGTTACCTACCAATGCAGACATAAATAACCCGAACATGAGATTTATACAAAGATTATGAAATACTAATAAATTATGAAACTTTTACTTACCAAATACGCGAGTAAAACTTTTGAATGTGACTCTAATTAACTTGTCCATCACCTTTGAGATGTTAGATCTATTTCGAGGTACAAAGCTCAAAGATTTCTTAAGTTTTACCGTCGATGAGCTTTCTCCCTCCATCTCCATTCTAGTTGCAACTTGTTTTGCTTCATCATCTATGCTCTTAGATTCATTACCTATAAATACATATACCATTCAAAAAAACGTCAATATACTGTTCATGATTTATACATTTACCATTCAAAAACAATTTAGTGTTCATAAAAACTTAAACGGCTTTAATGAAATGGAAGTAGAGGCAAACGCATTTCTATCTAGATACAAAACCACTCTTCGTCAATGGTTTGGCAAACTGATATCGTCAGTTGTTGCCAAATCAGCGTCACGTCAACTCACCCTCCAACCGACACTAAACTGACGTAACAATGCCAACAATACCACTTCCTTTTAATTTTTTGGGACCCACCATTACAAAACACACACACAAACAAAATACCCCTTTGGACCCATCCAACAAACCGGCGTCACACTCCATCCCCGTCTCCAAAGCGGCGAAATTTAACTGGCGGAACGGTGCCAACGGTGCCACCAAACCGGCGAGAACCGACGGCAAAGGGACGGTGCCCGTTGGCACCCGTCTAACAGCCGCCATATAAACTTCAATTATTTAAACATATTAAATAATAAAAAATTGCCCCTTAGGCACATGTTAGGATGCATTAACTCACTCAAAATTTCCTTATAAATGGTTATTATACATCAATGAAGCTCATAAGTTACATTTTGAAGATATATATTAAATACATTTTTAAGTTTAAGTGGAAAGTTAGAGTTATATAATCCACCTAAACATGTGCCTAGGGGGCACATGTTAGAAAAACCCAAAATTTAAAATATAGTTTAAAATAACATATACATATTCATTAATTTTATTAATAAAGTGAGAAATCAAAATTTGGTGAGTACTATAAGGATAATTTTCAACCAATCATTTAAGAAATTTTGGATCATTATCAAAAAAAAAATCTCCTAAAAATCCCAAATTTATGACAATGATCCAAATTTTCTTAATTGATTGGTAGATAACTAACTTTTTATTTTACATAAAATATTCATATTTAGCACTTTTTCATTATATATTATTTTTGTCAAGGATTCGTCAACATGACGCTTCTTTTAACTATTAGTATTATTACTTTTTCATGGTTATTACAGTAGGATAAATCCAAACAAATTTACATCAAAATTTCATTTCATGTAAAAATATATACGTTTGACATACCGCCGCGACGCGCAGACATTTATCCTTGTTGAACTACAACTATATAGGTTATTAAGTTTTTATCCTTTATTGTTTCCCTGCGACCGTATAGGTGATACGAGTTCGACGCTTTTTATGTTGAATAGGAGACGTTATACACATGCATGGTGGACGTATAACTATCCTATCATCCTATGTATGGATTTTCTTTGCAATGTGATTATTTCTTTAATAACTAGCATAACTTTATTTGAGTGGATATTTATCAAAATAATAATATATTTAGGTTAGTTAAACTTAATTTAATTATAACCCTTTTTATAATAATTATAATTATCTTGGCTAACCCTTTTTATAATAATTATTATTATTATCTTGGCTAAACAATAGTATGGATGAAGTAGAATTTAGCTATCACTTTTCCTTTGGTTCAAATATAAATCGGGTACTACCATTAAGGCTATATTAATCGTGTGCATGTCTATGCTGCCTTAGTGTGTGTTTTAAGATATTGATAATACAATTAAAACTCGCGTGGGTGAGCGAATTGACAATTCGTTCATCTATATTTGTAGAAACACATTTAAAACGCAAACATGTATGAAAATAAGAAGATGATTAATACGCAGAGAAAATTAACGTGGGTCTCATTCAACCCGAGATTGGTTTAGATTAGCAAGAAATACGCTTTCTAGTTTCTACACCATATGAACCAAAAACGAAACGTATCGGTCTATTTAATGGTCCAATTTGATTGCCAAAAAACTTACAATGATGACAAACTAATCCAACAATGTTAGGTTATGAAAGTATAAGACGTAGAACAATAACACCTAACAATACTAAATGTTGTGCTACTCATACTATCAATACATATGCGAAATGTAAATCTTACATTAAATATTTTGTTTGACATATGTAGTTGTCGCTTGCCTTTGTCTCCATATATTTATCATCACTCCGTGGATCGATTTTTCCTCCTTTTTGGGTTTCCCGAATCTCTTGGCTTCATTTAGAGACCTAGTAGGATGTAGTACAACATTGTGATAGGCAAGGAGATTATCATTCCAAATATCACCCTATCAAGAAATAAACCATATTAGTAATGTTTAGTGATGACAATTTCGACTCGTTTATATCTAATAGAAGTATATAAAAAAAGGTAAAACAAAAAAAAAGCTAAAAAAGGAAACGGGCGGAACGTCATCTAAAGTGTATTGACTTACGCAGTACTCAAAACATCGGGGTGCAAGTTGTACTCACGAGCAAACACAAAAGGTACAATCCCTTGTGGTAAAGAAGCTTGTACAATAGAAACTTGTAGGATTGTGCCTCTTAATCCAACGGCTATAGAAGCAACTGCCATCACAGCGGGTCCCGCTATGAACCTTGCTACCATTCCGTATGCTGCTAATCGGTTTCCACAAGCTATAAGCTTTGGTTGTGAAGCCATGAACAGACCTTCAAAATATAAGTTATAGTTAGGAGGTAGCAAAATGAGCAAGTTACATACGTAACTAGTCAAAACAAATAACTTTTATGTACTGGTTGTTTAGACGGAAAACACTTTTGGTCCAAAAATTCTAAGTTATATCTAAATAATAAGTGTGTCAAATATGAGTATAAATAATTAAATATTAGAGAAAATGTCATAAAATAGCTAAACAGTGATCAGTTTTGGTAATCATAACTTTTTAAAGTTTGTTTGGTAATTACAAAATTTTGGTTGGTCAATTTTAGTATTATAACGTTAAAAAACATAACAAAAAACTATATAGCAAATAAAACTTCTTTTAGTTACCGCATAATCATGAACAAAAAGGTAATTACCAAATAAATGGGTCTACTAAAAACTTGTAATTACCAAAGTGAACTTTAAAAAATTATAATTACTAAAACGGTCCACCACCTAAAGTATATTTCTATTTATGACATTTTCCGTAATAATCTATTTTTTAATAAATGGTTTAGGAGGTTTTGTGCTCTAGGAACACACATCATGCAACTTTCGACCGGTTTTGTTTTCAAGCTAATTTTTTTTATATACCCATTTGACCCGTTAGAAATAAAACATAACATTAATCGACCCGCCCATAAATAAATGGGTTGAAATATAGTTCATACCTAGACTAAACATAGCCATTCCTAGGCCTGCATCTGAGAGAATAGTAACCGAATTTTCAAGAATCTGTGGTTTCTTTATTCCCCATCTGCAAATATCATACAAAACAATCACAGAAGTTAAAAAAGTTTCGATCTTGACCATTAATTACAAAAATGCCCCTGAATCAAGTGTTATTTACCTGCATGAAGCTAGAGCCCAACTCAAACCAAGTATGCTGGCATACGAATTCGGGTTTTTAACTAACTTAAAACATACCATTTTCAAGATTTTAATTAGCATTTCTAGTGATCCTGGAGACTGGATAATGTCTGATTCTTCAACATTCTCTGTTTTTTCATTCTCTCTGCTGCATACTTCTACTGATTGTTCGCACACACCTGTTTAATTTATGTGTTATTTGTAGAGGTGTCAGTTTTGATCCGTTTATGTATGAATGAGTTGACTTGGGTTGTGCTTTATTCCAAGCGGTTTGAATGGGTAAATTAAGAAATATCTCTAAAGGAAATGGATCAAACAGATTGGGTTGCCCAAAGTGTATTTTTTTTATCCATAAAACCTCGTACATCATTTTATTCAAAAAGTTATATCATTATTGAAATAATATAGTTTTTGTACTTATATTTGACAAACTATTTTTATTTTTAAACAATATTTTGGGGAAAAAATGATTTGGGTCATATGGGTCATTGAAGGTTGCTAAAAGTATAGTTTAATGCATAAAACCTCTTAAATCATCCAATACAAAAACTTATATGATTTATTGAAACAACATAGGTTTTTATAGTCATAGCAGTCACAGTAGTATTAATTTTAAATACTATTTTGGGGAAAAAATGTCTTGGGACATACATATTGAAGGTGGGCCAAACTCCAAAGTGTATTTTAACGCATAAAACCTCAAAATTAAATTAATTTCATTAAAAAAATCTAGATTAGTTTGAAATAATATATCTTTATCATCAAATCTAAGACAATAATATTATTTTCAAATAATATTAGTGGAAAAGTATTTTGGGTCAAACGAATCGAAGATTGTCCAAAGTGTATTTTAATGCATAAAACCTCTAAATCATTTTAATCAAAAAACTAGATTAGTATTTAAAATAATATAGTTTTTATAGTCATATCTGACACACTAATATTATTTTTAAAAACAAATTTTATGAAAGAGATTTCAAGTCATCCCAACCCGACCAAAAAATGACCCGTTACCCAACCTGTCTGTTTTTCCAGATAACTTTGCATGCATCAATGACTTGTACAGTACAATTACCCGGAGAAGCACAGCAGCTACATCTCCAAATGAACAAATGCAGCTCTCTTTTATCATCTTCAACTGCACTTGCAATCACAGGTGCAACCCTATTAATACTCTGAATCGTATGCGGATTCGAAGGCGTTGAAACAATCACATTAACAATATCATCTTCATTTCGGTTACCATTAATACTAGAATCACTACTATTTGTTACCAAATTCCTAGCTTCCCTATATTCAAACAAGAACAAAAGCAATGTATACCATATTATACATTGTAACACAACAGCTTGTACCATAATTGATTCTTTATCATCACCATACATAGATTTTAGAAGGGGGATTCCCATAACAAGTGTATTTGGGAGGGTGGAAAGTGAAAATATTGTGATGGCCCAATCTAAGTTTCCTTTTTTTGAAAAATTTGTCCATAAAAACAAGACGATTAGTGTCAAAATCTTCGAAAAGCCATCGGCTGCGATGAATTTTAGGTTCATTTTGTAAGGATTGATTCTTGAAATGAATTCGAATGATAAAAGCGGGACCGCGAAAATGGCTACAAATCTGTTAATGCCTCCACATTGTTGTGGTGAAAAAATGTTGCATTTTACTGATGCATAAGCTAAGAACATGGTGACGTATAAAGGTACAACTGCGGTAAGCACGCTGTACAAGTCACTAAAGTTGATCATTTTGTTGGGTTAGTTGGTATTTGGAGGGAAAATGAGAGGTTTTGGAGGGGTTAAGTGGGAGTTTGTTATGACTTACAAATTAGGAGTTAAGGAATCATGGGATTTGATATTTGTAAAGGGTTTAGGAATGCTTGGTTGAGTTGTACGGTACAAGTGAGCACATGACAATGTACAAGTCACCAAAGGTGATCATTCTCTTGGGTTATTTGGTTTTTTGAGAGGGAAAAATGTGATGTTTTGAGTGGTTGATGGACATGGAGTTTGATGTTTTAAATGGACTCATTAATGCATTATTGGGTTGTACCGTGCAAGGAATGATAACAGACCGGTTTCATTGTTGTTGACACATTTTACAAGTCAATGAAGGTCATATAAAGTGGAATTATGAGTTCAGATTTCCTTTTCAGTTGTGGAATTTTAAATTACAAAATAGTTAATAAAATAGTATGATTTTATCACAAATGGTTTTTCATATATTCAACTGACCATTTAAGTCGATCATCTGATTAAATTTTGTGGTACACGTAACTACAACACACCAATGGGAACCTCGACCATGGTTTGAATTTCTTCCCCAACCGCCCGACTCCACCAAACCGACATGGGTTGACCCGTCCGGTCCACCATAGAATATGGAGTAACATGCTTTTAAAATTGTGGGGCATGATGGAAGACTTAAAATAAGGAAGGGGGTAAAGACAAATTTGGAAATAAATGAGGGGTTTGAATATTGCAAGAGTGTGAACTTTGCATTAAATTGCACATATATTTGCAAGGTTGGTGCTTGGCAGTTCCATGTGAGTTGCTCTTTGTAAACACATGGCCCCATTAGCTCTTGTATCATTTTATAATTATTCATTAACCATGTACTATATCTTATTCTATAATATTATGAGCCTTGTTCACAATAAAGAGAGTGTGATTGCATATCTTATGTATTTGAAATGATAATATAATGCTGAAACGAAAAGGAAAATGATACTTCGTATAATGCTTGTCTTTAGATGTTTGTGTTTCGTAGTTATTATTATTAGTTTGTGACATTTGATATATCTTATAACAAATGTGGATTTCTACTGGTCTTATAAAAGTTCGTTTCTAAGAAATCGACTTATGATTAGCGACACAACAAAGCTTTCAAGGGGTCTATTAGTCTCATTTGATTTTAAAATTTTTGAAACTGGATTTCAATCGGCTTTGCGAGTCGCCAGGTGACAAATCGCTTTGTGGGTAGCCCAGGCCAATATTATTATAATATTACTAATTTTAGGTGACAAATCACTTTGTGGGTAGCCCAATATTATTGTGGGTGAACCTTGATGGTCATAAGGGGGCATTTTTTGTTGCTACTACGGATTGAATTTGAAACCTTTTAAAAAAATTCATTTTTAGACACCAAGTCTTACTACTTGTAGTTATTGATTTTAATTTTTTTAATCTTATATAACATGTATATGTATATGTATATTGAAAGAGAAAAAACGGTAAGAGAAAAATGTAAAGAGTGTAATGTTATTTAAATTGTGTTTATTGTTTATTCGGAAAGACAACAAAAAGTATATGTTTATTTTTGTGTAACAAGAAAGCATGGGTATCGATTGCAAAACCTGGTTCTTAAGGGATTCATGGATGCTTATGCATTTTTATGGGCATACATGCGAAATAAGTGAAAATATAAATGTATGTTTTTATATGTTTTATACTAGCGTTTGTTTTTGGTTTAATTTCCATTTAAACATTGAAAAATGCTAACTATAGCTTTAACAACTACTATTGATTAAAAATAAACTATTTCATATCTAATAATTACATATGAAAATATATATACAGACAACTACAACTGAGTTTGATATAAGCGTACCTAAATTCAAACTTGGGTGACCTTAATGAATTTTTTTGAATAGTTTAGTGGTCTCCTAATATTATCTCTTTCTTATTCCATTTGACCCGTTAATATAACACTAAGGGTGCGTTTGGTATAGAGAATGAAATTGCAGGAAAATGATTGTAGAGAATGGAATTGCAGAGAAAGAGAATTAGTCTGAGATTGAGAATTAAATCTTTTGTTTGGTAGCACAGAGATTTCAACAGAGAAATGTAACAAATAATTATTTCTCTTGTTTGGTACACCAAGAATTTCAATAGAGAATTGTACCAACTTTATCATTAGCACACATATTTTTTTTTTCTTTCACAACAATCATTATTAAAATACAAACCATACATTAATCTAAGCAACACATAAACAATTTGTGCTAGAAATAAAATGATTTGGATTGCAACAAATCAAAACCATTAAACATTAATTGGACTTCAATACAGTTGTCATAGGCATTCGTTTAGGTTAAATTGGAAAAGATGTATTATTTAGGCTTAAAAACAGTTCCCAACAAGAATAGATCATTGGACTTAAAAACCAAATTGGAACAGAAAACCAAAGTCATATGATAACTCATATTTTGTATTGCAACAGAAAAATCAAAGTCAACCGATTACTCATATGTTGTATTGCCACAGAACAATCAAATTGGACTTAAAAAACAGGGATCGGCAAAAATCAACAAAAAAATCAATAGAGATCGAAACTAAGAAACAGATGACGAGAGAGAGATCGAAATTAAGAACGAGACAGAGAACATTGTGTTTTGAGGATAATTCATACATGTGAGTTTCAACGAGCGAGATAGAGACAGCCAGAGAACGAGAGAGATTGTCGCCGGCTTGTGGAGAAGACGAGCAGCATCGCCGGATTTGTGGAGAAGACGAGAAGCATCGCCGGCTTTGTGGAGAAGACGAGCTGGAGGAACCCTCGTTGTGGAGAAGAAGAGCATCCGTCGATTGTTTTGGAGAAAGACGAGGGTTTTGAAAGAGAATCCAATTCTCCGTGTGTTTTTTTTTTTTTTTTTTGTTTCCCACTTTTTCAATTCTCTCATTTTCCCTTCAATTAGTAGAGAATCAAAAATAGAGATTAGGAATTGCTTTTTCTCCCCTTCTCGTTCTCTCAATACAACCAAACAAGAGATTTGATTACCAATTTCATTTCTCACCTTCCAATTCTCTGTACCAAACACACCCCAAAAGTCGACCCTCTTGCTAAACATGCATCTGAAACCAAATGCATCCATAAGATTCAAGTAGAGTTGCATATATTTGTTTAATTTTTCATCCAACTAGTTTGAGTTTTATTTTACAAACATATTTACGAAGCAATATTTTTGTTGTGTTTATAGAAACCTGGCAAAATATATTAAGTATATTTTTCATACAACTAGTAGGGGTGTGAATAATGAAATGTAGTTTTTCTTTTAACGGCAAGTTAGTAAGTTAGTAGTTCGACATATGCAGTGACATCCAAACGGGCAGTATGCATTCCTCGAACGTATCTCCTTATTAGGGGTATAAACTCCACCACCTTTTTTCTCCTAAAGAATGCCCCCAACAAGTCTTGAACCCAAGACCTCTTGAAGACAAACTCCTCAAGACAATCCTTGGTGACCAATTGATATAGACCAATTGATTAATAATGAAATAATGAAGTGTAGTATGTAGTGAAAATGACAATTTTCTAGGTATTAATTATAAAAAGGTAATTGATATAAAATATTAGCATGCTCCAAACAAGATATCCTTTTGATGAAAAAGCAACCCAATTATTGATTTACAATGTCACACGAAGCATCATGGATGTTTTGACAATATAGTCCTACCTACATAAAATTGAGGAATCCGAGTAACAATAAAGATTTACATATTTAAGTTAATATATTTATATAATGAAAATAGAAATTATTTAGTAATCTAGCTTATTTAACCTAAAATTCAACCTAAAAAATGTAAAAAAAATAAAATGTATATGATAAAAAGAGAAATTAACCATGGCATGTATTAATTATGGATGAATAAAATGATTTTTAAGCTTAGTTATGTATCTATATTACTCTAATGAAAATGATGTATATAATTATCTGTCGTTAGTTAGGAAACAATGCTAATATGAGAGTAATGTAATTAACATAACTTTAAGTTACAACAATCTAAGTTTGTAGCTAATAACGTGTCACAAAAGTTTTTGATGAACAATATCATGTTAAAGGATTCTTGCTTTTTCTCTATCATTTATGATGGCATGTTTTTTTTTTTTTTTTCCTTTCAAATTTACAATGATTTATAGTAAATTAAATTTATTCAAAATACATCAAAATTAATTAATTAATTTTCCAAATAAACCAGCCATACTCAGATTTGATCAATTTCTTCCCGTGAGCAGACCAAGGTCCTCCCTTCTTCGCCGGCCGAACTCCTCACTTATCGTCGGCGCCGTCGTCTGCTGATCTAAACCCTAACTCTCTCCAAAAACTTCAAAATCATTTCAGCATCCTGTTGCTACAACACTGTTGTTCCAGAATTCAGAACTATACAATTTAGGGTTTTAATCTGGGGAGAATTTATCGAAGGGATGCTAATTAAACTGATAAACGTAGAGATCATAATCAGTTATGTTACGCCGTCTTAAATGGTTCATAACTGGCCTCAATCAACATAAAACACAAAAACCGAAAGCCGACGCAAAGCTATTGTCTCTACCGAGGGAACATCAGTCAAATTCTCGAAGTCGGAAGTTCAAGCTGGAAACTGTTCATGAAGTTGCGATTTATATTCATCGGTTTCATAACCTAGACCTCTTTCAGCAAGGGTAATGATTAATGTATCATCACTTTAATAGTTCATATTAGCTGATCAATCTATGAAACAGCTTCACTTTGACTTTGATCTCAAATGAAGTACATTCTAATGCAGAATCATCACCCATTTTAGCTCAATCGTAGTGTTATATCATGAATTCCGATTAAGTTTTGATGAATCTTGAGAAAGCACATATCAATTTCCTATTTGGAAAACATTAATTGATTGACACCAGAGTCAAAATCTAGCTATTTATAGGAATTATGCTGTATTTTAAAAAATGCATCTTTTTGTTGTGTACAGGTGGTATCAGATCAAGATTACCATGAGATGGGAAGACAATGAATATGCATCTTCAGTGGGCACACCTTCAAGAGTGGTTCAGTATGATGGTAGTTTGTTGTTTGACTTTGTTATAATTCATAATTAAAACTCATGATGTATAAGATCACTTATTGTTATGATCCCACATTGGTCAAATAAAGAACTACATGGTAGCTTATAAGTCTAGGTGTCCCCTCCTCCTTCAAGCTAGCTTTTGGGAGTGAGTTCTACACTTGGACTTATGAGCATGGTGCGAGCCTAGTATGGGATGGGTTCGTATCACTTATCTGATCCAGATCTAATGTAGCTTTATTGTGCTAATTTTTCTGATTTTAATCCAATAGAGTGTTAGAAAATACATAAAGATATCTTTATCTTATAATAATATCATGCAATATTTTTGTATAAACTGCAGCTCCTGAACTTGGTTCTGATGATGTTTTGGGTGTTTGGAAGATTGATGACGTGGACCATAGTTTCTCATCACAACCTTTTCGGATTCGATATGCAAGACAAGATATTCTTTTATCAGTCATGATATCTTTCAACTTATCTCTTGGTAAATTTGAGGTCTCTTTATCTCTCTTGTACTCAGTACACATTTAATATGTATTTCCTTAATATTACCAACTAAAATCACCTACAATCTTCAGGGTCCAATCACATCTGCTGTAATTCTGAAATTTGAGCTTCTGTACGCACCTGTTTTGGAAAATGGGTTAGTAAATAACTAATTATAATTCCATTGTACAAGAATTTATTATTAATTTCATCAAATATTTACTGGATAGTGTTTTTAATTCTGTATATGCAGTTCTAATATGCAGGATTCTTTAGATGTATCACCTGCTGCAGTTCATGAATTCAGAATTCCACCTAAAGCTCTTCTTGGATTGCATTCATATTGTCCTGTTCATTTTGATGCTTTTCATGCTGTGCTTGTTGATACAAGTGTCCACATCAGCTTACTTAAAGGTGGTGTTCATAGTTTGAAGAAATCCAGGTTTGTAATAGATTTTGTCATTTAGTCTAGAATTAAACGTTATGTTGATTTCAGATTCTCAAAGATGCCTGTTGGATAATTAGTAATTTTTTTGAATTTTTATTTATTTTTAAACTAATTGTATCGCATTTATAGTCTCAGTTATACCCGTAGTCTTGAAGGAGGTGCTGGTGAGAAGTTCGACAAGGAAAAACTAGTAAGCATTTCTATAGCATTTATGGATTCTTTTTTATAAATAAATAATTATATATATATATATATATTTAATCGACCCATTTATAAGTAAATGGGTCGAAATTGCCACCTCTAGATATTGTAAGTCATACTTCTCTCTCTCAGATATTGCTTGTGAAGGCTTTTTTAACTTCTCGTGCAAATATAATTCAAGAGCTACAAAATCTCAGTAAAGCAATAAACGAAACAATTGATTTGACCGGTTTGACTTCCCAATTTGATGAGACAAAGTTTTTAACTGCTAATGCTGATTCACAAGAACCAGAAAACATGCAACATGTTTCCAAGGTTGTTCACTTGCTCTCTGATTATACGCTTAAAATAATTTAATTTATTCTTATGTTATTAAATTATGAACAGATCCCAAATGGTAACATCGACACTTCAAGTGATTATCTTTATTCCTTACAAAATGATGAACTTTATCGTCTTTTTCATTCACTTGGAGATCAGATTTTATACTTATGGAGCACATTTCTTAAGTTCCACAGGTTTGTTTACTTCAATTACTTAAATCATCCCTGTGGTTTGTATGAAGTTATGGATTTCGTCCCTCCATTTTTTTTATGCACCAATAGTCCAAAATTTCGAAACTTGTGATATCAACGGTCCCTAAAAACTTAATGGTCTTTTGTGCTTTAGGGGCCGTTATCTGTGTAATAAATAAAAAAGTCAACAAACAGAATCCAGAATTTTGTTCACACCACAGGGGACTGTTAATGTAATTTACTCATAACGGAAGTTGAGCATTACATAATGTGTGTATGGTTTTGTATTAGAATAAGAATCTTTAATCTTGTAATGCAAATTAGGGCTAACAAAACAAAAATATTGGAGCATTTGCATAATTCATGGGCTGTTGACCGTAGAGCTGAATGGTCAATATGGATGGTGTACTCTAAAGTTGAGATGCCTCAACAATCTACTCAAAGAGAGATTGATGACTCAGCATACCATGGTCCACGTGGCAAATTGCCTGTTATCCGGAAGATAACCGAAGATGTAGGTCTTTATCCTGTTGCCTTGTGTAATTTGCACTTACATGATTTCTTTATTGTTATTATTATTATTATTATTAATTTATTTTTATTTTATTTTAGCCGTCTCAGGCTGCAGCAATGCGTGCTGAACTCCACAGGCGTAGTATTGCACAAATGAGGGTGAGCTAGTGTTTTCTGAAGCTTTAATATTGTACTTTCTTTATATAGGAAATCATAATTTTTTTTATTTTTTATTATTTTATGCAGATAAACAATTGTTCAATTCAAGATCTTCAAATATTTGGAGATCCTTCACGTATACCAATTGTAATTGTGGAACGCGTAGTAAATGCACCGTTACGTTCACCTAGTGGAAATTCTTATTTCAGAAATATGGACCACCAACCTAATAATGCCTTAATTTCAGAAATTAACTCACATAATCATCAAAAAGGCCGTATTTTGAAGATTGCTGTATTTGTTCATGGTTTTCAGGCATGTTCTGCTATGTATTTTAATTTCTTAATTTTATAGAAAAAGTAATTATTATTTATAATATGATAAAATACAGGGGCATCATCTAGATTTACGGCTTGTACGAAATCAGTGGCTTTTAATAGATCCAAAAGTCGAGTGTTTAATGTCAGAAGTCAACGAAGACAAAACATCAGACGATTTCAGGGATATGGGATTAAGATTAGCTCACGAAGTCATTGCTTTTGTTAAAAAGAAAATGGATAAAGCCTCGAGATCTGGAACCTTAAAAAATGTTAAACTCAGTTTTGTTGGTCACTCAATTGGAAACGTTATTATAAGAACCGCTTTGGCAGGTACACCATTTTTTATTTTATTTTATTATAAATAAAAATGGGCGGGTCAAATTTGTGTCAGAGTAGGTGGTTTTTGATGCAGGTTAAAACGGGCTGGGTTGACCACAAATATTTGTCTTTTTATATAACCCAAATAACCCATTTGTAGGTGCATCATAAAACGGGCTGAAATTGCCACCTGTATAATGCTTAAGGTTTAATAGATTTAAAAATTGCAGAGAGCATCATGGAACCGTACCATAGGTACCTACATACATATATCTCTGTTTCGGGCCCACATTTAGGTTATCTCTACAGTTCAAATTCTCTTTTTAATTCTGGATTATGGTTGTTGAAGAAGCTTAAGAATACTCGTTGCATACATCAGTTGACTTTTACTGATGATATTGATATAGAAAATACCTTTTTCTACAAACTCTCCAAGGTACAATTGAAGTCAACAAATCGTTTTGACTTTGACAGTTAATATTATTTTTTAGGATTCTGATTCCTTGTTATATTGTATTCAGCAAAAGACGTTGGAGAATTTTAAGAACATAATCTTGCTATCATCTCCTCAGGTATTCACTATTTTTTTAATCACTTGAATAAATCAATTTTATTATTAAATATACTCTAAAAATAAATAATTTCAGGACGGTTATGTCCCTTACCATTCAGCCCGAATCGAGATGTGTCAATCATCATCAGGAGACTACTCAAAAAAAGGCAAATTATTCCATGAGATGCTTAACAACTGTTTGGATCAAATGCGGGCCCCATCTTCTGAACAAAGAATGTTTATGAGATGTGATGTCAATTTTGATACCACTTTACAAGGAAGAAACATAAATACCATAATCGGGCGGGCTGCTCATATCGAGTTTTTAGAAACCGACATTTTTGCAAAATTCATAATGTGGTCTTTCCCTGAACTTTTTCGCTAATTCATATTAAAAATGGTCAAATATGGTCAATGTTGACTTCTTTTATAGAGAGGTGATAGTGTATATTATTATCAAGTAGAAAGGTGAAAGTTGTATAATTTACTTTATATCGTATGTTATATGTAGTTTTAAATGTATAATTCTACACGGGTAGAATGTTTAGGTCAGGACCGTGTATTTTATGAATAGATGAATATCAAGTGTTTTTCCACTAATTATCGATTACGATTGTTTTTTTTTTTTTGTTGATTAGATTTGATGTTTTGTTTATAGTAAAGTATCCAACATTTGAGTAATGAGTAATGGTTTTTCGTTATGCTCACGAGGTTTTGAAATCACAAAGTTTTTAATATCTAGATTAAGAATCTTGTATTTGTAATCACAAAGTTTTGAGTTCATGGTGTAGAACACTATTAGGGGAAAGAAAGTTATATTGACAAACTTGAAAAATGAAAGATAATTTCTGTAATTTACTCAAACTTAAATTGTTTATTATGTGGTATTAAGTTGCATAAATGATGTTTAGATGTCTCATAACGTGGTAGATATAAATTTTGATGGGGACAAAAATAATATAGATATAGCGGTACCATTTTTAAGCTGATTGTGGTGGTGCTTCTTCCAAGCATAACTTTTACATTATGTAACTGCTTAATATTAATAGGTAATTTGTGTGCTTATTTAGTTTTGCTAAGTTAAAGAATTCCAGAGAAAAACGTATCACCAAATTAGCGTTTGTAGTCCAACGGTTAGGATAATTGCCTTCCAAGCAATAGACCCGGGTTCGACTCCCGGCAAACGCATATTTCTTATGATTTTATTCAATTTAGTTGTTTCTATTATTATGAATTTAGCTGGATGGGATTTTTTGTTGTTACGTATTATGAGTTTTTTTGTTACCAAAGTTTACTTTGAGTTTTTTTTTTTTTTTTTTCCAATTACCAAAGATTTAGCTTCAAAAATTGTCACACAATTATAACTTTTTTATATAACTAAAAAAATGACGTGAATTATTGTAGATTACTTAGCTAAGAAGTTGTAGTTAAAAAGATGGTGTAAATCGAGACCAAACATTATTAAAATTAGGGTTTTGATAATAACAGCTCTTAAGACTGTCACTAAGTACATAAAATGTTGTACAATAGAGTAGTTCCTGAAATTTAGTAGTCAGTTGAAGATTTAAATACAAGTATTTAATGCATGTCTTATGACAACCCTAAGGGATGTCATTATCAAAACCTTTAAAATTATAAATATTGAATGATCAAAGTTAGTTGCAATTTTCAAGTGAATAATATCAATGTTTTAAAACCCCTGTTATTATTCGGCCCGCTAAGATGACCAGATTACGGGTCATTGGGTTCAACCGGCGAATCAACCCGAGCCAACTAACAACATAAAAAAAAGTATTATATACAAAATGTGGACATCAGGCGGTAAATGTTGTACACTATTATACATTTAAAGTAAAATATTAAAAAATGGGTCAACCTAAGTCTCCGGGTTGTCGGTTTTCACAATACCCGGCCCGAGTCGAACATGTAAGCAAAAATCCGGTCCCAGTTGAACTGCCTCTTACACTGAGTCCCGGTTAAACTAGTTGAACCGGGCGGGTCAACCTGAATTTTATAACACTGAGTCAAATCTCTCTTAGAATACATTGAATTGCTCATGTATGTTACGGGTAGAGCTCTCGATCAACCCAAAGCCCGTATAGACGTGGATATGTTTTTATAAAAAATAAAAAAAATAGGGTTTTGATAATGAAAATCTTTAAGGCTGTAAATAAGTGTATAAAAAATTGTACAATTTTTATGGAGGAAGTAATTCCTAAAATACAAGAGTCGGTTACAATGAAGGTACACGTTTGTTTTGCATTTTTTTTGACAACCCTAATTATCAAAACCCAAAAAAATACTAGCTTTTGCAATAATATATTCACTTATTTACAAGATCACTTGGATACGAAAAAAGTGAATGTCGACGCCGTGATCGTACGGTTCCCAAAAATTATAAAATATATCCACAAATGAAGGGTCAAGACTCATTCAATTAACACAAAAAAAATCTTTAATATTTCCAAACATATAAAAATCTTAAATTGTTTCGAACATATAAAAATCTGTAATAAATTTCCCATTTACGTGTTCATCACCGTCCATCTATCTTGATCTTAACACACACAATACACTCTCTTTCTAAAGCTTTACAAACAAACAATTTCGATACATTTCAGTATTCTGTAAAAAAAGATTAAAATGGATTCTCTGCGTGTGCTCAATTGCACCAAGAATCCATCGTCTTTAGAAACCCAGTTTCTGACGGAATCCAGATTCCTTAATCATCATAATCGGCAAAGAACTTTTCGAATCGTGGGATTTTTGAACCCCAAATTAAGTTCTTATCGTGGTTATCGTTTAGGATTTCAACAACAATCTTCTCCCATTGTTTGTGCTGTGTCTACTCAAACCAGGTATGTTGTTTATTGAGAAATTTGGTGTTTATTTTTTTATGAATTCAAGATGATTTTGTGTTTTAGAAGTGTTGAATTGATGGTATTGAGCTGGCTTGTGAATTATAAGGTTGTTTATTTACTTGCCGATTAGGTGTTTGAAAAAATGTCTAAGAGAAACTTGATCTTCAAATTTCTTTTATGTTCTTAAACTAATGAGTTCACATTCTATCCCAACCATGAAATTTTCATTTTCTATTTGGATCTTTAAATTCGAAATATTTTTATTTTGGTTATTTTTGTCTAAAAATACGAAGTTTTTTTTTTTTCCTTTTTTCAACTGGGTGTTTAATGTTCCAACCAGATCATTACAAACTTTTTAAATTAGTTATTTTATTGTTTAATAACTAGCATTATTTATAATTCTAACAATTATACATATAAACATAACATCTATTTATAATAATTATCATTTTTGAAAGTATAATTTTTTCCAATTAGGACACAAAACCATCACCCAATTGGATAAAACTTTGTATAATTACTGCAAATGTAAAAAACACGTGTCATTTTAAGCAAAAAAAACTTTCCTTTTTGTTATTTTTTTTATGAAATGGTGTTGATGATAATATGGAGACGGTATCTATTCTTTTATGATGTTTTCTGTTTGAGTCACATAACTAAATTAACAAAAATATGTTTTTTTTTTCCAGAGAAGAAGAAACCGGGGAAACCAAAATGAAGTCAAACCCATCTCGTGGAACGGTCAAAGTGAGTCTTCGGTTAGATCATCAAGTCAAGTTTGGTGAACACGTTGGAGTATTGGGGTCCACAAAACAATTCGGTTCATGGAAAAACAAAAAACAGTTAAATTGGACCGAAACGGGCTGGATTTGTGACATGGAATGTAAATCGGGCGAAACAATCGAATTCAAATTTATTGTTGAACAAAAGGACAAAAGCTTAGTTTGGGAAGGTGGTGAAAATCGGGTAATAAAACTCCCACAATCTGGGAATTTTGAGATTATCTGTCATTGGAATATGACAAACGAGCCCGTTAATTTATTGCCAGTTGATGGAAAAGAATATGAGGTTAAAATTGAAAGTGTAGGTGAAATAACTGAAAATGATAACGGGCCAATAAATGTGGAAAGTGTAACGAGCCCGTTTGTGGATAAATGGCAAGGAAAAGAAACGTCTTTTATGAAATCAAATGAACACGGTGACAGAGAAAGACAAAGACATTGGGATACAACGGGCCTTCAAGGGGTTGTTTTGAAGTTAGTTGAAGGTGATCAAAAAAGCAAGAATTGGTGGAAAAAGGTACCTTTTTTGGTTATAATTTTGACTCGTTTACTTATGAATCCGCTGATTCGGGTCGTCTTATCTCAAACGGGTTAATAAAGAAAAAGTTAAAAGGAGAACTTATAAAAAGTGTTAAACGGGCCAAACATGTTGAAAGTTGATCTATTATTAATGCCTACAAGTCTACAACCTCCTAAATCATTTTTTTTTTTTTCAAAAATAATTATATTATAGTTGTAATAAGTAACACATTAATTATTTTATCTATTTATAAAATAATTAAATTATAGTTGTAAACATTTTGTGGGTGAAGCTTGAAGTTGTTCGTGAGGTAGTGGTTGAAAATGGAAACGGTGCAGAACGGTTGGATGCTCTCATATATTCAGCCATATATCTCAAGGTTTTATCTCAATATTTAAACCAATTATTATTATTATTTTTTATAATTTTAAATTTGGCATTTATTTATTTGAAGTGGATAAATACGGGTCAAATTCCTTGCTTTGAGGATGGTGGTCATCACAGGCCCAATCACCATGCTGAAATTTCAAGACTCATATTTCGGGAATTGGAAAGAATATCTAGCAGGAAAGATACCTCTCCACAGGTAATTAACATAATTTTTTTTATATTAAAATCTTGAAAATATAGTTTCATAATCATTTATGTAGAAACTGGTCAAAATGGGCAAATTTTCATATGGGTCGAAATGCGCAGAGTTGGGTTCGGTTAACCTGAAACACATTTTTTGTTTCAAAATTAATTTTTTTTATTTATAATCAATTAGTGTATCAAATATGATTACAATATTTATATAATTTCGATTAATAATATTTTTTTTCTTCAAAATATGCAGGAATTACTTGTAATTCGCAAAATCCATCCATGTTTACCATCATTTAAGGCAGAATTTACAGCATCTGTTCCTCTAACTCGAATAAGAGATATTGCTCACAGAAATGATATCCCACATGACCTCAAGGTGATACATAATTTTATGGGTGTATTAGGGGTAATTTAGTCATTTACCGGTGTTTTAACTTGTTGGATAATGTGAAAATTTCAGCAAGAAATCAAGCATACAATACAAAACAAGCTTCATCGGTGTGCGGGCCCTGAAGATCTAATTGCAACTGCTGCAATGCTTGAAAGAATTACTAAAAATCCAGGAGAATATAATCAAGCATTTGTTGACCAATTTAAAATATTCCATCATGAATTAAAAGATTTTTTTAATGCTGGAAGGTTTGTTAGTTATTATACTTTTTTGTTATTCATAAAGGTGGGGAAAATGGGCGGGTTGGGTAACGGGTCAAAATGGTAAATTTTGGTACGGGTCAAACCGGGTTGTCTTAAAACACATAAATAGTTAGTGTGTCAGATACGTTTAAGAAAATTATATTATCTTAATAACAATCTAATTATATCATCTTAATACACTTTGGATGACTTTTGACCCGTTTGACCTCATTCGACCCGTTTGCAGCCTAACAGAACAACTCGATTCACTCAAAGAATCCTTTGATGAAAAGAGCAAAGCAAAGCTTTCATCGTTCTTGGAGTGCAAAAAGGTAAGTAACACCTTATAATTGCATTTTTACAAACACTACTCAAAAATCATAATTTTATTAAATAATAATTGATTTTTATTTGATTTTTATATGTAGGCTTTGGATAATTTTCAAGGAACACCTGATATTTTTAAAGGAAATGGTGTAAAATTATTAATTAATACAATAAAATCATTAGATAGTCTTCGAGAAACGGTTACAAAAGGTCTTGAAAGTGGAATTCGTAATGATGCTTCTGATGCTGCAATTGCAATGCGCCAAAAGGTTATATGATATTTTAATTATTCAAAATTTAGTTTAATTTATATATAAAATAAAAATAAAAAAAGTAATAAATCTGAAGACCGATAAATCTTGTATTTCCGTTTATAGTGGCGTCTTGCTGAGATTGGACTTGAGGATTATGCATTTGTTCTCATGAGCAGGTAATATGTAGTGTGTGTGTGTGTGTGAAAGTTTGTTACTTTTTGGTGCAATAATCCCTATATTATATTGATGGAACCGTTAAATGCAACACAAATAGGAAATCTTTTTTTTTTTAATTTTAATTTTGTTTTTAATATGATTAATATGTGTAGATATCTAAATGCACTTGATGCTGCTGGTGGGGCCCAATGGCTTGCAGAGAATGTAAATCAAAAGAATGTGAACACATGGCATGATCCTATTGGTGCTCTTGTTGTTGGCATTCGCCAGCTAGGATTATCCGGGTGGAAATTAGAAGAATGTAAAGCAATTGAAAATGAATTGCTTGCATGGCAAGAAAAAGGTCTTTCAGAAAAAGAAGGTGAAATTATTATTGTAATATTATTGTTATATATTTTATAAAAAAAAAAAAAAAAAAAACTAAAAATATTGTATCTATTTTAAAGGTAGTGAAGATGGGAAGACAATTTGGGGTCTGAGAATTAAAGCTACATTAGATAGATCTAAAAGGCTCATTGATGAATACTCTGAAGCACTTCTTCAAATTTTCCCTCCAAAAGTAGAGGTAAAATTAAAATGTATCATTATTTTTTTGTTTTATGAAAGGGTATTTTAGGTATTTCACATGTAGTATTAAATTAGGGTTTCCTATGATTCTTGTAGATGTTGGGCAAAGCTCTTGGAATTCCTGAAAATAGTGTGAGAACATTTACTGAAGCAGAAATTCGTGCAGGGTACGATAAAACATATTAATTAAATTTCACGAAATTTAATATTTTTTACTAATTTCTTTTATCGTTCATTTTTTAGTATAATTTTTCAGATTTCGAAACTTTGCACTATGCTTTTAAAGGGGGTTAGAACCACACTCGGGTCTCAAGGTTTTGATGTTCTTGTTCCTGGGTTGGCTCATGGAACTTTAATACAGGTCACCTAATTTTAAAACTTACACAAACTATAATTTAATATTCTAAATGATTTAAAATTCTATATTGTAGAATTAAAATTAAAATTTAATCTTTTTCACTATGTTGTCTTATTAGGTTGAAAGAATAGTACCAGGCATACTACCATCATCTGTTGATGGACCTGTTATTCTTATGGTCAGTAAAGCTGATGGAGATGAAGAGGTTAGATTTTATATTTTATATTTTTCTGTAAAAAATATAATATTATTTTTAAAAATTAAGTAAAAATTTAAATATGGCTATTGACGCTGATATTATTTTTTATTAATTATTTTTCATTTTTTTGATGCAATGTGCAGGTAACAGCTGCAGGAAAAAACATAGTAGGAGTCATTCTACTCCAGGAATTGCCTCATTTATCTCATCTTGGTGTCAGGGCCCGCCAAGTAAGTTTCTATATCTTTTTTATCTATTTTTATATCGTTACATTTTCTTAATTATATCCATCAGAACCACACCATTACATGTTAATTCACGTCCATTCACATGTGAACATTAATGTATTCACTAGTTATAAATACATAAACGTGAAAAACCGAAATAAAAAAAAATGCATTAAATCGCATTTATTTGATTTGTTCACATGCGAACAGTCTGTACCATATACATGCGAACAAACCAAATAACGTTTAAAGTAAAAAGAAAATTTTTGAACTTTTTTACACATAGTTCTCAACTTTCTAGTGGTTCTCATTTGAAGTGACCCTATATATGTGTGTATGTATTTCACTATTTTGTAATATTTCAGGAGAAAGTTGCATTTGTGACGTGCGAAGATGATGATAAAATCGCCAGTATCAAATCACTTGAGGGGAAATGCGTGAGGTTAGTAATTAGTTGTAATAAAGGTTTTAGAACTCAACTGTTTGTTAATCACTATTTAAAAATAGGGAAAATGTCATATAAATTTCAATTTACTTTAGGTGTTGACATTTTTTGTAATTATAACCTTTTAAGGTCTGTTTTGGTAGTTACAAGTTTTTAGCCAACTAATTATAGTGTTAGAAAACGTAAAATATAGGGCAAGAAAAACTACTTTTAATTACTCGATAGCGGCTAAAAGCCTGTAATTACCAAACAAGCCTTAGAAAGTTGTAATTACCAAACAAGCCTTAGAAAGTTATAATTTCCAAAACAGATTTTAGTAAATTTCAAGTTAAAACAAGTTTTTAGCTGACTTGTTTTGGTAATTATAAGCATCGCGTCATAGCATATAAAATGTAAAAAGTAATAACCACAGTTGGCCGATTAAAATTTCTTTTAATTACCTTAGGACTAAATAAAGCTTCAATTACCTATACTAGCAGGGTACCCGCGCAATGCGGCGGCGGGTACCCGTAACTATATTTCTAAGTGACGATAGTAACGGTGGTGGTGGCAATAGCGATGGTGATGAGTGGTGGTGCGTAGTGATGGTAGGTGCCGACATTAGTGATGGTCAAATGTAGTGATGGTAGGTGCCGACATTGGTAAGAGTTGATGATTTACACCATCGTATATTTAATGTTATTGGGATAAATGGTTATAATAACAGCCTAATGTATTAAGTGTGAGTGGTTTGAAATAAAGTGTAATGTATAGCAAGTGGTTAACACATAGTGATAACTTAGGAGATGTCTTGGGTTCGAATCTTATAAGCCGCGATTTATTATTTTTTAAGGTAAAGAACTAACTAACAAAAGTGGAAAGGTTCTTAAAATTAAGTTTAAGGAGCTCCTTAAACTTGCCTAATGTGGTAGGCCTAAATGCTTTATATAGTAGTAAGATTATATGTCTAAAAAGTTGTAATTACCGAAACGGACATTCAAATTTTACGATATTTTCCTTAATAAATAGAAGCAACATAAAAATTTAATTAAAGATATGAAAATTCATTTGTTTTTTAGGTTAGATGCATCCCCGTCGGGTGTCAATGTGATTCCTTCCTCTAAAAATGACGGAATTAAAAACCTCCCCGTTGAGACTTCATCAAACGGGCCTCCAACTGAATCCATTTCAAAATCCGTCTCCTCAAGCCAGGTACCAAAATGACGATTTTGCCCCTGATTCAAATAATAAATTATATTAAATATTTTTTTATTTTTTTCATCGAAGGGTGTTTCTACGGGCAATGTTATACCACTTGCTGATGCAGATGTACAAACTTCTGGCGCAAAAGCAGCTGCTTGTGGTACCTTAGCTTCGTTAGCTGCAGTTTCTGCTAAAGGTCTAAAATACCCTTTTTTATTCATTTGTAAAATACCTGTCATTTTTCCACTTCTGATAAAAAATAATTTTTAATTTTTATGGATCTGTTTTTGAGATTTTAACTGATATCTTAATTTTATACAGTTTATAGTGATCAGGGAGTTCCAGCATCCTTCAATGTCCCAAATGGGGCTGTAATTCCTTTTGGTACAATGGAACTTGCAATTGAAGAACACAAATTAACCGAAGATTTTGAATCATTATTACAACAACTGGAAACAGCCAAAATGGAAGATGGAGAGCTCGACAATTTATGCAACAAATTACAAACCCTAATTACCTCGACACAACTCCCAAACCAAATCATCAAAAATTTAGAAAAATCATTTGATCCTAATGCACGATTAATCGTACGATCAAGTGCAAACGTGGAAGATTTAGCCGGAATGTCGGCTGCAGGGCTATACGATTCAATCCCAAACGTGAGCCTTTCAAATCCGGTCAGTTTCGGGCAGGCGGTCAGTAGAGTCTGGGCTTCGTTGTACACGCGGCGGGCGGTTTTAAGCCGGAGACTCGCCGGAGTGCCACAAAAGGCAGCGGCGATGGCGGTTTTGGTACAAGAAATGCTGTCGCCGGACGTTTCGTTTGTGTTGCATACGGTTAGCCCGAGTGATAACAACCAGAACGTGGTGGAAGCTGAGCTGGCACCGGGGCTGGGGGAGACACTGGCGGCAGGGACTAGAGGAACACCGTGGCGGCTTTCCTCCGGGAAGTTTGATGGGGTGGTGAGAACACTTGCGTTTGCTAATTTTAGTGAGGAGATGGTGGTTGGTGGTGGGTTTGATGGTGAGGTGGTTTGTTTGACCGTTGACTATAGTAAGAAGCCGTTGACGGTGAATTCGGTTTTCAGGCAGCAATTAGGGCAGAAATTGGGGTCGGTTGGGTTGTTTTTGGAAAGGAAATTTGGGTGTGCTCAAGATGTTGAAGGGTGTTTGGTTGGTAAAGATGTCTTCATTGTCCAAACTCGACCTCAACCGTTGTAAAAATAGTGTTTGGTTTGTAAGTTTGTAACAATATGTTGTTAATGGTGCTTATGTAGAATAAACATAATGTGTAAAGAGATATCACACTTTTTACCTTAATAAATGGAAGCAATGCTGTTATTCATGCTCGTTTTTTATGTTTTGTGTGCATAAGTCCTTGTACTTTAGGCATACTTTGCTGTATACATTATTGAGTAAATTACAGAAAATTATTTTTTGGATTCTATGATGGGAAAAGTGGATTTAGGTGTGGAGTCACTTAAAACCACGTAGTTTTGCTTAAAACACTTAAAAATCCTTCTAAAATCAAGCCCTGGCCGATCAAAATCTTATAACACGTCTTCTTCACATGTCCTCCTCCCCATGGTGAGTTTGAACATCCATGCTCAATTCCCCATTTTATATTGCCTTTAATTTTCTTCTTCCATCGGTGATTTTAATATATCATCAATTTTAGTTGTGTTTCTAAACTTTAATGTTTTCTTGTTAATTCCATTACATCGTGTAGACTCATAAAAAAGTCAGTATCTAATTTCAATTTCAATTCCAATACAATTTTGTATAATGTCAATTCCAATCTAATTTTATTTCATATCAATTTCATTATGTAATAATGTTAAAGCCATAAGATTGCATAATTAAATAAAGACTTCAACGTGCATTCTAAATGCATTAAAAAAGACACATGCCAGAACCATAATTTCGCTACTGAGTAATCATTATATAATTTAATTATCAATTAAAAGCAAGTGTTTTAGGTTTTTTTTAACAAAACTACGTAGTTTTGGGAGGTTCCACACCTAAGCTTAGGTATGTGACAGTCACACACTCACTATCTCCTTCTATGATTGTCTCTGTACTTTTATCTTCCTTCGTTTTGTCTATTAGTTTTTGATCTCCCTTATATTTGTTCTTTCATTTAAATTCTTTTGTTAACTAACTTCACATGTTTAACATGGAAGAGCCAAAATGCCCTCATATGCTTGCATGTGAAGTTAATTAACGGATTAATTTAGGCGAAAGGATAAAAATATGAAAATTGGAAACTTTAGTGACAAAAATAGTATAATTTGAAATAACACATGATAATTTTATATATTACTCTATACTTTTATAAAAGACCACTACAAATGCAGTTCAAATGAATTTAACCTCCTAATTTTCACTTTGTTTCTGTACAACAAATACCCTATAAATAAATAAATAAATAAAACCTTACACCACTCTGTATATAGATACATATATAGATATACAATCATATAACCACTTGTTGAGGAAAATCTGATAATGCAAACTTAACATGCAACCCAATCTTACCACCATCCATAACCAACTTAGCAGCAGTCACCAACCAATGACCTGGCATATCACCGGGCTCACGAACCACCTCTTCAACATCAACATATTTCCTCATTTTAGCAGACAAAACCCGAACGGGCGGGCCATCCGGATACACGCCCGAATCCAAAGCTGCAGGAAGCTGTTTTGGTCCATCAGCAACCGATGCACGTGTAAATGTAAAAGTGGAACTTAGGTTTGTGAAAATACTGGACTTGTGGCCCGTTGATGGTGCACCGGCCCATTCGGTTTTCCTGATGGTGCAGTGTGGAAGGTGTGTGAAAAGTAACCGAAGGTGTAGTACGGTTTTGGGCCATTTTCCTTTGCTTACGAGCTGGGCTCCGGTTACAATAAAGACTCCCCCGGGACCGTTTCCTGGAATTGGATAATATTATATTAGGATTAATCTTGACCATTAATTATTATGTGAGTGTCAAATGACCAAAATACCCCTCCATGTATAAAATATGTGATTAATTTTGACCATTAATTATTATGTGAGTGTCAAATGACCAAAATACCCCTGCATGTATAAAATACGGAGTATGTGATTAGTGTTGACCACTAAATATTATTCATCAATGGTTGAGATTTGTTCGTTGGGACTACAAAAAATATTAAGAACTACCTTGAACAATTCTCTAGGATAGTATTATGATTATAGTATGCAAAGATTAGGATTAGAATTGTTTGTTATTAGTTACCATACTTAAAAGCATTATTGTTGTATTCTGATATGTAGTGACACACAAAAAAATGTCACTATATATGGGTTTCAGTGACATTTTTTTGAAAGAGTAATCAAAAGTTGATTTTTTTTACCCACACTCTTTAAAAAGTGAGTAGCAGGTATAAAATTTAGGTTTTACTCACTTTTTAAGAAAAAAAAGTTGTCGCAAATTTTTATGAAACTCTAAGGTTTTACCTACCAAATTTTTACCCAAAATTAATCATGTGTAGGTGAAACACTTTTTTTAAGAATTAAAAAGTTCTATTTTTTACCCAATTTATAGCGATAGTTTTTTACTTTTAGTGACACTTCTATTAGTGTCACTAAATAAGATTGTATTATTTCTCAAGTTTAGGCAATATATACAACTCTATTGTAATCATACTAATCAATGTTAATTCTTTCAATCAACCTTTTGCGACTTATTACCTGATAACCAATTTGGATCATGTTTGACTACAGATGAACATATATTTGAATAACGTTTCCATCTAATCGGTTCTAGAAATTGTGTTCTCAAATCATATTCATCAGAACCTCGCCATTGACACGGTTTACAATATGAATTTGTATATGTCATAATATTGGGAAGGCTTGAAAGATGTTGAACATGAACTGCTAAACGGTTGCTTTTTTTTCCTTCTAAAAATAACCGTAAACCAATTATCGGTTTTTTACCGCTCGAGACCTGAAAAACAACGGTTATAATTTATAAAGATTCTATCTTTTGTGATAATTTGTTATAAAGATTAAAACTTTAACTTACTTGAGTTGTACCAATGTAAAAAGATAATGGTTATAATTTATAAAGATTCTATCTTTTGTGATAATTTGTTAGAAAGATTGAAACTTTAACTTACTTGAGTTGTACTAATGTAAAAAGATAATTGTTATAATATATAAAGATTCTATCTTTTATGATAATTTGTTAGAAAGATTGAAACTTTAACTTACTTGAGTTGTACTAATGTAAAAAGATAATGGTTATAATTTATAAAGATTCTATCTTTTATGATAATTTGTTAGAAAGATTGAAACTTTAACTTACTTGAGTTGTACTAATGTAAAAAGATAATGGTTATAATTTATAAAGATTCTATCTTTTATAATAATTTGTTAAAAAGTTTGTTTACTTTAACTTACTTGAATTGTACTAATGTAGATATATATTGGTTATAATTTATAAAGATTCTATCTTTTATAATAATTTGTTAAAAAGTTTGTTTACTTTAACTTACTTGAATTGTACTAATGTAGATATATATTGGTTATATTTATAAAGATTCTATCTTTTATGATAATTTGTTAAAAAGATTGAAACTTTAACTTACTTGAGTTGTACTAATGTAAATCTTGGGACTCATGAAAGCAAATTGAAGCCATGGGTATGAAGTTTTTCTTTGTTGGTGTCGAAGAGGTAGCTCGCAAAATTGTGGGCCCCATTGTCTTGGAACTTGGAATTCTAAGAAATATTGTAAATCTACGGGTGGAGGTTTGTCTGGATTTTTGATAACAATTTAAAACCATAAATAGTTGATAAAACTTAACTTTTATAAAATAATAACAAAAAAAAACCCATAAATAAGATCAAGATGGGTTTGGGTCAAAAAGGGTATTTTTGTAGTATAATTTTTCTATAAAAGGGAAATTTTTCAAAATTTCCCATTTGAGGTACTCAATTTTTTTACCAATTTTAGAAATGACCCATTTGTAAGTAAGCATAACCCAAAATGACCCGTTCATAAGTAAACGGGTCAAAATAGCAATCTCTACTTATAAACTAAGTGTGGTGATTAATTTAATTTGAATTACTTACAACGTAAATATAAGTTGATTGCATGACTAAGATAACCACTTCCAGGAACACCATTAAGTAAATAAGTAATTGGAACTAACTTTATTCTTATTGATTGCTTCAGGGCTACCACTAACTGTCTGGAGCCATTTGGAATGACTGTCTGAAAATACATCCCCACCCCTTTTTGACCCGATTATTGTCAGACCCTGTTTCAGTTTTAGCCCGTTAAGTTAACCGTTTCAGTACGGGTCGAGTTGGGTTGACTTATCTTATAATAGTGAGGGTATTAAATATGATTACAAAAAGAATACTCTATTAACAAGAATCTAACTTTAGAAATAAACGTGCTCGCATGCCACAAACAGGTTGGGTTTTGAACTTATATTATACTCCCTCCGTCCCTAAATAAAGTTCCCATTTTCTCCTTCAAGTTTGTCGCTAAATAAAGTTCTCATTTCTCAAATATGAGGGGCCCACTTAATATAATAATATTATTATCAATACTTTCACCACTAACTATCTCTTAAAAGACTTTCTCTCTCCAATCAAACCTTATATTTTAATCAAAAGTAATACCAAATACCCCACCACTAACTATCTCCTAAAATATTGTGCCCAACACAAATGGGAACTTTATTTAGGGACGGAGGGAGTATTTGTTTTATAGTTAAAAGGACTGGTGGGTCGGCCCATTTATCAAAAACCCAGCCTATTTAGACATGACCCTAGCCCGTTTACTTTGGTGTCGTGTAAAGAATCACCACCCTAGCTATCATGCATTAAAGGTACAACTTAGGTGTCAGGATCGATTAACTATAGACAAGTTAATAAACACCTTAGATCTAATTGATGATAGAAGTTGCAGCGGATCAACACTATATCAATAATTAAGAACAATGAACTGTATGAACAATAAACAAGAATATTAAGAACACAGTTTCACAAAAAGCTTCAATGTATATTATTGAGTTAACAATACACACGTACGTTTACAATTCGTAAGGAACATACTTATAGTAGTCCTTGAAGCTAAACTATTTACCCTAGTTATTCTAGGACTTGATTTACATCGAATAATAATAATATACATTGATTTACATTCTATAACTATCTATACGAAGATCTCGGACTTGATATCTTCCAAAAACGCGTATCAGTAGTAACTGTAATCACCAGTAGTAAATAAGTAACATCAGTAGTAAACTTGGTGATCAGTAGTAAGTCCATAATCAACGTCAGTAGTAACTACCATAATCAGTAGTATCTTCAATCTTCTCATGATCAGTAGTAACTTAGTTATAGTAAACACCAGCATCAACTTCATCAGTAGTAATATGTTATGCCCCATCAGTACTAAGTATGTCAGTACTAACTGCAGCATCAGTAATAAGTTGATCTGTGTTTTGCTCCAACAATCTCCCCCTAAACTTATTGATCATCTTTTAATCAATCAAGTTTCTTTTGTTCCTCTTGTTCTTTTCTTCTTTTCTCAAGAGTTCTTTGATTCTGTTGAAGCCTTTGTTCAATAATATATCTGCTGTTCCTCTTTGTAAAATAATTCAGTTTGTTTTGGAACATAACAGCATCATAGGGTTTCATCAAAGTGTTTATGAATATCTGATACATTGTCTTCTCAGAATGTGGATATTCTTTCTCATATAAGTACAATTCACACACTTTGCCTGATTTCTCAAAGAAGTACATATTTGCAGTAGGAATGACATTCCAAGCATATACATTACCTGGATTTGTAAATTGTTCTGGATAATTATCTGGATAAAATGCAGCATCTATCATTCTAGTCAAATATCCAGCTCCAGATTCTTTCCATGATTTCTTTGTCATTCTTGGTTTCCCAATAATCAAAAGTTTGATTACATCACTTCTTGTACATGACCTGATTAAGGGTAACCATCCAGTGAATCTTTGTACTACTTTGTCTTCCCTTATAACCTCTATGACATTGTTCTGCATCACTCTCCAGTTAAGAATTGGATTGTTCTGTAGAGGAGCAACTGGCATTTCAAGAACAGGTATAATTTGTTGTTTTGATTTCTTCTTGGAGCTTTGTTCTTGATCAACAGATTTTCTTTTCAGTGATTGGGGAGTTGAAGTATTACCAACAGTTGAAACACTACCAGCTTTGAGCAAATTTAAGCTGATTGGTACTAAAGTTTTGGCTTTGGCTTTCTTTGACTCTTCAGCTTCTTGTTCAGCCAAGTCTCTTTTCTTTGCAGTGCAGTATTTTTCAATTATGGTTATCATCTTCATTCTTCCAAAAGATTTTGCACTGTGACCTTTTGTCTTTAGAAAGTCTATCATAAGAGACTTCTGTTCAAATATATCATCTGGTAAATCATCTTTTGTTCTTTTGCATTCTGCTACAAGATCTTCTAGACAGTTTAGATGTTCCTCTTCTACTTTTCTAAGCCTTTTGAACTCTGCTTCTTGGGCTTCTATCTGAACATCTTTAATTTGAGCAGTAGTTGTACTTTGAACTTTCTTTTTCTTTTCTACTAAAGCTTGATACATTTCCACTTTCTCCAAAAATTTTCTGTGTTTAATTCTCCATCTGGATTGCTTTTCTGCTCTTACATGATTAATCTTGTTTACCATGTGATGACCAAGAGCTCTGTTTGGATAATCTTCATCATATATCTCTTTACCCTTTCCAATGTGTGCTGAAGGTGGAGGTGGAATATATTTCATGTCTGGCACTCCACTTATTATAACTGAAGGAGAAAATGTTCTAAGTTCATTTTGTTGAAGTATTTTTGGATGTGGAGGAAGTGAGCATTCATCAACCTCAAACCAATTCACATTATCATCAATGTCAGGTATGATAAGTGGTTGATCAGGTGTTGGTGGTTTGGTAATGATGACATGTCTCTCTCTTTCAATAAGCTCTGGAAAATGTAGTTCTTCCTCTTCAGTAGTAACTAGAGTAGTTACTACTGGTGTTACTTCAGAAGTTACTACTGATAGGGCATCAGTAGTATTTGCTGCTATTAATTCCTTTTCTTCATTTACTACTGCTATAATATCAGTAGTAGAGGTTACTACTGGTATTTCCTTTTCAACTTGTTCTTCCATTGTAGCAGTAGTAATAGGCTCTTCTTCTGTCACCATCATCTCTGGGCCTTCATCAACATTTGTTTCTTTTAAATTTAAAAGGGAGGATGATGCTGCTGCTATAGATTCATCAATCATTGTCTGTATATTGTCCTTCTCCCCCTTAGTGAGCTCAACTAGTGGAGCCTCACTATCAACAATCTTTTTCTTCAATTGTCTGATGATTTTGGCTTGTTGATAAAGCATGTGCTCATATAATCTCATCCTTCTGTTGATGGTGTTGACATGCCTTTTCATTGCAGCCATGGTTTTCCCTTGGTTAGTTAAGTATATATGGCAATTTTGTACAGTGGATTCCAAGGAATCCACTTTAGCCGTCAATTGGGTGATTTTAATACTGCCCTCACTCCATCTAGCAAGATCATCGGGCTCACTAACAGGTACATTGGTTTTAAGGTTTTCCTTCCTTTCCATCAATTCCACAGATCTGCCCTCATCACTGCTTGGTGATTCATTGGGTCTTTTAGACATTCTCTTCTTCCTAGAAGAAGCAGAGATGCCCCCCCCTTGTGGTTTCTTGGCACCGGGGTCCTTTGAGTAACTCCTCAAAAGAGTCATCACTCAAAGTTGCCGAGGTTTGGGTCCTAAAGATGTTTTCACTGTCCTGTGCACCCACCTTTGGGGCATCAGTAGTGAAAGCCCTCCCCTCATGTCCTCTCTCCTCCTTGGAGGACAACTCTTTGAGCCTGGGGTGTGACTCGATTTGTCCCCTGGTGTCCTTTGAAGAAAGTTTCTTTCTTTTATAAATTGAGGAAATGTTTTTGGTTTTGTCTGGTAGGTCTTCCACAGAGTGAAGAGTAGCACTCTGCAGATTTATATCAAGTTCCTGGGACACATTCAGGACTTCTGTTTGGGTTGGTGATTGAGTGGCTATTTGGATTGGTGTGTGGGCTGTATTTGGGGGTGATGGAGTGGGTTGAGGTTCAACTTGGGTTGTAGCAATGGTTGAACCCTCTCCAATATTGGGTTGATCTTTGATCATGTTAGGAAACAGAGGGGTTTCCTTGCCCGAAAATTTAAATTGTTTTCTCATATTTGAGAAAACTTTCTTGTTCAACTCAGGTAATAGAAGAATGTTTTTAGGAGTTGACAAGTTTTGTAATTCACAGTTTATGATATGTTGTAGAAATCTGGGATACATTAAAAATTTAGAAGAACTAAGATTTCCCAACATACCATCAAATATCATGTTTGAAAAATTAAATACTTGGTCTGTGCATAAACAGACAACAGCAGAGGCTATTGCCTTATTAAACTCATTCCAAGTACTTCTTTTAGGAGAAATACAATGCTGAATGGTATGTATTAAAAATTTCCATTGTGGGGAGAGAAGACCCTTTTGAAAAGTAACTATATTAAGTCTTCCCTCATATCCCATTTTGTTCAAAATTTCAGCAATGTATTCCTTAGGAAGAGTAGAAATACCTGAATCATCGTGTAATTGTAGATGGTGTCTGATTGATTGTTCTGTTACTGTGATGTGCTTTCCATCTACTTTAGATTTTATCATTGATGATGTTGTTCCTTCTGTTCGCTCAGCATTGGTCCAGAAATCCACCAAGTGCTGTTGATATGATTTTGGTTTTACAGTTAAGGCAAACTGTATATATGAATTTCTCAAAAATTTTACGATCGGACGGAAATCTTTTGTTCCGTCGGGATTCTTTAAGAATGCAACCATATTGTGAAATTCTGAGTATTTGAGATCGGTTTGCACATCGAGAGTTTGTAAAGTTGCCATTGTTGTTGAGATTTTGCAAGAATTTTGTTACAGATGAGGTGTTTTTGATCGTAAACTAGGGTTTATTGAGAGGTGTTTAGAGAATCGAAGTGAAGATAATGCTAAATTAATCGTCTGCCGCCTTTTATATCTTTCGATTAAACCTGCAAAACTACGAAAATATCCTTCGAATCATAACATAACGGTTATTTTCATGGGGGTTAGTTTGGTAATTGTGTTTATGAAAGACCAGTAGTGAATAAGATATCAGTAGTAAAACGTCAGTAGTATCTACTAACATCAGTAGTGACTAAGGATTTTGACATCAGTAGTAACTATAGACATCAGTAGTAACAATTGACATACAAGACCAGTAGTATATGTGAATAACAGTAGTACTGACTTACCAGTAGTATTTGTGTAAACCTAAAATACACCAGTAGTAATGAATTACCAGTAGTATTTTGTGCATACACTTTCACACCAGTAGTACAGCAATACCAGTAGTAAAACACTTAAGAAAATAATATTTTACAACACTAACTTTACACATGATTTTAAGTGAGATTTTAAGTTATTAAAATCATTCCAATACTGCTAACCAAGAAGTTGAATCTTCCTACATCAAATGCTTTTGTAAAAAGATCTGCTAATTGATCATCAGTATGGATTTTAACTACTTTGATTAATTTCTTTTCATTACAATCTCTTATAAAGTGAAATCTTATTTCAATGTGTTTAGTTTTTGAATGTTTTACTGGATTATTCACAATACTAATAGCACTTTGATTATCAATAAAAATAGGAGTTTTGAGGATAGAGATACCAAAGTCTAGAAGTTGATTTTGAATCCATAGTACTTGAGCACAGCAAGCAGATGCAGCTACATATTCTGCTTCGGCAGTAGATGTTGATACATTTGTTTGCTTCTTACATTGCCATGACACCAGTCTTGATCCAAAGAATTGACATCCACCAGTAGTGGATTTTCTATCTTGACATTCACCTCCATAATCACTATCTGTATAGGCTATTAGTTCAAAGGGTGAGTCATGTGGATACCATAGACCTAGTGATGGTTTTCCTTTCAAGTATCTGAATATTCTTTTAACCGCTTGTAAGTGTAGTTCTTTGGGTCTTGCTTGATATCTAGCACACACACAAACACTATACATAATGTCAGGTCTTGATGCAGTTAAGTACATCAAAGAGCCTATCATTGATCTATATAAGTGTTCATCTACATCCTCCCCCTCAACATCAGGATGTAGGTGTTTGTGTGTTTCCATTGGAGTACTAGCACTTTTGCTGTCTTTCAAGTCAAACTTTTCCAAGATATCTTTGACATATTTTGATTGATTTATCAAAATACCATCAGTTCTTTGACTGACTTGGAGTCCAAGGAAGAAGTTCATTGGACCCATAGAGCTCATCTTGAATTTAATCTGCATCAGCTCTTCAAATTCTTTGCACAATGTATCATTGGTTGAGCCAAAAATGATATCATCTACATAGATTTGTACCAGTAGTATATCATTCTTGACTTTCTTTGTAAATAATGTTTTATCAATGGCTCCTCTTTTAAAGTTGTTCTTCAATAAGTATGATGATAATGTGTCATACCATGCTCTTGGTGCCTGATGTAGGCCATACAGAGCTTTATCCAATTTAAACACATAATCACCATGTTTTGGATCTTCAAAACCTGGAGGTTGGCAAACATATACCTCTTCTTCAATTTTCCCATATAGGAAAGCACTCTTAACATCCATTTGATAGACTTTGAATTTCTTGAATGAAGCATATGCTAGAAATATCCTTATGGCTTCAATTCTAGCAACAGGAGCATATACTTCATCATAGTCTATTCCTTCTTCTTGAGTGTATCCTTGGGCTACTAGTCTGGCTTTATTCTTGATCACTATACCTCTTTCATCTTTCTTGTTTCTGAATATCCATCTTGTTCCAATGGCTCTTTTTCCTTTGGGTAGAGGTACAAGTGTCCAAACAGCTTGTAATTTAAATTGAAGGAGTTCTTCTTGCATTGCCTCAATCCAGTTTGAGTCCTTCATTGCTTGTTGAATCTTCTTTGGTTCATCCTGAGACAGAAAGCATTCATACATACATTCATTAGCAATTAAGCTTATATTACACATATTGGCAGTTAAGCTTTTGTTTAATTTGCTTCTTGTTTGTAGTGGTGAGTTGACATCACTTAGAACAAGGTCTAATGGATGGTTCTTTTGAGTCCTTGTAGTTGGAGCTTTATCAACCACCAGTTGATTTTCAAGATTGGACTCATTTATCTCAGGCAGTTGTTCATCTTGTGATTCTTCATTGTCATGGATGTTTGGTTCATCATCATCTTGGTCAGAGTTACTACTGGAATTATCTTCATTAGGATCAGTAGTATTGTTGTTGTTACTGGTGTCAGTAGTATCATGAGAATCTAGGTTATTGTTGGGACCAGTAGTATTTTCAGTACTGTTACTGGTACCAGTAGTATTGGAATTACTACTGACCTCATTCTCAGAGTTACTACTGCTTTCAATATTTGAGTTATTACTGATATCAGTATTAACTATGGGAGCAGTATCAACAATTATGTATCTCATCTTTTCTTGACCAGTATTAATAGATGATGTTCCTTCTTTTTGATTAAGACAATTTGAATTACCTGCATTGAAATTCATATTAGAATTAAAGGATTTGGTTAGATTGTCTATGTTGAATAGCCAATCTGGACCATTTCCTTGTTCATTAGCAACATTTTCATTAAAGGATACATTGATGCTTTCTTCAATTATCCTTAATCTCTTGTTGAATACTCTGTATGATTTACTTTGAGTAGAGTATCCCACAAATATTCCATCATCAGCTTTGCAGTCAAACTTACCAATTTGTTCTCTTGTAATCAGAATAGTACAAGGACAACCAAATGATTTTAAGAAACTTATAGAAGGTTTTCTTTTATTGAAAAGTTCATATGGTGTTTTAAAATGTGGCTTCACTATTAATACTCTGTTCTGAACATAACAAGCAGTATTAACAGCTTCTGCCCAAAAAGTAATTGGTAATTTTGAGTCTGCTAGCATTGATCTTGCTGCTTCAATGATGGTTCTATTTCTTCTTTCAGCTACACCATTTTGTTGTGGAGTTCTAGGTGAGCTGTATTGCCTGTCAATACCTTTAAGATCACAAAAGTTAATTAAGTTAGCATTTTTAAATTATGTGCCATTATCACATCTTATGGCTTTCACTTTTTGATCAGATGTGTTTTCCAGTTTGACAATTAAGTTCTTTATGAGTTCACTTGTTTCATCCTTTGTCCTGAGAAAGAAAACCCATGTATATCTGGAAAAGTCATCAGTAATAACAAGACAATATTGTTTCTTTCCAATACTCATTACATTTGTAGGTCCAAAAAGGTCCATATGTAAGAGCTGTAAAGGAACAGAAATAGAGTTCACAGTTTTGGACTTATGAGAAGTCTTGTGTTGTTTACCTTTTAGGCATGCAACACAATGATGATCACACATGAATTGTTTTTGAGGTAGTCCAATTACCAGATTTCTTTTTACTAAATTATTCATGTTTTTAAAATTTGTGTGACACATCCTTCTGTGCCAAAGTTCTGATTCAGTGGTGTTTGCCTTGGATATAAAACAGTTGACCTCATTTGTAGAAATGAGTTCTCCCCCTATATCCAGGCAATACACATTGTTTCTCCTTGGAGTTCTTAAAACAACATATTTTTCATCTAAAATAAAATCAGGAGAAAGAATGATGCACTCAATGTCTGTGAACAGAATCTTGTTCTTTTTATCACAAACTTGAGACACACTGACAAGATTGTATTTTAGTTCAGCTACATAAAATACATCATCAAAGGTAATTTTTCCATTAGTAACAGTACCTTTACCTGTAATCTTACCTCCCTGGGGATTCTCACCAAATGCCACATATCCTCCATCAAATGACTTGAAATCTTTAAGAATTTGCAGATTTCCAGTCATGTGCCTTGAGCATCCACTATCAATATGCCATGTTCTTCCTTCTTCGGGGATCTGAATGCTCTGCACAAATGAGTAAAGGATTAGTTAAGTTTGGGAACCCAAGCTTTATATGTCTTGGGTTCATCCTTTGAGAAATAAGTTTTGGGAGTTTTAACTTTAAACACTTTTGGTAACCATACTTGTTTAGTACTGGTGTTTTGTTTTACTACTGCCCTTTTGGAGTTGTTACTGGTGTGAGAAGTTCCTACTGATCTTGGTTTATACCCATGATTTTTAGCTTTTGAGTACTTTACTACTGATGGACCAGTAGTATTTGGGTACTTACCATGTTTAAAATGACCAGTAGTGTTTTTAGAGTTAACACCAGTAGTGTTTTTGAAATTTGTTTTGGGAGCAGTAGTATTTTTGAAATTAGGGTTTTTACCAGTAGTATTCTTGTACTGGTACCATACAGCATTATAATTAGGGTTAACACCAGTAGTAAATTTGTTATAGTTTCTACTGGTGTTGGAAAATTTAAAATATTGTTTATTTTGATTAGATTTTCCATTGTTCTTGAAGTAATTGCTGTTCTTTGGGCTGCCAACTCTTCTGTTTTGAACAAATCTTGGTGCACTTCTTCCAAATCTTGGAGTTTCAGCAATTGAAGTTTTTATTGTATTTACTACTGAAGGACCAGTAGTATCTTTTAACCTTTGAGTTTTTGCATGTTCTTTAAAAGCTTTAAATTCCTTTAACTCCTTGCAATTTATTGGATTGAAGTGACAATCCTTTGCTAAATGGTTCACTTTATTGCAAATAACACATTTTAATTTATTTTCTTGAGCCTTTATTGTTTTTCTTTGTTCTAAGAGTTGGTTTCTATTTCTTTGGTTTCCTCTTTTTAGAATTTTGGGTATATTTTCTGCATTATATTTAGGAGACTCATTTGGACTTTGAGCTGTGTGAAAACTTGTATCAATTGATTTTGGTGATTCAGTTTGAGATATTGTAAATTCAATTGATTGCTCATCATCAGAAGAATCATTTGATTCAGATGTTTCATTATTAGATTCAGTTTGTTTTTCAGTTTTCAATTCATTAATGATTCTTTCTGAACTATTTTTAAGTGGAGGAATGAATTTATGTGGAGGTGGTACAGCATGATATCCCACCCCATGAACAACCTTTTCTGTAGTTTGATTATTAGTTAATTCATCTAGAATTTTAGTGCTTCTTTCAAACTTTTTAATTGTTAATTTATTTTGTTCAATTTCAAAGCTGACATTCTTCTAATTTACTTGTTAGTTCTTTGTTTTTTGTTTCATAGAACTCTTTCTCATCCACAGCTTGAAGCAATTCTTCCTTGATCCGTTGATCAATCATCTTGTACACCTTTATTTGATGTTCTTGATCAGCAATCACACTATCAAACTCATGATTTCTTCTGATTGCTTTTGCTAGATCTTCATTTAATTTAGTGTTTTCTTTTTCTAGATTTTTAATAATTTTAGCACATTCAGGAGTACAAGGTTTAGATTTTACCTCAGTTTTGTTGTCAGTAAAGGCCATGAGAGCTTGATTTTGAGTATGCTCTTCTGCTTGGAAGCTCCAGTCATAGCCTTGTCCTTGTTGTGACACAAGAGCAGTTGATTTTGATCTTTTGTATGGTTGAGGACATTCTTTTGCAAAGTGACCAAGGTTGTTACAGTTGTAACACTTGACTTTAGTTTTGTCAAATCCTGCTTTGTCACCTTTGTTGAAACTGAGACTTGTCCTACCAGTTCTTTTTAAGAATCTTTTGGTCCTTAGGCTCAGCATAGCCATCTGCCATTTAAGATCCATCTCCTCAAGATCATCTGGATTCAATTGTTCCAAGTCATCACTAATCAATGCAGTATGCACATGACTAGTGAAGAAGGATTCTCTTGCAGTATCCTCAGAATCTGCAGCCTTTCCTGTGGAGGTTTCTTGTCCTTGACCTGTACTAGACACAAATGCAGCATTGTTAGAAGAAATAGAAGGGTTTTTGTGATTTACCTCAGTTTCAAACACTCTGAGATCATTATAGAGTTCATCTAACTCCTTTTCTTCTAAAGCATCTCTTTGTCTATACACCACTGTGTACATGGCCCATTCTTCACTAAGAGACCTTAGGAACTTCATGTTGACATCTTCTTGATCCATCTTTACACCAACTTGGTTGAGTTCACCAATTAGTTTGTTGAATCTGTCAAACACTTGAGTGAGTGTTTCATTGGGCTTTCCTTTGAAATTTTCAAAGTCTTGTTTGAGAACAGACTTCATGTTTCTTTTTGTACTCTTTGTCCCAACGAATCTCTTCTCCAGTGCTTCCCAAAGCAACTTAGCATCATCATATTCAACAAAGAGATGTTGATAATCATTAGGAATGGCCAGTAGAAGAGTGCTTAGAGTTTTGAGTTCGATGCCTTTATCTTTCTTCTCCTTCTCACATTTAAGTTTGTCTGCCTCAGTTACAGAGCTGCTTGCTTGAAGTTGACCAGTTTTGTTTCCTTCACAAACGACTTCCGACATGAAATAATCTGTAATAAGCATGTATTGCTTAATACGATTCTTCCACATCCCAAAGTTATTGGGAGTGAGCATAGGGATTTTGTTGGCCTGAGTGCTTTCATTATTATCAGTCATGATTAATAATGTGTGTGTTTTAAAGATTAAAACTTTTTGTTGTTCTTAACAAATAGTAGATCTAGAACCAATATGCTCTGATACCACTTGTCAGGATCGATTAACTATAGACAAGTTAATAAACACCTTAGATCTAATTGATGATAGAAGTTGCAGCGGATCAACACTATATCAATAATTAAGAACAATGAACTGTATGAACAATAAACAAGAATATTAAGAACACAGTTTCACAAAAAGCTTCAATGTATATTATTGAGTTAACAATACACACGTACGTTTACAATTCGTAAGGAACATACTTATAGTAGTCCTTGAAGCTAAACTATTTACCCTAGTTATTCTAGGACTTGATTTACATCGAATAATAATAATATACATTGATTTACATTCTATAACTATCTATACGAAGATCTCGGACTTGATATCTTCCAAAAACGCGTATCAGTAGTAACTGTAATCACCAGTAGTAAATAAGTAACATCAGTAGTAAACTTGGTGATCAGTAGTAAGTCCATAATCAACGTCAGTAGTAACTACCATAATCAGTAGTATCTTTAATCTTCTCATGATCAGTAGTAACTTAGTTATAGTAAACACCAGCATCAACTTCATCAGTAGTAATATGTTCTGCCCCATCAGTACTAAGTATGTCAGTACTAACTGCAGCATCAGTAATAAGTTGATCTGTGTTTTGCTCCAACATTAGGCAACCATTGACCCGTTTGACGTGTTCCCTTTTTAGCTAACTTTTTTTCTATTTAACCCGTTTGACCCAATAATGATAAAACTATAAATAATGAACTCGAAAACTTTTAGGCCCCGTTTGTTTTGACGTAATCCTCCGTAATCTTCCGTAATTGTAATTCAATTACATTACGGAGGACGTTTGGATGACCCATTTTTTTCGTAATTCAATTACGACGTAATTTCGAATTACGATATTCGTTGTAATTGAAATCCGTCCCAACACCCTACGAATTCAATTACGATCCTTTAGTAAACTAACAAATTTGAATATCTTATATGCTTCAGATTTTAAAATCATTTAAAAATATTAAAAAAATTAAAAAAATTTTAAAAATTGAAAAAATTAAAAAAAAAATATTTAAAAAATTAAAAAATTTTAAAATTTTATAAAATTCTAAAAAAATTTAAAAAAATTTAAAAAAATTTAAAAAAAAATTTAAAAATTATAAAAAAAAATTTAAAAAAAATTTAAAATTTTTAAAAAATTTTAAAAAATTTTTAAAAAATTTAAAAAAATTTAAATTTTTTTTAATAAATTAAAAAATTTTAAAATTTTTAAAAAAATTAGAAAAAAATTAAAAAAATAAAAACTATTTTTTTTTAAATGTAAACAAATAATAAAAAATAAAAAAAATAAAAAAAATAATAAATAATAAAATATTGAAAAAAAATTTAAAAAAGTTTTTTAAAAAAGTCATAAGTATTGATTTGAATTACAACTCAAAATTTTGGTAACCAAACGCGTAAGCGTATTCAATTAAAACCCAATTCAATTACAACCGAATTCAAATACAACCGATTTCAATTACATTACGGAGGATTACGTTGAACCAAACACCCCCTTAGTATTTTGACTATTTGCCAACTTACATCTTTGCCTGAAGTTTCTATGAGATATTCGTAAACTGCATTGTATGCGGCTGCAACATGCGATTAAAAACTTCCAGAACCTAAACAATATTCCAAAACCACCGACTTAATATCACATTAAAAAAATTAACAGACAATAATTCTATATTACTTCCTCCGATTCAAAATAAGTGATACACTTTCCATATTTTGGTGTATCAAAATAAGTGATACACTTTGAAAACTTACCTTATTTGGTAAAAAGTAGTGGACCCTGATACGGATTCGTATTAGTGGAAGCTAAACCCTAGCTTAAGGGTGTGTTCGGCCAACCGACTCACAATCAAGAACACGAGTTCTTGTTTCAAACGAAACGTTTTCTTATTAATTCAATACCTTCTCATCCAACCTTATGATTACAACCCTATTTATAATATAAGCTAAACAAAGATAAACACGGCTTCTAGTTTGATAAGGAAACAAACTAAAAGATAATGACTAATTTAAAATTAAAAGATAAACTTTAAAAGATAAATCCTAAAACTTGGTTGGATGGTTGAGATAAAACCGATAGGAAGCTTCTAGATCCGTATCATCCTCCCCCTCTAAAAAAATGACTCGTCCTCGAGTCATCATCTTCATCGGGCTCGTACTGGGACATATCAACAACCTTAAAGGTGGCGGAGACTTTGTAAACGGGTTGGTTGAGCACAAGATCCTGGATCCTTTGACGCAATCGTTCGATTTCGATGTCACGTGGGTCACGTTGTTCAAACCCGTTGCCTCCGGCGGCGAATCTACGGTTTTGACGGCGATCTTCCTCACGGTCGGACATCTCTATGAACTTGTTGGCCGAATCATCTTGATCAAACTGATTTAGTTCGAGCTCGCGAATCCGTTGTTGTAGCCATTCGATCTCAGCGACGCCTCGTGGGTCACGTTGTTCATGGCCGTTGCCTCTGGCGGCGAATCTACGGTGTTGACGACGATCTTCCTCACGGCCTGACATCCTGATGACCTGATGCTCTGATACCACTTGATACGGATTCGTATTAGTGGAAGCTAAACCCTAGCTTAAGGGTATGTTCGGCCAACCGACTCACAATCAAGAACACGAGTTCTTGTTTCAAACGAAACGTTTTCTTATTAATTCAATACCTTATCATCCAACCTTATGATTACAACCCTATTTATAATATAAGCTAAACAAAGATAAACACGACTTCTAGTTTGATAAGGAAACAAACTAAAAGATAATGACTAATTTAAAATTAAAAGATAAACTTTAAAAGATAAACTTTAAAAGATAAATCCTAAAACTTGGTTGGATGGTTGAGATAAAACCGATAGGAAGCTTCTAGATCCGTATCATCCTACTTGATACGGATTCGTATTAGTGGAAGCTAAACCCTAGCTTAAGGGTGTGTTCGGCCAACCGACTCACAATCAAGAACACGAGTTCTTGTTTCAAACGAAACATTTTCTTATTAATTCAATACCTTATCATCCAACCTTATGATTACAACCCTATTTATAATATAAGCTAAACAAAGATAAACACGACTTCTAGTTTGATAAGGAAACAAACTAAAAGATAATGACTAATTTAAAATTAAAAGATAAACTTTAAAAGATAAATCCTAAAACTTGGTTGGATGGTTGAGATAAAACCGATAGGAAGCTTCTAGATCCGTATCACAAAATAGTCTCGTGAGATACATGGGTTTTAGACCCAAATAACAATAATAGTCGTTTCATAGATAGATGTGTATGAACATATATATATACATATACTACATCATTACAAGCTAGCCACCCTATAGTGACCCTATCGTTCCAATGCTTTCCTAGCAATCATATCTAGTTATCGGGTTGCCCCCGAACTAACTAGAATCTCAACATATCTAACTATCGGGTTGCCCCCGAACTAGCTAGAACTCCAATATATATATCTAGTTATCGGGTTGCCCCCGAACTAACTAGAACTCCAATATATATATCTAGTTATCGGGTTGCCCCCGAACTAACTAGAATCACAAGCATATCTAACTATCGGGTTGCCCCCGAACTAGCTAGAAGCACTATCCTATCTAACTATCGGGTTGCCCCCGAACTAGCTAGAAGCACTATCCTATCTAACTATCGGGTTGCCCCCGAACTAGCTAGAAGCACTATCCTATCTAACTATCGGGTTGCCCCCGAACTAGCTAGAAGCACTACCATGTCTAGTTATCGGGTTGCCCCCGAACTAACTAGCATCACATCATCTCGTTCTTACCATAACTCATCAGTTATTCCAATCAAAGCCCTCGGCTATCACATCAATCATCAAACAAGTTAGTTATCTAATAATAACAACATATAATTAGTTCAACACAGTGTGAACGTACCTGTATGGTCCCATGGACCCGATCATCAGCAACCCACATTTGCTTCTACATCTATGAACCCTATGAGGTCCATACTTACTTTATACATAATATACATTTCTTATTTTATCGATATCATAATACATTTTATCTCTTCATTGACTATAATACACAATTATTACTAGTCACATCATATTCTTTTTCATATACATTCGTTCTTTACTTTTATTAGTATATCTTACCAATAGGTACTCATTACTATAAAATCATTCTCAATTGCTTTACTAATACATATTTATTAATAAAGGCTCCGTATACATTCCTTTAATCAATTACTTCCTTATTATTGTTCATTAACACAGATTCCATAATTACTTGAATCTATCATATTTTACTTCCAATTCATCAATCATACTAGACATATTCTAGTATCACATTCTACATACTTTCATACATTTTCAGTCACTATCTTTATCAACATATTTATTAATAAAGACCTATAAAATATCATATGTATTTTCAAAACTATTTACTATGTACTCAGTTTGAAAGTCTCATGTACTCACCTTAGTAACAAAGATGCTTTAACCGTATTCCTTCCGCCGGTTCCTTGCTCACAATTCGTCCACTTCAACACTTCACCGAATGTCTAAAACAATTATCACAACAAGGTTACCATCACAAACTACTACCAATGTGTTCATCTACCTCTAGATAACACCCATCAATCTATTTCCCCAAATATGATGATTTACCAAACCCTAGGTTTAACCAACCCTTAAGGTTCTTACAAATCATAATCATACACTTGTTTCCTTTGTTAATATACCATCTATTAAGTGTATACACCATTTTTATCACCATAACCCATAACCCCAAGAACTAGGGTTTCAAACCCAAACATCCAAATACATAGATCTTAAGCTACAAAGATCAAAGAGTGAAGATATACCTTTAATCTTCAACTAGGAGTGAAATCTACCAAAGGTTTGTGAAGGATTCGACCCCAATCGGTCTCCAAGCTCGAAAATCGCCAAAGAAGAAGCTAGGGTTTTGATATGGCATCAAATGAGCCAAAACCCGATTTTTATGTTCTGGTCAGAAGAGCTCGCGCCCCGCTCGCGCCGAGCTCGCGCCGCGAAGAGACGCGGGTCTGCCCACTAGTCGCCGCTTTTACCAGACTTCGCGCCAGGCTCGCGCCTGGCTCGCGCCGCGAAGTCAACGCGAAGTCAACGCGAGATGCTCGCGTTCCAGCTCTGGTCCCTCTGCTCAACCTCGCGTTTCGCTCGCGCCAGGCTCGCGCCGCGAACTTGCCTGTGCAGCAGGGCTGCACTTTTCTGTCTAGGTTTCAACCCGGTTTCGTCCATAACTTTCTCATACGATCTCCAAATGACACGAAACCAATTCCTACGTTCTTTAAACGATTTATCCTTATTTATCATATTTTTATACAATTTATTTATTTACAAATTTCGGGTCGTTACAATCTTTAATAGCCTAAATGGTTCTTTACTCTGATTTTTTCGGTTAAGAGGCTAATGGGTTTGAGTTGGCAAAATGACCGGGTCGGATGATTATGATTCAAATAGAAATGACAACTGGGAATTTCAACTCATTTACTTATGAAAGGGTCGGTTCCGTTTTATCTCTAATGTGTCAAATGAGTAAAATAAAGAAATAGCTAAAACGGAAATGCGTCAAATGTAGAAAGTCATGAACAATGTAGAATCTTGACACGCTAATTTATATATACAGAAAAACAATTTTTTATGTGATTTTTTTTTTGCGGGCCGACCCGATCTGTTTAATCTATGTCAAGAACTACTCATTTTGACCTGGAACCAACATGCCGGCTCTTCTAAATGTAATGGTTTATAGGCATATTTAATGCAACAATATGTGTACTGCATTAATATGTGCTCTGCATTAATAATATATGCCATAAGTCCATAATCAATTAATCATCCCTCTTAATTTTAATTTTCAAACCTCGACGATTTACTTTCATGATTACATTTTCGGAAATTGTTATGAATGTGAGAAAGTATTATTTGTGGATGTAACTACAAAGGAGGCTACTTTTATCAACATGATCAACCAAAGTTCGTTTTTTCAAAATAAACCATTACTCATGATATATGATTATTTAGTGCAAAATTGTATCATGTTTGAATGTTTTACATTATTCTTTTTGTAGGTGTTTTCTTATTTAATTGTCGTTTTTATTAATTTATATTGTAGAGATTAAGTATAAAAATCAATTATGCGCTATTATTCAGTGAGGTAATCAAGTTGTTATACACTTAACTATCTTTGTTTGCTTATAGAACATATCTTATGAAAATATGTCATTTTTGGTTGTATGATAACAAGTCAAACGGGTTAAAAAATGTTGGCTATATTGGAAACGGGTCATACAAGTCGAAAGTTGTATTTAAATGTTTACAATTATACCTATTGATGCCATGACAACTTTGATACTGATTTTGCTCTAACGGTAACCCCATTTTGTTATTGTTGAATGACATTTTAGATGTTTGACTAAAGTCTAATTCTTTGTAAAAGTCAAACATTGCATGTTTATCCGATAATTTAAAACAGTATCTGTTATGACTGTTTATAAGCCACCCGTGATTCATCACGGATTATAGGCTAGTAGTATAATAATAATAAGCATTTATATTAAAGTCATTCCAATTTTAGACTCGGGTCGGATCTGAACTGTTTTCAGTATAAAAATTTGAACATTTTAAAAACAATTATGTTTATACCTAGCCAATAATGCTGGATTCCAATGAGTAGGAACAGACTTTTTGACTTTGTCTTGGAGTACTAATGGAGATGCTGTAAGATGCAAATAATATAATGAAATATAATATGCATCAAATGCAAGATGCTTAACATCTGCAGCATCATTTTTTTTTTTTTTTTGAACAGCAAAAAGATTAATCGAAGGCGAGCTTCGGCATTGCCATCACCCACCCCAACTAACCCGAAAATTTATTAATATAAAAAACTCCATTACATAGTACAGGAATCACCATTATATACAAAATTGAAGCAAAACTAAAACACCAAACTTAGACCAACCAATTGAAATCGCCTAACTATCATAAAATGGACAAAAGTCCGACTCCCACTTTGTTCCCTTTCCTTCCTCTCGAGACTTTATATGATAAATGGATCTGTGCACCAAGTTCCCCATAAGATGCTGCTCCATTTTAACTTCGATCGATGTTTTAACCAAAAAAATGATTGGGCTTGAGCTTGAATATTAATAGATTGAAAGGCCCCCATATTGTTATTAAAAACGGCTTCATTTCTAGCCTTCCAAATATGCCAAAGGATGGCAATAAGGGCAGTTAAAAATTGCACCGACTTCTCCTTCGAATAATTGGCCCGAACATGCCAATTTGATAAGTGATCGAACACACGAATCTGCCCAAAATCTATTGACCACCATTTACAAAAATTAAACCAAATTTCTCTTGTCTTACAACACTGCCAGAATAAATGACCCTCATCTTCTATCTCCCGCTCACAGAATACACAAACCGCGGATTGTAATATTATACCGCGTTTTAATAAATTGAAGCATGTCGGTAATCGATTAAACTGAAATCTCCAGAAAAAAATATTAACATTTATGGGAACAGTTTTTATCCATGTCGAATATACCACCGGGCACGGGCCTAAAAGAGCACCCTCGATAGCACTCCTAGCCGACGCCACTGTGAACTTTCCGTCGGACGAGAAAACCCAATTGGTTGTCAACTGCCCAGATTCGGGGTGAGGAGATAGTTGAAACCAAGAATCAAGTGTAATATTGATTTTATCTAAATGTGCTCGGATTTTGACTATATTGTTCCACACGCCCGGGAATTTACTCGACGGAATGAATGGGAACCGGATATTGTGGATAGCCACAATTACTTTCTTCCAAAGAGACCTGTCATCTTGTTTTAATCTCCACCACCATTTTGCCAGGAGTGCAAGGTTTTGAGCTTTTAGGCTAGGAACATTCAAACCTCCCGAATCTATAGGAGCATGTATTTTTTTCCAACTAACCCAATGAATTTTACGTTCTCCATTTTTTGCACCCCAAAAAAATCTAGCTCGAATTGCCTCTAATTTGTTAATGACCCCTTCCGGAACTTTAAACATAGAGAAATAATAAATACCAAGAGCTCCAAGGACGGCTTTAACTAGTGTTAATTTTCCACCGTATGACAATGTAGAAGCCTTCCAAGATGAAAGTTTTTTTTGAAATTTATTAACAATTACATCCCAATGTGTCATTCGGTGCATCGGTGCCCCGATAACTAGGCCCAAATATTTAAAAGGAATGGGCCCAATACCGCAGTTTAACCTTCTCGCTACTCTATCCACTTCCTGGCATGATACCCCGATTCCATAAATATTGCTTTTTAACATATTTACTTTTAAACCAGAAGCTAGATGAAAGCAATTTAAAATCCGGGATATATTTCTTGCATTTTTCTCAGACCATTCTCCTATAAAAATAGTATCATCGGCATATTGTAGATGAGAAATCGGACTATCTAAACGTGGAATATTAATACCTTGGAATACACCCTTTTCCGAAGCTTCGGACATGGCAATGTGAATACTTTCCACCGCAATAATAAATAAAAAAGGGGCCATCGGATCACCTTGCCTAAGTCCTCTACGGATATTAAATTCATCCGTGGGAGACCCGTTTAACAATACCGATGCCCTTGCGGAAGAGAGACATGTCTGAATCCATTTTCTCCATTTCTCGCCAAAACCCATTTGCTCCAATATTGAATCGAGAAAACCCCAATTCAGAGTATCATAAGCCTTCTCGAAATCCACTTTGAAGACTAAAAGTTGCTTCTTGAGTTTTTTGTGCCATGAAATTACTTCACTTAGAATCATTGGACCGTCAAGAATGTTTCGACCTTCAATAAATGCCGATTGCTCGATACTTACAATATCACCAATAACTTTTTTGAGTCGGTTTGCAAGGCATTTAGCTATAACCTTATAAAAGCTTCCAATGAGACTAATCGGGCGATAATCAGACACTTCTAATGGGATCTCACACTTTGGGATGAGTGTGAAAAATGAAGAATTACTTCCAAAGTTTAGCTCACCCCCGTTTTCAAATTCTATTACTGCTTTCATTAAATCATTTTCTATAATACTCCAATATTTTTTATAGAAAGCAAACGTGAAACCGTCTGGCCCCGGTGCCTTATCCACCCCACAATCCCAAACCGCTTTTTTTACTTCATCTTTTGAAAAGTTTGATTCCATTTGATTTTTTTGAATAATCGTTAGCCTTTTAAATTTATCACTAACAAATCGAGGCCTTGATGAGATCGGCTCTAAGAATATTTTTTCAAAATGATTACGAATACCTCTTTTCATTGCTTTAGGATCTTCAGTCCAGATACCATTTAAAGTCAACCCGTGAATGAAATTTTTCCGATTGTTATGTTTTAGAGTACCATGGAAAAATTTTGAATTCTCATCTCCATCAACACACCATTTCACCCTTGATTTTTGTTTTATGTCGCGGATTTTTAGGGCTTCTTTTTCCCGAATTTGTATATCAACGTTAACTCTGTCTAGTTTTTCCTCATCCGTGAGCCCAGCTGATTCCGCTTTCGTATCGATTTCAACCGCCTGCTTTTGTAGATTTTCTAAGCTATCATCTTTATTTGAGGCTCGCCATTTCTTTATCTCCACTTTTACCTGTTTAAGTTTCCTGCAAAATAAATGTATGACCGATGTGCTACCTAGGATTGGTATATCCCAAGCCGAGGTAACAACTGACTCTAGCGATTTGATAGAGGCCCACGAGTTAAAAAATTTAAAATAAGTGGGCCCAAAATCAACATTTAATGAATTGAGAAACAAAGGACAGTGATCACTATAACCTCTTGGCATGATGTTTACGTTAGGGTTACGCCACTGGTCGAAGAAATTGTTGGAAACTAATATTCTGTCGAGCAAGCTTAATTTCCCACTATCCGGTGTACTTCTCGAGTACCTTCTACCGCCCATCTTTATTTCTTGTAAACCTGCAGAACTTATAAAATTATTGAAAGCTCTTGCACCTGCAGGTGAAAAGGTCGTGCCAGCTCTCTCTGATTCTTTTCGGACCTCATTAAAATCCCCAAAAACGACCCAGACTCGGTTTGAATCAGCCTCGAGAATTCTGACCAGGTTATTCCATAAAATCTTTTTAATCTTTAAATCTTGTGGAGCATATACATTGATAAATCCACACTTAATATTTGACCCTATTATATGACCCCGAATTATGAGGAAACCGTCCCCTGTTGATGAATCATCTTTACAGAACCAAGATGGGTCCCAAACAGTGACCAAACCGCCTGATTTTCCATTTGAGTTTGAAAACTCAAATTCCATTCCTGATCTACCCCAGTACGATCTCACCAATTTACCATCTATATGCCTTGACATCGTCTCTTGTAACCCTAATATATTAATTTTATTTGTTTCCCTAATTTGTTGTATCCACCTTTTTTTTTGGGTGCAATTGACACCTCTAATATTTATGGAGAGTAGCTTCATTGGTATACTTTTTTACAACCTGCACCTTTAATTACTTCCCTAATTTTTATACCATGGTTCTCCATTTGGAACCCAACCAAATTCCCCACTTCTATGGTATTTTGTATCTCATCAGAAGTGGAATTAGACTCAGAAGATACAATAAGATTACTAACCTTTTTTTTCATAAGTTTCTGTTTGTGCTTTAGTTTTTCTCCAATTATATTCCTAGACATCTTTCCGAACGTAAGGGGGCATGAGATTGTTCGAGCGGAAGACGTCATTGACGAACAAGGGATGTTCAGATCGATCACTGGATTTTTTGGAATTGGCTCCTTTGATAAATTCGATACCCCCTTCGCACTAGGTGATTGAGGCCGTTATTGATATCGGTGCAATCAATTCTTGTCTTGGGACCTTCAGCTTCTTGACACGATTCGCTATACGGATTCTCTTCCCCATGCGCAGCCGATTTTTCGTATCCCCTACTGTTCTCTTCGATAATTTTTTCGCCGGATTGTTGGGATTCCGGTTGCCAGTTTTTCTGGACTTCCGACTGCCAGTAATCGTGAAATTCTCCATCTTCTTCGTCATTCTCTTCGTCCTGGTTACTTAGATTTTCTTCATCATCTGTATCGCCCCAGTGAGACACTTCAATGGAACCTGGTATAATTCTGTTCGATTCGTGTTGATCCTCGGTTATTCTGATTGGGAATTCCTTACGGTCGAAGACTACTTTCATGGTTTCATTTATCCATGACAATTGCGATGTGAGGATACCTATTCTTCCGACTCCCCAGTTTGCATTATCAGGGGAGCATTCTTCTTCTATAATGACCTCCCCACATGTTTTACCGATTTTGTTAAAAGTATCTGTACACCACCCATGAGCAGGGACTCCGTATATCAATACTGATGCGATTCTTTCTTTTACCATTACATTTGGGGTCCACCTTGTTAAGCAGGAGAACCAATGTTCCCATATATTCTTTGCATTTTTCTTAAAATCCCAGGCTTCATCTATTGTTTCAAACTCTAATAAAACGGTTAATCCTCCAATATACCTTATCTTTATCTTGCTACATCCGTCTGCATTCTTAAGTTCTTGTAAATTCCACAGAATGTTAACGTTTCTTGCCTTTCCGACTAGATTTGATGCTAGCCATGTTCTTCTGTTCGGCATCGTATCGATCTCAATCATTTGTTGCTGCTCTTTTTGTTCAGCCTTTTCACCTCTTACTGCATCCGCAAATGTTCTTCCATTGTGTCGTTCCGCTCCTCTGTTAGGTCCTTGATAGACACCGATTGGTGGTTGGGGGCGGGGATGATGTTGATGTTGAATCGGGTGGGCCGCTTTGTGAACCCTGTCGAACTTAGCTACATTCACCGATAAGATGTTCCATCCAATCTTTATGTTTTGGAAGTTACGTTCGAATGAAACAGGATCTGGAATGCCCAAGAATCTGACAAATCCAAATCTGTTTCCGGCCTTATTTCTCCTTTTTGAGATGAAGACGTCCACGACGTTTCCGTACTTCCTAAACTCCCACCATAGGTTTGTTTCAGTAGTTTCATCAGGGAAGTTCGTGACAAAATAAGAAATGGATCTCTTCTTCTCCTCTCTGTGTTGCTCATGGCTTCTGTTGAAGTGATCTTGTTGGTGGCTTGCCTTCCTTCGTTGAACCACCTTCCATTCTCCGGCGTCTTTCCAGCTCCCCCGGTTTCTCTCTCTCTCTCTCTCTCCATTTTTTTAGGAGTAGGGGTTGCTACAACTACTGTGCTCATTACCAATACCGATCTAAATGTGGCTTTTTGCAGCATCATTTAACCATGCTCCACTTAAGTCAAACAATGCATTAAAAATATCCTGAAGGTACTTTTCCTTGTACGGATGCTTTTTGATTAACTAATTCTGACATCTGCACAACGAAATTATCATAAATGAAGAAAAATGATTGATTATGCATCAGAAAGGCAGATGATTTACCTTATTAAACTCCAAAAACATCAGATTTAAACCGAACATGATCTCCTTTATCGCAATGAATATCTTCAGAAACCCCAGAAATTGTGGCACCGCCGCCAGGTAAAACAATATCCCTCTTTCTAGACTCGTCCAGTTCCACCAACCGCTCACCAACAGTGCAGGACTTCGCAAACTTTAACCTAAAATCGCTTGCAAAATCGAACCCCAGCCCTAATGAATCGATAGCTCGCAATTCAATCGGCTTGTCTGAATAATCCATCGAATTAACAACCAATTACTAATCCCAATGATCGCGAATCACGTCAGCGAAATTCAATGATTAATTTTGAATTCTAACTAATAATTAAAGGGAATTGAAGACTATATACGCCTGAATTTAATAGCAACTTGAGATTTTGAAATTTCAGCACAGGGTGGCAGAGTGTTGACTAGTAACCGAATAAATTGGCGAAAAAGGCAGAATTACCTCAAAATTAAGAAGGGATTGAATTATTAAGAACAGATTTCACCCTGAAAATGCATAAAAGATGCACAAATTGAAATAGATAGTTTCGGGTCGGGTCAGTAAAAGAATCGTAAAATAATTTTGGTCTTTAATTATAGTTGACAATTATGACCAGGTGTATTTTGTTTACCATCTTATTGACTTTGAATCAGTATTTTAAAATTTAGGTTCGACAGGTCGGTCTGACCGGTCCGACCAGAAAATGGAAATATTCTGGGCCGAATCGATCAGTTTAAAGTCCATTAATGAACCATTTCGAACCGGGCGGGTTAACTGTGAACTCCGGTTAGACCGGTCGGGCCGAATCGTTGACTACTTTTGGTCTTTAATTATAGTTGACAATTTTTTATACGTTTGTAGTTTATAATTTTTTATTATAGATTATAAGCTCAAAGTATTGAATTTTGTTAGAAAAATGGTTTTTGTAATTTGTTTTGTAACTTTTTAAGATTTTTTTTTTTTTTTTTTTTTTTTTTTTTGCATTTATATACTTTTTACATAACTGATTTAACATAAATATTCAATAGCATTGTAATCCGATTGAACCTAACGGTTGAATTGGTTCGACCTTTTCTAGAGCATCAACTGATACGATTCAAAATCCTGGTTTTAAAATATCACTTTGACTCCTCATCTGTTACCTACCTTTCTTTATCCTTGGGAAGTTTTTGGTTGTTTAACAAAACCTAGCAAGTGATGATAAATGGTTACGAAATTTCTTGTATATAAATCTGACTATTAGATCTCACTTTTAATCATTTTAGAGTAGTTGACAATTGTGCATTACCTACATCATAAATTATATATATGATTTATATATGTTTGTTCACTTGTTTGACTACAAGATGGTTAATTGACATAAATGTGAAAATGGTTAATTGGGGATAATGTTCTATTGATTTTTAATGTTGGATACTTATTTTGAGATTGTTGGATGTTTTGTTAAGTTGGATTGACATCAGCTTGCATTTATATATTCTTCATTTATATAATTTGCATTCGTTTATATTCGTTAAGTTGTTAAAGGAACGAATATAAACAAACGTTAACAAACTTATTTTTTTAATAAACGAGCATGAACAAGAAAATTTGTTCATTTCTTTTTTTATATTCGTTCATTTATTCAGCTAAAGTAAATAAGCAAACATAAAGTTTAGTTTGTGTTCATTTACTACTATTAGACCAGTCCCAATGTTGTAGAAAACTGACACCGCCAATTGTTGTTAGCGATACGTCAGTTCACCCTCCAACCGACATTACACGTACCCATGATATAATACCTCATCCCTTAAATTTTTGGGACCCATCATTACAAAATACACACACACATAAAATATCCCTTAGGCCTCACCTACCAAACTCACGCCACGCCACCCCTCCCTCCCGTCTCCAAAATACCCCTTTGGCCAAAAGTGACGGTCGTTAAAGAGCAGTCTTACCACTTGTGTCAAAACAAGAGGTGAAGAAGTAAAATAGGGGTATAGACTGAACTTTTTCGCATAGGGATTATGATTCAAAATGTAAAAAATCCCTTTGAGTATCAAAATTTAAGTTTTGAAGTCGCCTAGATCAAAAGTTGAGTTTGCCAGCTTCTATAAATGGATGAGCACGATATGGTATTTAATTAGTTGTAGTTTTCACGAACCTAAAACCAATTTGGGATCGGGTACTGAAAACCTTGTTTGGTAGAGTACAAATACGGGTCAGTTCATTTATAATATTCGCTTTGATTTGTTCATCAGTATCCGTTGGTACTGAACATGTACCAAATAGATGGTACCGAGTTTTCTCGGATCATAAAGTCAGATGTTGAGTTCCTCAGTTCAATACCAATATAAAACTTATCAAGTGTGTAATTCGATCCGATTATTATCCTAAACTTTTATAATCACGAGGCAACATGGCCCGTGCGATGCACGGGCTTTGTTTATGATAAAGCGTTATATTTTAAAGGTTAATCGTATACATTGAATTGATGTTACGGGCAAAGTTCGGGTTGACTCATTCCAAAATTGAATAAAATCCTAATTTACGTGAGGACCCGTTCGAAACTTTTTGTCCATTTTAAAATTTTCTAATATTTAACATGTAAATGCAATTAGCTTAAAATCATTATCAATTATTGGTTGAATCTAATGCATGCTAATGACAAATGTTAAATAAAGGGGGGCAAGAAAAAACGGATATGCACATGATATTGGTACATGAATTATCAAAACTCATATATAAAATTGGTACACCAATGATCAAAATTCATATGTAGAATTGGCACACCAATTATCAAAGCTCATATACAGAAATTTCTACATCATTTACAGTTTCTTTTATGGTCCCAAATAGCCAGTAACATCATCATTTGTTCTTTGTCAAATTCTCTAATCCTAGTAAATAAAAAAGAAAATATAAAAATTATTAACGGTATCAACATCAAGGAAAAGTCTTAATAAATTTTGGGAAATGATAATGTCAATAAGAGACTAATATCAATGTAAATCATCCCCCTGCATTTTAGGAATTACTTGTTTATCAATGAATGTATAACCATTTTATGTTTATTAGAGACAGCCCTTAGGACTGTCATTAACAAAACCCATAAATTATCCTCACATCTGTAGATAAGGGGTTTTCTTAAGAATCCATTTCATGCATATATTTCAACAATTTAAAATAAGTAACATATGAGTGAAAGTGGGTGGAACTTGGTAGCGGCAATTGCCCATTTTGACACGACCTACCCATTTTACCACCTTTTCTCATAATGTGTATTCCAAAACTAACGGGACTTGCTAAGCATTGCCCTAAGGGAAATGAAAAAAGATTACTTAAGTGGTTAATGTACATGTGTTAAAGCATAACCACTCATGGGTGGTTAGTGATTTTTATGGGGGTGATTTTTTATGGTTTAAGTACACCAAATTTAAGCACATAGTTTTTTCTTTTCATAACCCTAAGGGCAATGATTAGTATTTTCCTAATAGATTATGGGTGGTAAAACTAAGTATTCATTTTACCAGATATTGTGTGTGAATACGCTTTCTGATGTAACTATGGATGTTCACAAATTCGCATAATTACAAATCCAGTAACCATTTATTCATAAAATTGGCAGACTTACAAAATATATTTAAGTTGAATATAGAATCCAAATATGGATAGTTGAAGACGAATACTTATGTAGAAGAACGACTGAATAGAAATAATGATACTAAGTAATATGATTTTGCATAATAAATAAGAGGAATCAGTCCACAAATTTTATCACAATAAATAATTAATTCTTAAACAAATTATACAATGCAATTAACAAAGAATCCAAATACATGCATCAACAAAAGAGAACTCATACACAATCAAAATTCCGTGAACAAAGATGATTGCATGACAGATTTGCATCGATGTGGAAAATTTGAATTATGCCTGCAATTCACACGAACATAAATCGAGTAGTATGAGAATTTAGGAAAATAAATGAACATAAATACTGTAATATCAAGTTGAAAAGGTAAATTGTAATATGGCAATTTAGGGAGGCAGAAAATGAAAAAGACGACAATTCTTAAAAAGAAGATAATTCTGAACGAACTGCAAGTGCAGTTAAAATGGAAATACCTTCTTTCCGATGTGAACGAATTGGATTGATCGTGATTATCCTTCATCTTCGGTTGAAGGAGAGCAGTTGGATTGTTTGTGAGGAAGAACGACATGTATCGGTTCGTCATCTCCTTTGCACCCTTTCAATTTAAGAGTATACCGGTTGATTGAAGAAGACGCCGGTTGATGATGGTTAGGGAATGAACTATATAAAGCGGTTTTATTTCTCAAATGAAACAGCGGTATATTGCAGAGAATTAAATGAAAATACACACACAGTCTTTGAAATGATTGTTGGGGTTATGTGTAACCGTCCAAAATTTAAGGCTGAGAAGGTAAATGTCTACTTGTAACTCCAAACATTAAGAAATATTAAAGTGCGAGATAAAGCGTTGGAACAATGGACTGCTCGGCTAGAAAATTGGCCAAACATTAAGTAACATTAAAAGATGAAATAAAGGTAAGTGTAAAAGTAGACTACTCGCTGCTAAGTGTAAATGTAGACTTCATTTTTAGTGGTTTTAAAAAATTAAATAAAGATTAATGAAAATAGAATTAAATGTAATATTAATTTTGGAACTCAATTTTTATGTTAATATATATGTGTTTTTCTAACATGTGTCCCCTAGGCACATGTTAGGATGCATTAACTCACTCAAAATTTCCTTATAAATGGTTATTATACATCAATGAAACTCATAAGTTACATTTTGAAGATATATATTAAATGTATTTTCAAGTTTAAATGGAAAGTTGAAGTTATTTAATCCACCTAAACATGTGCCTAGGGACATATATTAGAAAAACCCAATATATAAATAAAAACTCTATCGATAACATTGATGTTAGTCAATTATTTCCATTTTATTTTATTAATGGGCATTTATGACTTAGGTAGTCAAGTAGCCCTTCATTGAATGATGACGAAAATTTTTATTTGATTTTTTTTTCTTCTTAAGGTTAGTTTAATGAAATACGGAACAGGAATATTATAACTTTAATCATATTTTATCACATTAGTTATATATATATATTTTGGGTTTGACTAACTCATACTTTAAGGGAATGAGGTAAGAAGTCTTAATTGAACACATTATTTCCTAATATATCGAAAAATAAATTAAATGAAGTATAATTTTACTAATTATTAAATGTATTTGTCAATATAAATAATAATTGTAACATCATTAAATGCTTTTATCTCATGCCCTTAGGGCATGAGTTAAAAAAACTCATATATTTTTAGCATAATTAATTAAAATTTCATGCTATAACCAAATCAAAATCATATGTCATTTCTTTAGTTTTAACTATAAAAATAAATTATCTATTTCATAACCAAAAATAGCAAATAATTTTATGACGTATTTAAATTTAAATAAACAAAATAGTAAATTCACCGTAATTTATTTTGAGTAGTTTGGCGGCCAACAAAGCACCTCTGTCTCTGCAACTCTGCCAGCCTTTTCTTCTTGCTGTCCCTCCGGTCCACCTCCAAATTCCCAAATCAGCAACTACATCACACCAAATAAATCCTGCTTAGTTCCACCGACAGATCACAAATTTTACCTATATCCTCGCAAACATGGATTCATCGGATGATGAAGGTGAGGAGTATTTGTTCAAAGTAGTCATCATCGGCGATTCAGCCGTCGGAAAATCAAATCTCCTTTCTCGATATGCTCGGAATGAGTTCAATTTGCACTCCAAAGCTACAATCGGAGTTGAATTTCAAACTCAGAGTATGGAAATCGACGGTAAGGAGGTTAAAGCTCAGATTTGGGACACCGCCGGCCAGGAACGCTCACATCAGCTTACTACCGTGGTGCCGTTGGTGCTCTGGTTGTGTACGATATTACTCGTAGCACAACATTCGATAGTGTTTCCAGATGGCTCGAGGAGCTCAATAGTGAGTTTGATTTATGATCCGATTTTAGTTTGATTTAGCTGAATTTGTTGATTATATGCTTTAGATCAGTTTATATTAGCTAGATCGAGAAGTTTATAATGTTTGGAAACTGTTTTTGGATGAAATTGAACATAAATGATCTTGAGTCCGTGATTGAATTGGATGTTGAAGAGCTATGATAGGATCTCATAATTTGGGATTTTAAAGTGTTTGTCTAACTTAACTTATGCCTAATTAGTAATTCTATAAATAATTAGTAATCTTAAAATTGCCTAAAATTCTATAAATAACCATTAAGGAAGTCCATTTTTCATCAAGTTATGAGTCCTAAAAATGCATTTTCAATTGTTTAGGCAATTTTAAGATTCAATTGTTTAGGCAATTTTGAGATCATTAAACGTGTCTTTATCTCATGCTCTTATAAGTTAGACAAACCTAAATATTAAATCATGCCCATGGAATTGGAATTGTGAACACCTTTTCATTATATGTGTTGACTATAGAAGTCAAACTAGGACTTTTAGACTAGAGAAGTGGTCTTCTAACTTGTAAATGTATAACATGATGAGAAATGAGAGAATAACAAACATAGTAACACAATTCTAAGTTTGAAAATAATTAAACGTTATATATGATCATGGAAACTATATATAATTACAGATTTACAATACTAATTAAGTTCGGAAATAAACACGAATATAGAGGTTTTTTGCATTTTGAATACATTTTAAGGGACTTATTATTATTACTATTACTATTACTAGTATTATTATTATTATTATTATTATTATTATTATTATTATTATTATTATTATTATTATTAATTGGCCATGAAAACTTATGCAGCTCATTCAGAAACAACAGTTGCAAGAATGTTGGTTGGAAACAAATGTGATTTAGACAATATCAGGGCTGTATCTGTTGAAGATGGCAAAAATCTTGCAGAAAAAAACGGATTATTTTTCATGGAAACATCAGCACTCGATTCAACAAATGTCAAAACGGCATTTGAATTGGTTATTCGGGAGATTTACAACAATGTGAGTAGAAAAGTTTTGAATTCAGATTCATATAAAGCCGAATTATCAGTAAACAGGGTGACTCTTTCAAACAATGGTGATGGTGGATCTAAGCAAGATCAAAAAAGATTTTCTTGTTGTTCTTGATTTTCATGAATTGTGTATTTATTTTTTTGTAATCATAATTATTTTTGGAAATATAATTTATTTTGTTGATGGATTTTATGATGTAGATGGTGAAAATTTGCCATTTGTATTTTGCAGCAATGTTGATTTGACATGAACATTAATCTTTACATGTTTATCATTATCTATACTACTCTCCTATAAAGCATTTAGGTATTAGTTTTAATGTCTTTAAATTATAATGGTTAAATTTACTATAATATGTCATCACTCCTTTTTTTTAAACATTATTTATTTTAGGGAGTAAGTTTTACACCATAACTTTTAAGAGGGTGATTTATACTGATTGATGTATAAGCTAAAAGTATAGTGTAGAAATGAATTTTTTTGTTTTATGAAAACTTTTTTATTGTTAAGAGATTTCTTTTATTTTGCAAATCAAAATTTTTTGACGTAACTTTATTTGTTTTATGGAAATCATTCTTTTTGAGATGTTGTATATTTTAGTGTATGTATATATATATATTTACATATAAAAACTAAAAATATACGTAAGAACTAAAAAAAAATAAGATTAGTCTAATCTGCGAATCAATATAAGTTTAACTTTTCTAAATTTTTTTCATGGAACTACAATATATTCGCCACCGAGTAAGTGAACTAAACCGGCTGGCTTGTAGGATGTCCAATACGCATTTAGCAATTAACAAATAAATAAAAAATAAACAAGAAAAAGTTAAGTAAAACAGCAAATTAGTTATAGAAAAAAAAGTCGTAAGGCGTGGATTCAGCAAAGTTGTCTAGAGCCCCTAATATTTCCCACTAAAGCCCGAATGTACTCTTTTTTTAAGATTGATTTTTTGTTTAATGACGTTAAATTTTATTGCAAGTAATATAAATCATTTACGGAAGGAAAAAATAAAATAATATACGTAGTTTGGTGTATATTAAAATTAACTTGGACTATGTATATTTATATCATGCTCACGATAGATAACACAGGTTACACAACCACACAATATAAAAACGTTAAATGCATGAAATGATAGTATATATATATTATTACATATTTAAATAAAAACTCTTAATTTCTTAACGAGTAAATTACAAAAATTGTACCTGTCATATTCTCAATTCTAGGATTTTATTCCTGTATTTCTTTTTCTCGTTTTTCTATCCCTATACTTTTTTATTTTCCGTATATTTAACATTATGTCCAAATTTCACCGTTTACAAACTTTATGTACAAATACAGGAAAAAAAAAGTAAACATACAAAAAAAAAGTATATATGGACAAAATTATCGAATTAAAAATACCACGGGACAATTCTATAGTTTACTCTTTCTTAATTTTATATAGTCAGATACTAGTAAAAAGCGTAGAATTAATGTGATTGCAAATTAATAAAATAAGTGATTCACTTTGGTTTCACAGTTTTTTAGGCAAAAGATTATAATGTTGGTTAAATTAGTTTAATTGGATGATTAGTGGAGAATGAATCCCACACATTTTGAATAAAGTAAAGTTAATGATGTTTAAAAGTAAAAAGTAGGGGTAGATGAGTCATTTCACTTTGTTAAAGTAGATAGTTAGTGGGTGTGGGTCCCACTAATAAGATAATTTTTTTTAAAGTGTATCACTTATTTTGAATCACTCTTAAAAGAAAAATGTATTACTTACTTTTGAATACGAAGAAGTAATATATTTGTTTTAAGAAATATTACCAACTAAAAAGTATTTACTAAACGATAATATATTTGTTTCTCCTGTCATTAACTCAATGCCAAATTGATATTTGATTCCTTCACACTTTACAGGCTTGGATTGGAAGAAATTTCGTTGCTTAGTGCATTGTTTTTAACTTTAAACTAATTTTTTATGCAGAAGTTATTTTTTAACTTTGAAAATTTCTAGATACCTGTGCCCCTCATTGACAAGATATAAAATAAATAAATTCACGTTCTTGAGTGATTATTAAAATTAATTTGCCATTTATTTATTTGGTCAAATAAACAAATTCCTAAAGAAATAATTAGGTTTGCTTCAATCATTGAGAACACGTTATATACACCATGTTTATTAATATTTTGAAGTTTTATATTACGAGTAGTATTTTTGTTGTACAATTGCTTTTTCTAAGCCAAAAACAATAAATCGTACACGATTGATCTCTTCAACCTAACTTAAAGAAAATACACATATAATATAATTAACCTATAAATCTAAACCAATTGGCTAGTGATATTACCTACAATAATATTTTTCAGGAGGAAATGTTATTATTTATCAACTGTTTATGAACATTATTTTATATTTCATAAATAACATTATTTTTTATACAAAGTATAATGTTATAATATGTTGGTTTATAAATATGTTGTGCATCTTTACAAATCCATCCCGAAATACATTCACACTATATCGTTTGATATTAAATATCACGACTTACAAAATATAAAATAACGTTGGAATTTTGCCGAATACTACCTATAGAAATACTTTTATTCCAATGGTGAGCACAATTGACGAACTATACGAATATATTAAGTTAAGAGGGGTGATTTTATGTGATAATAGTTAAATATCATCAAATGACAATTAAAAGCTTTATAAATTCTACTATTGTACTTTAATCCCCATACATTTGTATGTCGCAATAATTATTTAACTATTTAATTAATTATATCTAAAATGTAGCATCTAATCAAGTCTAGTTATAAACTTAAAGGTGGTGATAAATGTACCACATCTTTTAATGTCTACACCACAGTTACTATTTTATATACTTGTACAGTTTGCACTGATATTTGTATCATGTGGTATACACATAAAAAATTGTGGTATAGAAATTAACTCCCTAAACTTAATGATTCTACCTAATTATGTTTGTGAGTGTGACCCTCTAAAATTTATGAAATCAGTTATTTTGAAGTTGTGAAATCATCTTGAAACACATTATTTCAACATGCTTAAATATAAAATATATAATATTAGTAAACTAAAATTGTAAGTAGAAAAGGACATGTTTACATAATTATTTATAGAGAGACACTAATAACAACTCTTATGAAACCAAATAAAAAGAAAATTAAAGCTGGCCTGGTAAAAGTTTTGTCTATATACAAATCATGAACGTTTAAATTTAAACCTCGTTAATAATCAGTCTGGCCATTTAACAAATATCTTTTAATAATGTGAATTAATTTTTACATTTTCATTAATTAATCTTGAATTATTACTTCTTTTTATTTATACAATAGTCAAGCGTTCTGAATAACTTTTTAGAGGTACGTAACGAGCTCAAATTCTCATCGTGCAAATATTTTCCAGATAAGAAGGTTTGAAAATGCCAACGACAACATTTAAGTCGTGTACATCTCGAGCATAAACTCAATCACCCAGAATAAATTCATTATAGATAAGAATACCTTTTAAAATAGAAAAATAGACTACCATTACTCGTACACGTAATTCCATATTTCGGCAAACAACCCATAAATGTTCGATTGAACATGTGAACCCACAAAAATCTCCATTATGAATTTTGTAATTTATTCAAAATCTGATCATTTCAGATATAATTCATCCAAATTTTCTTTCCTACCAAAAACTATCCTAAGTGATCTTGGTTTATCTCGTTGGACCCACGTAAATCTCCATTATTTTTCATCAAATGTTAATGATTCTATCCAATTATTCATCTATTGAGATCTTCATTTTTATAGTTTTATATAATATAAGCTTTCAAAAACAAAATGACAAACGTTAAATCCTTTATTGTAAAAAATTTATGTGCATATTTAAATGTTTGTACAATAAAGGAATATTAGTGAAAGAAACATACATTCTCTAAATGTTTTTGCTTCCTTAGTTTGCCTCATCGGGAGTTCTAGCGATCGTGGATAATGACCATGGCCACTACGGGTGAGTAGAAACAAGTTTGAAGGAGATTTATTTTCATCTGGACATTTACTATTAGTTTTGTAATCATGTTGAAGAATATTTGTAATTATTATATCTCTTTTGAATAATATTTGACTATTTATAATCGTTAAAGAATATTTGTTATTGTTATTTCTATTTTGAACAATATCTATAGTCTTTAAAATGATGTTTGTAATCGTTATTTTGCTTGATTTATATAATGAGTAAGGCATCGAATTTATATTAGCTCCTAAATCTGCTAACAAATTAAACACACTTAATTTCCAATAGCTCAAGGATATTAAAAATCCCTGGATTGACTAGCTTCTCGGGAATTTTTCTTTGCATCACGTTTGAGGAGTCCACATTCATTACCACAGACGACGCATCCTCCAGTTTCCTCTAGTTGATTTTGGTAATTTAGTAATGCGGTTTATGTGTTCATACTATAGAAGGGAAATAATACGTATTAATCTGGCCCGACTTCATTAAATCATAGTTTGTCCCATTATATGCAACAAATAACTAGTTTTTTTTTTGCCTGAAAATAACAGTATACATTTACATGTATCCATGTCTAATAAGTATATGAATATATGTCAAATTTGGTTATTACAAGATAGTTTTGTACTACATCTGAGTTATTTGCTAACCTGATGAGCTGATAAATCAATACCATGTCAAGGTGACGAGTAACATGTCATTCCTTCGCCTCATTTAGGTCATCAAAAGATGTGTTTTTCTCTTTATTAAGTTATTAGCTTGTCATCGCGTCATTTATCACTGAATTTTTTAAGGAACAACACAGTATATAAAGACATTTTAATAACCTATTAGACATAGTTATGTGTAATGATTAAAAATGAATAAAAATATTGCTGTCGTAGTAAAAAAATGCCTCAAATAATATTCGATCTGAAACCAAAAAAACAATTTAAAGTATATGATTTATTTATTAACATAAACAAGTAACGAAGTAATAACAAAGTAGTAATTATTTTTTAATTTGTTTAATTGTAAAAAAGGTCAAAGGGACATCTTTTTTTTCTTTTTTAATCTTTTGTTTATTGCTTCCTCTTCACTTTCCTTCCCCATCTTTTTCCAACTTTCTTCCCCTCTTTTTCTTTCTGCTTTTTTTTTTTGTTAAAACCCAACTGCTCTCTCTCTCACACACAAACACCTTTATCTTTCACACACATGAGTGACCTTCAAGAACCAACAAAATCATAATCATCATTATCATACTCATCTTTAAAGCTCCAACCTTTCTTCCTTAATTCCCTCAACACCAAACACCCATTTCAAGATTTTGATCAACAATGGAAAAAGATGGCTTCTTTAACAATCAAAGCAACGGAATTGGAATCCCACAAGCCTGGAATTCAATCTTTGGAATGGAATTAGAAACCCAAGTCAGTGAGCTGAATCCCAATTCCTTTTTTAATCGAAATTGGGATAATTCATTGGATCAGAGCGATCCCTTTGAATCGGCATTGAGTTCAATTGTCTCATCGCCGGTCAATTCCCATCCCGGAATTTCAATTCCGGCCGGCGGCAGAAGTGGCGGTGGTGAGAGTGTGGTTCTCAAGGAACTAATAGGTAGATTAGGTAGTATATGTAATTCCGGTGAGATTTCACCACAATCTTGCATTAACGGCAACAATAGCACAAACACATCATGTTACAACACTCCATTGAATTCCCCCCCAAAACTCAATCTTTCAATCATGAATCACAACCAGATTCACGGGAATTCACCAATTCCCAGGAATCATCAATTACCATTCCCTGCAGATCCTGGATTTGTGGAAAGAGCAGCAAGATTCTCTTGTTTTGGTGTGAAAGAATCTGAATTCCCACATATAATGGAATCAGGGATTCCAGTTCCAGCTTCCGATAAGAAATTCAGTAGGCTATCAATGTCTTTGAATAAAGAAAACAAGGAATTGGATAATTCCATGGAGGAATCATCTCTGTCTGAACAGATCACTGGAATGGAAACAGGAATCAAATGCCAGAATCCCAATTCCACCAATGGTAGAAAGAGGAAAGCAATTCCTAAGGGAAAAGGAAAAGAAACCCAATTGGTTAGTTAATTACTTAATTCAATTCCTTTCGAAATTCGATAAATTAGTATTAAATTAATGAACTTTTTTGCGTTGCAGGCTGAGAAAGAGGAATCAGATGCAAAAAGAAGCAAGTCAGATGAAGAAGGGAATGGAATTGAAAAAGAGAAGGAAAAGAATCAGAAAGAAACAAAGGAGAATGCAAAACAAGCAGAACCACCAAAGGATTATATTCATGTTAGAGCAAGAAGAGGTCAAGCTACTGATAGTCATAGTCTTGCAGAAAGGGTATCATTCCATTCCATTCCATTCCTTTCCTTTCAATTCCATTCCAATCTTTCATCTTCTTATACATATCATCCTGAAATCGCAGGTTAGAAGAGAAAAGATCAGTGAAAGAATGAAGTTTTTACAAGATCTTGTCCCCGGTTGTAACAAGGTATAGGAAGAAAAAAAAAAGTTCAACATTTTATTAAATTTTTCTGTAAAATATTTATCGCGAATTTGAAATGGGTTTTATGTTATAAAGGTGACCGGAAAAGCTGTTATGCTCGATGAGATTATTAATTACGTACAGTCATTGCAACGACAAGTCGAGGTACATACATAATATAAATTCTTATTCCATAATGAAAATATATTATTCTTTTTGTTAATTAAATGTTATGTTGATATTATTTGCGTGTAGTTCTTATCAATGAAATTAGCAACCGTTAATCCTAGAACCGATGTGAACATGGAAGCACTTTTATCTAAAGATGTAAGCTTTTTGTAGTTATTTCTTAAAATCGGGCGTCATAATGTTAACTTTTGAAATTTGAAGTAATTTTTCTTCATTTTTGACCCTTTTTCAGTCTTTCCAAACACGGGCATCTATGTCAAATGGCATGAACCATTTGGATGCAATGGTTCAACCATTTTATGGCATGGTTCATGATGGTCCAGAGAACCCATTGATGCCAATGATGCACCGTGGTTTAAACATGAAGTCATCACAAATGGATGGTTTTGCCGATGTAAGTCAACATTTTTTTATATTTTATTTACATAAAAAAGTCATATTTGATATTACAAGTTTTTTGTTGTTAACTCATGCAAAAACCGAAAATATTCAGGGTGCGGGATTTTGGGAAAATGATCTTCAGAGTCTTGTACAAATGGGGTTTGGCCAAAATCAAGGACCGAGCTTTCACGGTGAGTTGACTTTTTGTATATATCAAGAAAGTGTTGTCTACAAGTTGCAATTTTAAATTAAATCTTGAGTATTGATAAACTTTTTGATTTGGTGCAGGAACAATGGGTACCGGTCAAATGAAAGTCGAGCTATGATATCGATTTCTTTTGACATAATTGTTACATTTAGGCCCTTAAGCAAGAAGAGCATTTGTATAGAGAAAGGAAGAAGACATATATATATATATATATATATATATATATATATATATATATATATATATATATATATCTTCATTTGATATATATTATTTTTACAAGAAATTGTATGTATAATCAATCCTAGTACTACTAATTTCTATAAGTTTGAGGTGGATTTACTAAAACTATGTATGCAAGATGTTGTAACATGTTGTAAGGGTTGATGGGAAGATCCTGCAACCTTATTTTCTTTACATATACTCTAATCATTATTTTTGTTTATTTTTCAACAACTTTCATTATTTATCTTCATTTCTTAACGTATTAGGCGTTTTTTTAACGTTCCACAACATAACACCAAGAAAAGATTATCAAGAACAGTACTCGACCGTTAATTATGGGAATATATTCCAACATTTCAAGATATTTGTCAAGATCCAACAAGAAAATTGCACATTATCTCAATTTTCTGGGCCGCCCCACATAAAAAAATTAGTTTTTTTTTAAATCTTGATGGCGATTTTTCATTTTAGAGGTGTCACAATCAATGGCAAGAAAAATTGAATTTAAAGATAGACATAACAATAAGAAAAGATGGTACCTTTAGGTTTAAGATTAAATGCTGATTATCTTTAATACTTGAATGTAAAACAGCTGTTAGTGGGGACATTAAAGAATCAACTCTATAATGGGATCCAAGATTGACAACTCTTTGATTCCATTGTTCTTTTTATACCCTGAAATGACACCAATTAGGGGTGAAATTTTCTTTTTTCCCATAGATGATTTAATTACTTGTACTTTATCAAATAATAATTTTGTACATTGTTATTGAATTTGGTAAAGGGTAATTGAGTAGTATAGATGGAGGCTTGCCCAATCTCAAGGATAAAGAAATTTAATGGTAAGTACTCTTGTACATGAAAATTGTAATAATAATTATGATAGAAAAAGTTGCGTGTACTATTGTTTATATATTTAAATTAGGCATGAATACCCCTATTCACTATGTGTATGTGTATGTGTATGTATACGTATATATGTATATGTATATGTATGCATATATTTGTCTACATTTACAAATTATCAAGACATTATAACAAAAAGACAGGAGAGAAAGAGAATCAAAATCCCATGTTGGCCATTGTGAAGATCTGACTTTGGCCAAGGAATCAAAAACCTTTTTAATTGGCAATATTCAATCTTCTGCTTTAAAACTTATGAAGAAAAAAAAGATGAAATCTTTTTTGGATAAATAGAATGTATAAAGTAGTGGTGTTGAGATGTAGAAAGATACCCCCTTAAGAGATAGACAGCCAAAACTTCCTGGCTCCCAAAATTCTCTTGCAACCTTCCAAAAATCGACATTGGAATCCATATCACTTCACACCCCGGCCCGATTTCTTTTTTCGTGTAAGAATTGTGTTCCAATGACGATATATATGCTTTCGAGTTTGATATTTGTTAAAAAAAAGTTTTAAATTTAAAGTGCTAAGATCGTTAACTGACTAAAACAATGGATAATATGAAAATATGACGTTTAAATCCATGATCTAAGTGAAACTTAATCGGTTGTTTGTTAGTTTCCTATAATATTTACTATCTCGATCGACTTTATATTGTTTTATGATATTCTGTTTTAATTAGGATGGCTATTAGCCACTTTGATTTAAAACATACCTAATAGTAGTTGGGACCAAATTTCTTGAAGAATGATATTGACATTACATGGATTTAAAGTTGATAATTTGGTGGCAATTATTAAAGGTTTGCCAAACATGGTCATTAGAGTCCAATTCTCTAAATGTAAAATTCAAGCAAGATTGTCCAAAATAGTCTAATCTAAATGTATTCCATGTTAAACTAAGGGTAGGTCGGAAGTGATGAGCTTCGGGTTACTTATGCCATTGGCATGGTGGTGTCGGCTGTGATGACAGTGAAATGACTTCGGTGTGGAGACGTAGAATGCGACGAAGGTTTAGGGCAATTTTGTGGGTATTTGTACTTTCTTTGGGTGTGGATATTTTATGTATAAAATATTATATAAGTGAAAGCGTATTGTTGATATAAGTGCGTCAGTTGGAGTGTTGTCAGATAACATGACGTTGACAAAAACTGAAGTACTAGTGATGGTCACGGTTGGGAGCGATCGAAACGACATACTATCAAAGTTTTACTGTCTCGGGTGAAACTATAAGGGGTTTTTCCCTAATCCCTCTTGAAGTAACTAATCTTTTTCATTTTTTACTATAAAGTCAACATAAAAGTCCCTTTTGACTTTAGTTAAAGTCAAAAGAACGCAAGATGAATAATGGGGTTTGGATGATTAAGTGAGAATATAACAAAAGGTATAAATAAAAGGGAATAATTAGGGAAGATTGATTGAAGATGTTTCCATGTGGGGTTTCATTTGTTTATGATTAGGAATGGTCCATTTACCAGCCTGTCACTAATTATCATAGCTCATATACCTACAAATCTCTCACTTTATGTCTCTTTCTTTCATCTTAAGAAGCATCCTTTGCTACTTTTATTTGTCTTAGTTTTGTTTTTGCCACTTTTAAAGCTAAAAATTTATCATTTTTCTCGATATGCTTCAAGAACAATTATAGACGAAATTGCTTCACGAAGAGTGTTTTAAACATTTGAGTCACCGTCGAATAGTTATGTTACTTATGTACCATCTTATCATTTAGTTTCACCAAACAACGGCATTTAAGTAATTAGTAAATGATACTCTTGTCATCATTCACAAAGTACTATCGGAGAAACCTACATTTCAACCACCAAAAAATATTCTTAAAACATTGTGTATCCTCCTTGTATTCGTAGTATGTTGTTAAACTTCAACATACTTACGTACATAAACATATACATATATGCAAATGTATGTTACAAACGGTTAGATGCACAAAAATCGTGTTTTCATGATAACATTTTGTGCGCCCCATAAGGAAATATAAGATTCTTTTGTACAAAATTCACCATCGATTTAGATCCAGAAAGCCGTATACTTTGGAAGGAATTTGTACAATGTGGAATATAGAAACATGTAGTAGTTTTGTGGTACTCCTAACAACTCAATCCATAGACTAGATCTACAGTGGGCTTACACCTGTACAAAGACTATTTCAATACTAATCGTCATGAACAATACCTCAAGAAATTAGTTCCTAATTAAAGTGTAAAATTGTCCATTATTCCCATAATTAAACCCATTTGTGTGTTAAAAGCAAAAGGGTTATCATATTACTTTATGACTAAGTATGCATGCATTATGAGTCATGAGTGAAGAGATGTATCTATTACAAAAGGTTTCAAACAAGCAACCAATGTGCACATTGTAACACACTTCTCGTGAAACACAAACTATGTATTATGTGTACATTGGGTGTCTTTGAGGAGGTGCACAATGTGCAACTATACATGGCCCACGTTTTAAAGAGCCCCTAGTTTTTCATATACATCTTTTTATATACCAATTTGTATTTTACAGGTTCACTTTTGTCTATTCGCATAGAGTATTCAATATCCACCGGACATAAAACAAGCTTGTTCTTACATAAAACAACATAAGTTTGAATCTATCCAACTAGATTAATAAAACTTAATTTTAAATTTGTGTCTCATTTGGGTTATTTTACAATGCCGTAGAGTGTAGACGTTGCGGTATAAAAAAACAACTCAAACGAGACAAAAAAAACTACATGAACTTGCCACCTCAGTAGGTTACTGTCACATTATCACTTTATCATGTCGTTAACTTGCCAAAAAACTCAAACATGATACAAACCCCGTCTTTCACGGCCCAATCTGACATCAATTTTCACGACATGGGAAAAAACCGCTTTAAAACACTAAAAAAAACTTGTAAATCACATTTTTCCTCCATATTCTAACCTCTAGTCAGATTCAAAATGTCACAATCATGGCCCATAGCCTGTCTTGAGTAAGACAGTCAGTGATGTCTTCTTAAACAACTTCACTCTTCAAAATATATATAAAAACAAATAAAAAAAGAAAATGGTATTATCTACACTACAACTTGAATGGTTAGGATTTTATCACCTAATTGGTCCCAAACCAAAGTAGGAGAGATATAGTTATCAACAAAAGACAATACCACAAGCTACTTGTTTCATGTTTTCTGGTTTTATATTGACATGAAATAGGACCAACCTTATAACACCATTCAGGAGGGCTCCAAAGATATTATGATAACTCCCTGTCTTGGCCCGTATAGGTACAAAAGTCGAATCTATACATACGGTTGCCCCCTACCCTATTAGCACCAATCCAAAATACATTAAATGATGTTAGATTTATAGATTTGATATATGTGTAGGTTCGTTATGTTTGTATCGGGTAGATGTAGAGGTGGTGAAAATTGATAATGACCCGTTTCCTCCAACAGGTCAAATGGGTAGAGTAAGAAAAGCTAGCTAAAATGATACGGGCCAAATGGGTTGATACTTGATAGTGGTTGAAAGTGTATATAATATGTATAAGGATTTTGATAATGACAACGCCATTAAATGCATTAAAAATTATACATTAATTTATGGGAAAGTAATTTCTAAAATTCAAGAGTCGGTTATAGATAGATGTACAAGTTTTTTATGCACATCTTAAACTTTCAATAACAGCCTTATGGACTGTCACTCAAAACCCTATGTATAAATCTTTGTAAATCGTTTCATCAAATAATTAATGTACTGTTATAGATATTGTATTGGTAATTAATACGTTAATTATCATCGGTATTAAAAATGATGTCGATCTTAATAGCCTTATTTCTACGCATGGAAGAAGGAAATGATTTTGATTTATGCAAAAAGATTAAAAGTAATACATAATATACAAGAAAGTCATATTAATGACTACATACAAATCTAAAATTCCAAATTTTTAGTTGGTTATATATTGCAACTGTCATACCCAGAGAACCAAGAAGACGGTTCGGGTAATTTGTCAAATTCATCTTTCCATTGTTGGTCCTCATATTTTGGTGCGTCATCAACCAGGGGTAGTGATGTCATTTCCACATTCTCGTGTTTTCTTTTCAGTTTTTCTATTTGTTTGTAAGCCTTTTCCTTTTCTTGTTCAGCCTCCTTTGCACGGGCCTGCAAATTTAGAATCTATCAATGTCACATAATCATAAATGGTACCCCCTTTTGGCCCAAACCCAATTGGCCCGTTATCAAACCCGCCCGTTTAACCACATCTACACAAAGCATACACAATTTATACATGCAACCAAACAGTAAAAATTTATACTTTATGGGGTTGATTATGTATTTAGTCCTCAAACTTTCACTAATTTTCCGTTTTTACCCTTAAAACTTTTTTTAGCAATGCTACAAGTATAATTCCTAGAAAACAAATTCATGATAAATAAAATATTATAATAAAGTGTAAATTACAAAAATTGTTCAGTGGTTTCAATTTCTGCCCCTTAAGTTTTGTTTTTCTGGGGTTTTTTTTCACTTTTTGTCCCTGTGGTCCTCATTTTTCATTCATTTCATCATTTACCACCTAAATTGACCAAAATACCCTTATTTTTAATTTTCTAATTTTTAAAATTTTCCGGTCATCTTCTCCGGCGACTTCATCACTCCTCTTTCTCTCTCTCTCTCTATACTATGTTGTGTGAATCAGGACCACAGGGACAAAAACACAAAATCCTAAATACCTCAGGGACAATTTCTGTAATTTACTCTAAAATAAAATAAAAAAAGTACCTGAGCAGCAGCAAGAGCTTCTTCTGCTTCTTTAAGCCTGACAAGTAATTCACCAGCAGCTTGTACAGCTTCAGCAGTATCTCTTAATTGGGCCTGAAGCCCATTAATCTCATCCTTAAAACAATGTCTTTCTTTATCTTTTTCCATTTTCAAACTCGATATTTCAACTGCAATTGCATTTATAAACCTCGATTCAGCCCCTTTAACTCCCGCTTTTGCAGCTGCTTTTTTAACATCAATCATCCCATCATCGATTCGCCTCTGATTTGTTAACAAATTAATATGTTTTTCCTCCAAATCTGCATACTGTTCCAGCATTTTTGCATGTCCTTCCATTGCCATTTGCATAGCTTCTTTGAGCTCTTTTGAACATTTTTTTTCCATTTCGATTTCGTTTTTTTGTTTTTGGATTAGTAGATTGTTGGATTGTAATTCGCGTTCTAGATCTTCTGCAAGTTCTTTCCATTTGTTTTTTTCTGATTCTAATCTGTTATTGGTGGAATCTTGTGGGCCCGCATCAGTTGGATAGGTTATTTGCAAGATGGGATTTTGTTTTTTGGGCTTGATGAATGATGAATTTATGTAAGACTGGAGTTGAGTTTTTAAATCTTGAATTTCTTCCAATAATATATCTTTTTCCCCCAAATCGAAGAAGTTTTGATAATGTTCCAATTCATCTTTAACTCTTTTAAACTCGATTTCAGTCCTTAAAACTTCAGGGTGATTTTCGTAATTTTCCTTCAGAATCTGAGTAACATATGAAACAGTTAGTTAAATAGGTTATTTGGGTTGTTTCTGATCTCAAACAGGTAAAAAAAAATACTAAAGTGAAAATAGAATCTATACCTTATTTTCAGTTTTTAAAGAATTTAATTCATGGTCTTTAAATTCCTCAGCAGACAAAATACCATCCATTAAGCTTTCAAGACGAACAATTTTATCTTCCCGAATTTGCCCGATAATCAAATTGCACTCCCGTTCGTGTTTATATTGTTGCAACTATTATATTGTATACAAGTGATTAGAATAAATGATAAATATTTTTATTTATATTTTTTAAACTTAAAAATCGTAAAAACTGTACCAGACGATTTAGTTGGTTAATTTCATAATCTTGTTTAGTGCAAAGTTCATCTAATGCCATCTCTCTCCTTATAGCTCCTGCCAATACCTTTTCTACTGCCTGCAGAATGATTAAAAATAAATTAAATTAAAATAAAATAATATTTAACAAAACGAATGTTAAAAAATCATACATACTTTAGGAACTAACTGCTTGTTTTTATCATCAACAGGAACCAACTGCAAATTCAAACCATCGGTTGCATCTGTTGGACTTATACACTTGCATTTTCTGCACAAAAACATCTCTGCTTTCTCATCTAATTCATCGTCTTTTTTAACCAAGAATGGTTTACAATCTAAAGATTTGTGAGTAAAACTGAATGATGGTTGTGAAAAAGCACAACTTTTTTTGTTCTTATTAATTACTTCAAGACCGTTATGCAAACTAGCAGCCAAACGGGCAGATCGGGCACTAAAACTAACGTTGTTTGAGGGATCAAAAACATTAGTTTTTGTGAATTCCTTCTGTGAAGCAGTTAACATTGTTGAAGTCCTTAAACTTTTTCGGCTACTGTTAGTAGTTACTTCAGATGGCTCTAAGAGTAGATTAGTAATTACACATGATGCATCCTTTATAGATTCTTGATTTTCTCCATTATCTTCAAGATTCTTGCTTTTTGAGGAATCAGAAACATTAGTTTGTGTGAATTCCTTTAAACTTTTTCTGCTACTACTGTTAGTTATCGGTGAAACAGTTAAAGTTGGTGACTTTAAAATTGGGGATTTCTCATATGGCTCCAAGGGTAAATTAGTAATTACACAAGATGCATTCTTCAAAGAATCTTGATTTTCTCCATTCTTTTCAAGATTTTGAATTTGTTCAGATATATCTTCTTCCATTGTGACATCACTATCTGCAGAATCTTTTCGGTCAATATTTCGATCAACAATAGCGACTGGAGATGAATTTATTTTATTTTCTTCTTCAACAATTTCCATTTCTTCATCTCCATCATCATCTACACGAGGTAAAATCATTGGATGATGCAGGCTAAATTTTAATAAATTTATGCTTCTTCGGGCATTCCAGCCCGTTGAATAGGCTGAATTTGGGCCCGTTTGGTTTCCAGTTGACTTCATCCGTACTAATTCATCCTGTTATATGTTATATTAAATTAGTAGATATATAAAAAAAAAATATATGTGAAAAATAGGTAAAGATTGTACCTTTAGTTGTTTAATTACTTCACGTAAAGTGTTTACATCATTTTGCATTTGTTCATTAACAACTGCTTTGTTTTTAACAGATTTGGCCCGTTGAGCAAATCTCAGTGTACTAAATGTCTCACTTCTACAACTGAAAAAACATACATTTTTTCTACATGTTAGGAAATATAGGAGAATCAGAAACAGAAGAAAAAAAAGCCCATTTCAACCCGATACTAGAAAATGGCCCGTTTTGACCCGTTACCCGACCCACCCAACATACACTATCTAGAATTTTCAGATCAAAATCACCTTTGTGATGGAGAAATAGCACAAATCATAGCAAGTTTTGCATTTCCACCAAGTGATTCCTGCAATAAAAATGTCAATTTGGAATCTCTATAAGGAATATGCCTTTGCTTTCCTGTTTGTGACACTTCAGCAAGTATGTTAATCAAGTTTCTGCAATCCAACAATAAAAAAAAAAACATAATAAATAAAATCAAAATGATAATTAAATTAGACATTTTTAATATCCATTTAAATTAAATAACTTACCCTAACTGTGAAAGCGAACGGTTAATATTACCAGCTTCTTTCAAACGTTCTCCCCCTGCACCAGTTGACTTCTGTCTCTCTGACCCCGCAAGGTCAACAAGATTTATTCTACTTGTTTTAAAGCAACTCAAACCATCCATACTCTATTATTCAAATTTTAAAAAAAAATTAATTTTAATTTTAAATTTTAATGAAAACAATTTTAATTACTACCTTGCATCGTGACTCAACAACACAAGTAAACACACCATGTGAACGAGAGCTCTCATTATTTACACTTGTTGCTCCAATCTTTCGATTTGATAAACCCTAATTTTTTTTTTTTACAATAATCAACAATATTATTCGAAAGTAACAAAATTAAATACTATTTTTAAATTTTTATAATAATAAAAAATCAATATTTGATGATGAAAATGAGAATATGGAACCTTTTTGAGAAGTTGTGTTACGTCTTTCATATTGCAAATAATCTCTTCGGTCAAATTTTCAACATATACACCAGTTTTAGTATCTTCTCTGAGATGAAGATTTTTTTGAGATGGATTTAACAAGTCGGTAATTTGTTCATTATATATCTGAAAATATAATGTTTTGGGATTAATATAACAGTAAGAACAGAAGTTTAGTTTTTTTTATGAATAGATGATAATGTTATTGTTACCTCAAGAAAAGAACATCGGCATTGATATGTAAGTTGTTTATCAGCATGCTTATTTTGTTCCTACAAGACATTAGTTTACCATAATTAATATTGTTAAAGTATAAAAAAATATAAAATTAAAAATGAATAAAAAACAATACCTCATTTATGCGAAAAAATAGTCTTTCAAATACACGTAGTGTCAAGCCTTGTTCTTTACTATGTGAATTTTCTTCCAACAAAGCATTTGTGGGCCCCCATATCGTGTATGTCTTTCCACTCCCGGTCTGTGCAAATAAAAATTATAATACTAAATTAACAAAAATAGTAACTAATGATGGTAAAATGCTCATATATATACAGCGAATAATAATAAATAATACCTGTCCATAAGCAAATATAGAGCTGTTAAATCCAGCTAGACAGTTTTCAACAAGAGGAGCTCCAACAAGCTGGAATATATCTATCTGAAATAAAAATTAAAGCAACCAACTTGAACAACAATTCTGAAAATAAATAAAATCTAATTTTTTTTTCTTTTAAAAAAATAAGAATAAAACAGAAATTGAAAGCAATCAAGAATCGACTTGCCTGAGATGACATTGAATCTGCTACAGAATCAAAAGTAAATTGTTGTCCAAGTATCGACAATGATTCACCAGAAGTCTTCTGGACTATCATTTCTCCTTCTTCATGTTTATTAAGTGGCCTCATTCTCACTATAACCTAATACATTTAATAATATGTATAATGATTCAGTTAATTATAATGAGATAATAACAACCAATGGAAAACATTCGATTAAGCTGAAAATCATGTTTTAAGGCTATAAATTGCAGAAAGATAAAAAAATAATAATAACAAATAACAACCAGAATGAATTAGGGTTTAACAGTATACACCATGTCACCATATATCATGTATAATGTTTCAGTTGATTATAAGATCATAACACTGCAGAACATTCGATTAAGCTGATAATCATGATTTAAGGCTACAAATTGCAAGTTTTCCCCCAAAATAAACAAACAGAGTAAATTTGGGTTTTACAATATAAACCTTCATATCATGCATAAATTTTTAGTTAATTATAAAATCATAACATTGTAGAGCATTCAATTAAGCTGAAATCATGTTTTAAGTTTTAACGCTACAAATTACAACTTTTTTTGCCAAAATAAACAACCAGATTGATTTAGGGTTCTAACAATACAGACCTTCACTCCAGAATCAGTGGATCCAGAAACACCATTTTCAATTTGTAAATCGTTACCAAGCTTCCGTTTAAGCGGATTCATCGGAGGTCTCGGGGGGAGTGCTGATTTCAATTTACTGGCAACAGATGGAGACGGTTTACCATTGAAAGATGGAGAAGGTGATGAATCTGAAATTATGTTCGTATCAGAAGGCGTAACATTTTCTTTGCACGATTTCTGTTTCCGATTAGATCTATTCTGCTTCATTGAATTAGGGTTTAGTGACGGAGTATCGAGTGAATTGTCTCTCAATATCGCGTTCCTTGGTTGCATAAAATGCTTCATTTTTCAAACCCTAGTCCAGTATGGAGAGTGAAGGGTTTGCCGACAGTGTAGAGAGAGAAAGTAAGAAATGTAGCCGTTGCATAGGGTTTTGAAAGAGGTATGAAATTTGAAATCGAAGTTATGAAGATGGAGGAAATCTAATGAATATTGAAGTTTCAACTTTGACCCCTTAACTTAGGACTATTTGTGTTTATTGGCGTGCTACATAAAACTTTGACCCTCGAGTCTTTCAAAACTTTTTCTTGTATATAGAACACTAGCTTCAAAGCCCGCCCATCGAGAAATATATATGAAAATAACAAAAAATTGATACAGCTTAAATAACATTATAATCCATAATTGTAATGATAAGTTGGTACAAATTTTGATACATGAATTAATGTTATAGAAAATTAGAGACGAAATAAGAATAAGGAAATTTAGAGACGAAATAAGGTAAAAAAAACTTGCAAATATCATTTTAGCAAGTGCAATCCCTACAACAATTTCATCATCTTTTGCCAGATTCAACTACACTGCAAAATCAATTGTGAAATTTAAATTAAATCCTCAACATGAGTAACAAAGTCATTGTGAAATTTAAATTAGGTCTATAAAGACAATCATTTACCTATCATTGCAATATCTACAACTTAAATGTACATAGCTTTCAAATAATCAAACTGTAACCGAATTAGTTATAATATCAACCAAAATCAGACCTTTATCTCCTGCATCTTAAGAAAGAGATAGCTTAATGACATTCTTCAAATCATTAGTAGGGTGGAGAGGAGGCTTCACAATAACAGATTCAACTGATTTTCCATTGTTCATACTTGCACTTGCAGTTGCTTCCATTTTAACCACCAGGTTTTTGCTTCTAGAGTAACAAACACATCACCAGATAATATCTAGTAATATTTTTTTTAATATTACTAATTTTCATATTAGCAAGTGTTGCAGCAGTAGGTATCCAAACATATGAAAATATATATTGCATCAGGTACTATTGCAGATTATTATTAGTACAAATGGAATTTGGACTCTGTACTAATCTACTTATGCAAAATGTATTTAGGATATCATGAATATTAATGAGCTCACATGCTTTATGCAGTTCTCAATGTCGTTTACCTAATTCATTTGTTGTTTTGTTGACTTTCTTATTTCGATTGTATTGCAATCTGTTTATGCAGATAATTCTCATTCTATTATCTTTTTACGGAATCTGGACTCTGTAGCCATTCTAAGTTGGTGGATAACAATGAGATATCAAAACAACATACTTTACTTATTCAAAGTCCCTACATGAGAAACTGCAGCTCTGGTTAAAACTTCTTGATAACAATTAATAAGTCAATATTAATAAGACTGCATCTAAATGATGACTCATTTGCTGAGTCAAAGGGTGTTTTGGTAATTTGGATCATTGATGAACTGCAGCAACACGGGTCATTCACATTAGGGTTAATTCGAAGTTTTCAGTCCACTTCTCTCACTGTAACTTAGGATCGCTCTGACACGCGGCCCAAACACAAGAATCCTAGCTCTGCTCTCTGTGATGATCCCATTGTTTAACATAAAGTTTTTGAGTTGATATGAGTAACACATAATTCTAACATGTAAAACTAACGACTACAAATCGACATAATAAATAAGGATAATAATAACTAGGATACAATTAGCAAAATATACACTTATCACGCATATAGTTAGACGTTGTACACTTGAAACGCTTACTTATGTAAATTTCTTACATGTAAAACTAACGACTACAAATCGACATAATAAATAAGGATAATAATAACTAGGATACAATTAGCCGAATATACACTTATCGCGCATATAGTTAAACGTTGTACACTTGAAACGCTCACTTATCTAAATTTCTTTTGGGCGTCGTGTGAAAATTTCCGCGGCATCGCGCGTATTACCTTTTACTAGTTATAGATAGTTACTTTATAGTTTATCTGGAAGCTAGGGAATGAGAAGGTCTTTCTTTCTGTTGTTCGTGAGAAGAATCGGGTGTAATCTGATAAAAGTTCGTTTTTTTTCCTTCTAGATTAAAAATGGATCAAAATGTAATTTAGCTAATAGATAGTTTGATTGGTGTAACTTTCCTCTCTGTTTTTATTTACTATTACTTTTGTATGTTTCCTAGCTTCGCTAGTGTTTAGTTATTCAATTTCGATTAAGGGTTGGATGATATTTTTGCCTACGCTTTGCCTTGCCTTGCATTTTTGTTGTCATTCAAGAAAAGAAACATATACATAAAATGATATAAAATTATATTTAGATTTATTAGGTGTTTGAGTTGCTCAACTATATAAGTAAAACTTTTAAAATATGTTGCTTAAATTTTTTGCTTGACAAAAGAGTTTTTTTCTTTTAATATCAAAGGTTATGTTTTAATTTAGGAAAATTATCAAAATGGACAATTAATTTTTTTCAATAAAGTGATCAGATAAACTCTCTTATCTAAAAGGATGTTTATAATTTAAATTTTGTTAACAAGAGGGTATTGTATGTTTATTTTTATTAAGAATTTTTCTAATATGTTAAGATGTATTAAATATTACTAGTAGGGTACCCGCGCAATGCGGCGGCGGGTACCCGTAACTATATTTCGAAGTGACGACAGTACCAGTGGTGGTGATAATAGCGATGGTAATGAGTGGTGGTGCGTAGTGATGGTAGGTGCTGACATTAGTGATGGTAGGATCATATCCGAAATTGGTCCTTTTTGTGAAAGTAAATATGGACCTTTTAAATAGAGAACTGATGGTTTAGTTCTGGTGACGTTAAAGCTTATATATATTAGTATCTGGAATAAATCAAAATAATCAAGTAGTTGAAGTGGTTAACACACAGTGATTACTTAGGAGAGGTCTTGTGTTCGAATCCTGTAAGCAACACTTTATTTTGTCAGTTAAATAACTTACCAAAAATGGAAATCTCCTTAAACTTAAAATTAAGGAGCTCTTTAAACTTAATAAAAGAGGTAGACCTAAATGAATTAGTAAGCAGTAAGATTAACTTTCTATTAGAATTTTAAATTGCATTTAATACATCTTTATAAAATATAAGTTATACACTTTATTAATAAATAATTATACATTATTAGAAAACTTTTAAATCAATTAATACACCCTAACGACCTCTAATATACGCCTTTAAGATACATATTAAAAAAACTCTTTTATTAATAGCAATATTACCCATATTACCATACGACAAAAGCTTCAATCTATACCATCTCTTTGATCTTGGGAAACAGATAAATATGAATCATGACAAACATTGAACAAATAAATTGATAACTGAATCAAAATTCAATGAATAATTTCCTGAAAAGAATAGTAAAACAATGAGATAATGGACAAAACCTACTGACATCATTTGTCGTCTTCCCTAAATTCTCTTCGAAACGCGGCACGCCGCTAGCGTTGCCACACCGGCGTTCACAGCTACGTGTCCGTCGATTCCTTCCACTACATAAACACCAACTCAACAGAACTCAATTTCAGACCAAGATGGCAAATATCTCGACAATTTCATTCTCAATAGCAATTTTAATTTTGATTTCGAGTTTTGTAGCGAATGGAATTCCAGGAGGAAGGACGAAGGTAACGGATGTGAAGACGAACAAGGAGATTCAGGCGATCGGAAAATACTCGGTGGAGGAGTACAACCGGTTACGGCGGAGCACAGCGGCGGAAAACGACACAGAGCTGAGGTTCTCGCGAGTGATTGAGGCGGAGAAACAGGTGGTTGCCGGATTGAAGTATTATTTGAAGATTGAGGCGTTTCCGAAGAGTGGAGATCCGAAGGTGTTTGAGGCGGTTGTGGTGGTGAAACCGTGGCTTCGGAAGAAGCAGTTGGTGACATTTGCGCCGTCGTCACCACCGGTGATTTCGCAACGGGTTTGGTGAGTTTTGGAGGGAATTTCATGGGTGATGTATAATGTACCGAACACCTGCTTCGGTTTTTTCTCTGTGTAATATGTGTACTAATAAACGGGTAAAATTTTAACTTGAATTGGAGAACATCAGTTAGTGTTGCAATGATAATCCATATAAATCATTTACCCCTAATATTTTTTTCTTTTGTTCATCTGTCATGGGTGATAAGTATATGAGTGGGCGGGTTCCACATGGATGACTGGTATACCTAGTACGTGAATATGTGAAAGTGAAACTGTTTGATTTGATTTAACGTAAGGTATACATGACCGTGAAATGTATTATAGTTTATAGTATAATAAATAAGTAGAAATCGCACTAGAAGTTCATGTTTTTATTGACAATATTGCATAAGAGTTATGGAAAAAGTTGCCGATGGAACCTCGTCACTAACGTATGAACAAATTCCCTCAACTTCCCAATTAATATATATGTCAGTGGATTTTTTTTTGTGAAGATGTAGCAATGTCAAAAAAAATAAAAAAAAAATGGAAGAATAAAGTTAAGGGTGATCGGGATTACGGTTTGATATTACCGTAATTTATTTTTATTCGATGTTGGTAGTTTTAGAAAACAAAATATTATTGATTTTCTTGCTCTGTATGCGGTTTTGTGGTTAACTCATAGAAATCCGCAATGTGTGATTTCGTGGGTTGATTGGATTAAAAACCCTTTGTTTTAACGGTTTAGTAAATTGCTAAACCTCGTAACATATTTTTGCAGTTTAATTTTTTTTTTTTGTTAATGGTAGCGAAATCAAGGTTTATGAGAAAGTCAACGAAGTTTCTATGATGTTCTATCTTTGCGTAGTCTTGGTATACAATATCACAATAAGTGATACATTGTTGATTTCATTATTTTTTAGACAAAAAATTATAATGAGCTTAATGAATTAAAACGGATAATAAGTAGATGATGAGTTTAATCTCTTTAAAATAAATTGATGTTAATAGTATTTAAAAGTAAAAGTAAGGTCAAACTGGTCATTTCAATATATTAAAGGAAATACTTATTAGATATGAGCTCACTACATTTTACCAAATAAGGTAAATTATTGAAGTGTGTCAGTTATTTTGAAATTGACAAAAATGTATATAATTCAATGTGATACAAAGAAAATGTAATTTTGTATTATTAATGGTTGTATCACATCAAATAGCTTAAAACTAAGGGTGTAACTGAGTTGAGCTGAGTTCTACCAAGCTCAACACTCGACTCGAAAACTAAATTCGAGCTCGATACTTGACGAGCCTCCATTTCTATGCTTGAGCTCGAGTTCGGTGAATGTATTGACACTTTTGAGTTCGATTAGACTCGGCTCGATTTTTTTATTATCATTAAAAAATGTTGTAATAAGTTGATTTGAAATAATAGAATTGATATATGGGGTAAAGTATGTTATCTTTTTCTTTGTATACAAAATCATATCTAATGTATATAAAAAGAGTTAAAATTGTAATTTTATAGAAGCTCAATTAGGTTCGCAAACCAGAGGTGGTGGAACTATAATTTTTCATCAGCAGTAGCACCCTTGTGGGGATGAAAATGGCAGAGGTCAAGGGAGTTGTGTTCTCTTGCAGGGTCCCAGGAGCAGCGCCCCTAGTGGCATCCAAGGAGCAGTGCGTCGAAACAAAAATAAATTTTACATAAATGACTTTATTGCATAAACACCATGTTTGATTATATACATAAAGTCTTCAATAACTAGTTATTAATTTCATAAATCTACAAGAAAATTAAAAAATTTATAGCCCTAAAACTATAAAATTACAAGACACACACTTTGGATTTTTTTTTTATTTAGTTTAGATTTTTTTTTTGTTTGGGCTTTGAGTTTGGACTATTAGTTAATACTTTAGTTCTTTTTATGATTGATTTGGGCTATTGATAGTTTTTTTAATCCGGTGGAAACACTGCACCGTAATACCCAAAAAAATCTCACAATATCATCATCGGTATTGTGCACGAGACTTGTTTCGTCAAGAACTGTGATTGGCGAAAACAGACGGGTATATATGATTGTGGACATTACTAGGCTGATCATTTTGTTGTGGAATTCCATATTGATTTAGGTCAATAACATTGAGGATAGTTACACGGTTTTGATACACCTACCATGTATATATCGGTGAAGAACAGGATGATAGAATTGTAAGGATCCGGTGATGATTTCTGGAGTCATAGATTGTAAATAAAAAGGATGAATGGTGAAAAATTGATAGGCTCGTATAGGCATGTCGTGAATGTACACATAGTATGGTGCAACTTCGGTGTGATGATTTCTTTCCTTTGAAGCAACTTGAAATCTTGAAAAATAAACACAATCTTGAAGAAGATGAAGATGTTTTGGGTTGGGTTGGCTTGATCAAATCTTGAAGAAAAACAATCTTCAACAAAAAGACAATCTTGAAATCTTGAAGAAAATACAATCTTGAAGAAGAATATGATGTTTTGGGTTGGGTTTGCTTGAAATCTTGAAGAAAAACTCAATCTTGAAGATGATGATGATGTTTTGGTTTGGGTTGAAGAAAAACACCTTTGAAGTTGATCTTGTAAGAAAGTCGAAGTCTTGTAGTAACAAAGAAGTAGATTCGAGAAGAAATAATGCTTCACTCTTACAAAGCGGACAAACATTTCGTACACGTAACCAATCTTTGATACATTTTGAATGGTACCGATGTTTGCATTGCAGCTCGCCGAGTTTGTCGTTTTCAAACTCGTCTTGACATATCACACAAATTTCATTATCTTGATCATTAAGTTCACAATAGTTGCTTATCTTGAGATTCTTGAAAATCTGTGTGTTGGTTAGTCTAGTGGTTGAATTCACAGATTCTTGTCGATTAATATCGTCTGATATTATCACAATATCATCATCATCGGTATAGGGCACGAGACTTGTTTCTGGTCGAAAACTGTGATCGGCGAAAGCATAGATGTATGGATGATTATGGACATTACTAGGCTGATCATTTTGTTGTGGAATTCCATATTGATTTAGGTTAATAACATTGAGGATAGTTACATTGTTTTGAAACACATACCATGTATACGTGTGAAGAATAGGATGATAGAATTGTAAGGATCCGGTGATGATTTCTAGAGTGAAACATTGTAAACATGGGCGGTGCCAAGGGGTGGGTAGTTGCCTACCCCAATTTTTTTTATTAGTATAAACTTTTATAAGTTAGTTTACTTTTTCGTTTTTGCTAATCAAAATATGTATTAAATATGGGCGATAACTATTGCAAGTTGTATCTTATCTCTGACTTGCACAAAAAATGTTTGCCCACCTTTAAACAAATTCAGGAAGTCAAAAACTTTTGCCCACCTCTGAATAAATTTCTGGTACCGCCCCTATTTGGAATTCCCCGTGTTTGAATTAATTCTCATTTCTTAAGTGATTCTACAAATCGTTTCCTCCAAATGTTACATCGGACATTATATCATTTAATCAAAATTACCCTATAATATAATTGTAGTTCAATTTTCCATCAGATTACTATTCACAAAATAATAGACGACGTTAAATGGTTACTAAACTGTTCGGCTTTAAATGGTTATTAAACTCTTCGAAATCTTCGGTGTAACAAAAGGGAACTTTCACAATTTTCCATAAACACCCTATAATAGGGGTAATTTTGTAAGTATATGTTATAATTTAATTTTCACTCCTATACTTTTTATTAATTACAAAATAATTATAACTATTAACATAGTTTTTATATTTGAATAAACGAAATGAGATATTTGCTTTTTTAAAAAATTACCACTAAAAGGTTATTGAAATACAATCGCAGATAGTCTAATATTATAATACTTCTGATTTTTACAGATCTTATATTATAATATATGTATTTTTAAGTCGGTGCTGATTCTTTTGATTAAGTTTCATTATGCAAAAGTAACATTTTAAATATTTTGTAACATCACCCTTTACTAGATTGTATCTTCTTGGTTTTTTTTAGAGTTGATGATACATGGATTACTAACAAAATTTCATGTTTTCTATACAATGGTACTTTATGATAAGTAACGTTAATTTATGAAAACTAATGGAATCCAACTAATACTTATTTAAAAAAAACAATCAACATAATCTATATTTTATATAAGAAAACTTCATTAAGAAATGCAAAAGTAGTACATTCATTGATCATAGAAAGAAAATGTTGCTAAATTATACCCGCAGCAACGCGCGGGCATTACAACATTTGTTTGCAATATTTTCAAGGGCTAAACCGTGCATTTAAATGCACCCATACATGTTTCTGCGCAACTGTTTATCTGGAAGTATACATACCCATCCAATATTTTTTTTGCCGCAACGTACATTCCGTTTTGTATCATTGTTCCTGTTGTGCCGTATGCACTAGAAAGTTGTAATGTTTAAATTTGAAGTTAAGAAAAATGTCCCAAATGGTGACAAATTGCAAGTAATTTTCACATCTAGACTAATGCCACTATTAGGGGTATGCATGGGGCGGTTTTAGGCTCAAACCAAACCCAATCCGCTAATTTTGGTTTTACGATTTTCAAACCCAATGGTTTCAGTTTCTAACGGTTTCAGTTTTAACGGTTTTTAGCCTTTAACGGTTCGGTTTCGGCTTTAAAACCGAATCCACCTCGTTTTAAACGTAGATATATAATTTCGTGCACTAATCTTCATTTTTTTTTTAGAATTACATATAAATTTCAGTAACAATATCTAATTTACAACATTATGTTCAATGTCTAATAACATATTTCAACAATGAATATCATTTTCATTCAAACTATAAACGTAATTTGTGGCATATAATATCGATATAAACATTAATGAACCGTAGTCGATGGGCTTTCAAATATTTAAATAGGTCGACTTCTATTTAAAAATATATATAATATATTAAATTTTAGTGGGGCGGTTTTTAGTTAAATCCGAAACCGAACCGAATCCATCTGTTTTTAAAAAATCTAAAACCAAACCGTCGGTTTTGAAATGGTTTCGGTTTTAACATACTGGTTTTATCAGTTTTAGCGGATTGATTCTTGTTTTTCGGTTTTTATGCTCACCCCTGGGCCACTATCTTCTAAGTTACAACTTATAACTAAAGCTGAGTTGATGCCACTTAGGTTGTTCAAAACACAACCACCAACTTAATCAAATTGATGTATATATGAAGCCATTATTGATTCAGGTTATACACGAATACTAAAGAGCCGACATATTTTGTAACATACCTAGCCGCAATCATACAACCAACCAGAGGTAAGGTTTTATACTAACAAATACTAGAAAAGTGCATAATCCTACATAAACCATAAATAGTAATTACCTCACCAACCTATCTTCAACTAACCAAAGGTTTGTTTGTACATAATAATCCTTAAATAAGTCATACATTAACCAACCTTCCAAATCGTATATACTTAACAGTTTTGTTTTGATCAATCAACAAATGCACCATCTTAATGATCATACGGATATTCAGAATCGTGTTCCTTCACTTTAAAATGTTGCGGTTGTTGACCGCTGCAGTGTAGATTCCACATCTTAAAGTATGCTCGTTCTAGATTCCTCACCTGAAAATATAACAAATTTCACGAATTATATCAAATTAATAACCAAGACCCATGTAGCATACACAATCTCCTTAAAACATGTAGAGGTGGCAAATTGGACAGGTCAACATTGGGTTGACCACATACTTGTTGGCCAACATTTGACTTATTTATAACCTGAATCAGCCCATAAGAAAATGGGCCACTCACCCAGCGTGGCGTATCAAATAGAGGGCAAGTGAGGCGTGATGACTTGAGTCTCTTTGTAAGATCTTGCAGTTTAGAGGGATTTAAAGCTAGATATACTGCTCTATCTTCATACTCTTTCATGCTTCATATATCAAAACAAACAAAAGTTAGTTACATTTTTCAACTCGGTTACCAATTTATTTAAATGGTTATATATTTCATTAAATACTAAAAATGTGGTTTGACTGACTTGTTGACAATCATGTCGTCACCAAGTCCAGTGGCTAAACAGAGTGAACCAGCAACCCTAGTGGCCATTTTCTCAAGAGGTAGGGTCACCATTGGTAGACCAGCCCACAGAACATCTGTTCCTGTTGTATGTGCATTGCATAGCGGTCTGCTCCATCAAATCAAACTCAATATAAATAAATCTATTAATTAAAAATAAAAAAAACTTTTGTTAAAAAAAAAATTCAAGAAGCATACGTGTCGAGGCAAAGATCGGCTAGTGAACTGCGTCTGATGTGCTCGTTTTTCATAGCAACATCTGTGAAAATAATTTGGTCTGGCTTAACACCTTGTGCAGCAGCATCTACATAAGAGATGAACATGATTTTTTAATAATAAAAATGAACTAAGATAATTACAACTATTTATTAAATAATACATGACATAACATACAGTTGCGAAGTCTCGTTTCACCAGCAGCTGGGAATCTAAGAAGCCAAAGTGCACTGTTGGGAACACGTTTCAGAATATTGCACCTAAAACAGAGTAATTATGTTATGTTATGTGTTGTCTAGAAATAAATTGATCTTCAAATAAACACAAATTTTACCATGTGATAAATATTTCAGGGTCCATCTTATATAGCTGATTGAAACAACCAAATATGAATTTGTCTTCAGGCAACCCGTATGCAGACCGTTTTGGTCGAGAACTCGGGTCCAGTACATCAAGATTTTTCTGCACCCAAAAATAACAAACATTATGCTCACACCAACCCATATATGAACTCAGGCTGCAATTCATTGATAATGGGTCGAATTGGTAAATGAAAAAAGTCAACTTAAAAACAGAACAGATGAAATTAGTCAAGCAGGTCATATTACCTGCTTATAATCGTTGACAAAGTAACAATGAGGAAGATGCACAAGTTTCTCAGAGTATATATGGGAGAATTTGAGTGGGGAAACAAACTGTCATATAACTTCCAAAATTTTAGTATTCACTAAAGATGATACTCCCTCCGTCCCTAAATAAAGTTCCCATTTCTCTTGGGCACAACTTTTTAGGAGATAGTTAGTGGTGGGGTATTTGATATTACTTTTGATTAAAATATAAGGTTTGATTGGAGAGAGAAAGTGTTTTAGGAGATAGTTAGTGGTGAAAGTATTGAAAATAATATTATTATATTAAGTGGGCCCCTTAAGTTTGTGAAATGGGAACTTTATTTAGGGACAAAACTTGAAGGATAAATGGGAACTTTATTTAGGGACGGAGGGAGTATATAACATACAGTAGTAGAAAAAAGAAAAAAAGAAAAAAGAAAGAAACTGCCTTGCTGACCTCATCGGTGACCAGATATTGTATGTAATTGGCCCCAGTTGTCCCTGGAAATCCCATATACGAGACCTGAATAGGAGCAGGTTGCATGGCAAATATTTCATTTCTAGCCCCCTGAAATTACATGCAGATCACAAAAGAACTACATTTAGGACTAACATATTAAAAAAAGTAAGGTATTTCAGTATTTTAATAAGTTTAGTTTAATAAAACCTTGGTATAACCGTTAAGGTTGATAAGTATTTGTATCTGATCCTCGTTTATCAACCGAGCAATCAAATCTGATGTCATTGCTGACACATCCTTAAAATGCTCAGCTTCTGACTGAGTACGCGTTCGCCATTCACTACCATCGTTTGGACTCAAAGCATAGCAAAATACCTAAAACTAAATATTATAAGCCAGAATTTGTAATAATAAAAATATCAAGATTAAAGAGTAGAAGAAAAACCTCAATATTTTCTCTGTTATGCATGCCAAAAACCGAGCCCATGAGATGGGATAAAGGATGGTTTCCAAAATCACTGCTCACATATCTACAACAAAAACAACAATTAGTTATTGGAATTTAGATTTTTTATTTTTATTTTTAATTTTCAGTTTTTTAAACGTACCCGATTTTGAGCCGTTTGTTACCTCCCGTACTCTTTATTGCTAATGGCAAAGGATGGTTGAAAGCAGGAAGAGAAAAACGACTTGCTACAACAGTACAATGTGCAGCATACTTCCGGCTAAAAAACACAAAATATAAATTCCAAAATTATTATTATTATTATTATTATAAATACTGTTTTTTAGACAGAAGTTGTTTCGGGTAGACCAAAAATTACCTGATTTCAAGTGCAAGAAGAGGATCAAGCGGGTAGGCAATTGCATGGAACGGTTGTACACTTGGAATTACTGATGTCTGTAAAAAAAATACTTACAGCATTAAATTAAAACAGATATTGTATATACCAAAACAGGGCAAATTGTACATAAAGTGAAATCATTTCAAGTACAAAACCTTAATCTGCCTTCGAAGAATTCCATCTACTTCAACAAACATCCTCTTTCTGTCATCCCAGTCACACACACACTATGGACAAGATCGCAAAACAAATTTAAAAATAATAATTTAAAAATCAATCTTTTTCACTTATAAAAATTATACCTGTAATGTGTGTAGCAGATTACAAGTGGCTTCAGGGAAATCAGGACGTATAGCTAATGCTTGTCTGTAGCTTTTAATAGCAGCTTCAACATGTGCACTACATTTTCCATATCATAAGTTCAAATAAATATTAATTATATATATGTATGTATATATATATATATATATATATATATATATATATATATGCATACGTGTCTTTGTAAGCTGAAGCTAGATTTGCATGAGCTTCTGCCATGTTTGGACGAATAATAATTGCACGTGAATAATCTTGAATTGCTTCATTCACTCTCCCAATTTCTTTATAAGTATTCCCACGATTAACAAGACCATCAGCTGCAAGAGGATCGATCCGAAGAACTTCATTGTAGCATGTTATCGCTTCAGCATGATTACCCTATTATTTAATTTAATTTAATTTAATAATCAGTTTTTGGAGTACATTTGTTGTTATATAATAACAGAAAACATTTGTTACCTGCTGTTTGTATATTATTGCAAGATTGTTAAAAGGGGCGGATAGACCGGTGGTTACAGATAAAGTTGCTTTGTAACATTGAGCAGCCGCAGTCATCATGTTCCTGTACAAGTTTCAGAATTAGGGATGATTTGCGTAATAAAAAAAGTTGAGGGTACGAAAACTGTAATTTCAAACAAACTACAGGGACCATTTATGTAGTTTACTCTTTTGTTAATGTGAAATAAGTAACATACCATTCCATGTATATATTTCCAAGGTTAGTGAGTGCTTGAGGATGGCTAGGTTGCAGAGATAGGCATTGCTATTTATAAAATTAATTAATTAATCAATATTAAAATGGGAAATGTGAAGCTAGAAGCTATAAAGAAAACACCAGCAATAACATACACGATAGCAATGAATGGCTTCCTCAACTTTACCACCATCCTTAAGAGCATTACCCTAATTAACAAAAGATTGATATTAATAACAAGATTAATAAGAAAGGTTCGATCAATATTTCAGAAAAAAATAAACTCACGAGATTATTATATGCTTCCAAAAATCCAGCATCAAGAGCAATTGCCTGTTTGTAGTGGTTAACTGCCATCTCCAAATTACCTTGCTCATAATATATACTAGCTAGATTCCCTGATTTAATGTGAAAATTAAAAACAATAATAAATATTTTGTGCATATAAAATTAGGCACAAACTAGAACAGTGTGCTCACCATAAGCCATAGCATAATCTGGTTTGGACTGAAGAGCACGCTGATAACAGACAATAGCTTCAGCAGACATTCCCAACGCCTGTAATAATAATAATAATTAATTTAGACAAAATCTTAATCTCAAGATCCTTAAATAAGAAAATAATAATAACTAATTTACAAAAAAATAATAAAAAAAAAATTCCTCACCTTGTATACATTCCCCAAGTTCAAATATGCATCAGAAAACGTTGGTTTCAGCTTCACTGCCTCCTGAAAGACCCAACAAAATATTAAAAAAAAAAAAAAAAAAAAATCAATATGTAAACAATTTAGCAAAATAATAATAGCATTATTTAATATGTAATTTGTAAGTTTAGTTACCTTGTAATACTGAAGTGCCCTACTAAGATCACCAGACTCCATAAAAAGTCCAGCAAGATTAGACCATGCAATTGCAAAATTCGGTTGAATACGTAATGCCTCCAGATAGCAATTGTATGCCTGTTTAAAAAAATATTTCTTGGTATATTGCAAGGAGTTTTTATCACCATAATGTTGATAAAAAAAAGACTGATTCTTCATTTTTACATACAAATAGATGCAACAAATGAACAACAGACCTAGCAGTCAAAAAGAAGAAAAAAAACAGAGTACAAAAAGGTCTATCAGAAACACTAGAAGATGATTGATTTACGACACACATTTGACTCAATAAATTATGATATATGATCCACAATTAATGGAATAAAGACTTATAGTTATGACTTATGAGATAATAGTAGAAAGAAATATGAAATTTCTTACATCTTGAACCAAACCTTGAGCTTTCATCAAGTTCCCAAGGTTACTGTGAGCATCGACCTACAGAATCAGAGAAATAAGAAACCGTTACCAAACTTTCAGGTAACTTTTTTATAAAAAATGATAAAAAAAAAAGGAAAAAGGAAGTATAAATAGCTACCAAATGAGGGTTTAATGAAAGAGCTTGTCGACAACATTGAGCAGCTTCAGCAAGCCGTCCTTTTCGCATGTATGCACTTCCCAAGTTTGACCATGCATCCGCAAAATTTGGGCGCAACTGCAGATATCATAATTGACTAATTGAGTTGACTTTTTATTGGGCCAATTGTATAACATTTTGTGTTATTGTGTATAAAGTTGTCTACTTTTTCTTTAAATGATCCATTCTTCCCATTTATAAGTGGTTTCTAGTGATAAAATGCTCCAGATTCATTTGGGATGTGATCTAACTGGTAATGTTTCAAGTAACTAGGTAATATAGTAAATATATACATATTTAAATATCACTAGAATATTGCATACCTCAATAGCAACCAAATAGTAACGGATAGCAACATCAATATTGCCCTTTTCCTGTACGGTCAGAACAATTGCATAATTCACAATGTTTAAAAGAACATAAAAAAGAGAGAACTATGGACCATTAAATCAAATAATTCATATCACCTTCCATGCATTTGCCATATTCCCATAGCATTCAGCAAAATTCCGATCAATAAGTAAAGCTTCTTCATTTTTTGCTATGCATAAATCAAACTCGTGTAACTGAAAAGATGATGAACACATCTTATCAGAGCTATCCTAATGTTATATACAGAAATTAATCAAATTTGCAGCTCGAATTGACCTAACCTGATAATATACTGCACCAAGGAGAAGAAGATTATCTAATCGCATAGGGTTTCTATCATAAACAGCCTTACTATGATCTAAAGCCTGTCTAAAATCTCCAGATTTGTAACTCTGATGAGCAACAGACATAAGCATCTCTTCAGTAGCTGTTAAAAATTCAAAATTCACATGTGAATCACACAGTTCCAAAACCCTAAATAGTTTATCGAAACAAAAAATTCACCTTCACGAGACTCCAGTCCTTGCAATAGTTTAAAGCTGCCATTTGACGATGCCGGAACAACTTCCGATGACAATACATACGAAAATTCTCGGTGATGATCACCATTGTTATAAGAAACCCTAGCAGCTTGCTGCAACAACTGTTGTTGCTGTAGAACTTGCCGTTGATCGCTCTGTAACGACAACATAGCTGATCGGCCGGAAAACACACAATTCGCCGATCGAATATCTTCAATTTTCAACAAAATTTCACGGAACGCACCGGTGATGGAAATACCGTTTCATACAATTAACAGCAAATTAATGAAATTAAACAGACGATGATGATTATCTCTCTCTCGTTTCCGTAGCGAAGAAGAACAAGAGAGAGAAACAATTTTCAGTGATGGAATGAAATTGCCACGAAATCAAGGGTTTGGTTCGTACCCACCGTGCCGAATGGAATAATTGAATGATTTGATTATATTTGGAAGGTATTCAGTGGTAATGTGACACGTATAGTTTCTTCAAAGGTGGTGGAGTCTTCTATGGAGGTTGAGATTAGGTACTGGTCAACGATTCTGACCTAGAAAAACTATACCCACATTTTGTCTTGTTAATCGTACACGTTTAACTTCGGTAAGTTTTGCACTTTATCACTAACTTTTTAGGTACTCAAAGATTTCATTCTTAACTTTTTAAAATCATGAAAATCGTCTATAACTTAATTAGTTGTCTCACATACGGTCCCTAACTCTAACGTTTGTTAAAAAATACCGCCGTGAGTAACAAAGGAGGTAAATGACAAATGGAAAATACAAGTTGAACGCCATATAGCTAGGATTGTTACATAACTGATTATAAGATTAAGGGTGCGCTTGGTTACGGGAGAACGAGAAAGGGATAGGCAAAAGGAATACTAAAGAATGTAATGGGCATTCCTTAGCATAAGTAACATTGCTTGGTTCAAATAAATGACATTCCTTATTATTCCTTGTATGTGTATGTGTACGCATGTGTGTGTACATGTGGGTGTATGTATGTGTATATGCATGTATTTGTGTGTATATGTGTGTGTTGTGTAATACATGTGTAATAAAATTTCATTACCCCCAATTTGTTGGGGATTGCTTCATTACCCACTAGTGGCTAATCATTAATAGTATTATGGGAAACCAAGAACATTTTTTATTACCATTCCCTACCCCTTAATACCCCCAACAAGCACCCCTAAGAAAATTGCAACTTGTTATTACTAATCAACTTTCATAACAAAACTTACAAGATCTCCTCATGAAACCTCAACTAACTAAGCACGTGCGATCTTATAAATAACTAAACATATTTTCTAGTTATTAACCATGACTAGAGATCAAGATACCGAATAAAAATTTGATCATCATCATGCCTTGCTATCAATCGTCATGGGCACCGCATCTTGCTTATTCTGCAGTTTTAACAAGTAATACAATTAATAACAAACAATATTTACATTTGAATTTTCAGAAAAAGATAATACATAAATATATTTATCGCGACTTACAGCAGAATTAAGGTGCTCGGTTTTGTTCATTTTTGCGAAAATATTGCCGTAAAACTGTGCGTCTTTCTTGTTATACTCCTTCACCTTTTCTCTCAAGAGTTTGTACTCTAATTTCACATCCCTAATCCATAAGCAATTCATGTACCAAAAACCAAATTCATACAAAGGTTTCCGAATAATTTCAAATAAAAAATTAGGGTTGCAAGATGGGCAGGCTGGGTAACGAGTCAAACGGGTCGGGTTGAAAAAAGTCATCTTTTTGTATGGATCTGAAACGGTCTGATAAGCAAACACTATTTTGTTCTTTATAAAAAAAGGTTGTAACATAAATAATTATGCATTGGAAAGTTATTTTGAGCAACTTTCAACCCGCTTGACCCTTTCGACCTCTTTGACCCGTTCCCATTTCATCTTAACTTTTTTAAAAATGGCCCGTTTGAGATTACCTATTATCAGGATCAATCTCGAGTGCTTTCTTGATATCCGTTTCTGCAAGTTCCAAATCAACTTGATGAATATACGCTTGTGCTCTTCTGTAAAGGGCCTTAACATTTTTGCTGTCAGCATCCAACACTTTTGTGCACAGTTTTTCTGTTTGTTTGTAGTCTTTTAACTTTAATTTGCATGCAGCATTGTTTAAATTACAACTCATTTTTAGCACTTTTGCCTGTTGTTTCTCGTCTTCACTAAAAGCCGAATCATATTCAATGAAACTAAGAGCCTGCATCATTAGTAACGTGCTACTATTAGATACTAAAAATGGCTTTGTGTCCATTAATGACCTCATAAACCCACAGTATCCTGCTGAGGTGGCAAGTGACCTGTCATTTTAACTGCCACGTCATCAGTTTATAAATACTAATTTACCTTCTCGTATCTCTTTGAAGCTCTCTCGTATTTTTGTTTCTTGAAAAGGGTATTCCCTTCTTCTTTCTTTCTCCCCGAAGTTTCAATCTTTTCTTGTGTAGTTAGTTCCCACGAGTCTTTTTCCTGTATTCAACACAAAATCTTCAAGAACGATAAAAAAAGATCAAAACTTTAGCATAAAGATGGGTATAAATAGATTCAAATATGTACCTTTTCAAATGAGATCAACTCAACATCATAATACACAACCGAATTTGCAGGAACGATAACAGATTCTTGATGTGTTTCGGTCAAACCAAATGCATATTCCGGATGAATAGTCAACAATGCAACTTCACCCTTCTTCATGGTCTTTACACCTTTCTCAAGTCCATCAATAACTTGTTCTGTCATATAAACCCAACCCTATTTGTAGTTAGCTCACTTAAATTCCATTTGTTAAAAAAGATAACATGATCGTTAAGTTTAATGGAAAATGGCACTCACCTTCGTCTATTTTGAACTCGAATGGTACCTCGTCATACCCTTTCTTCATAAACACGGTTCCATCTTCGAGCTTCCCGATCAGTTTCACTATAATGAAAAAAAACAAAAGAATCAATATGGTAATCAAGTTTAGATGCAAGAATTTCAATTCGTTGACTTATGAATGTGTTGCGTTTTATTTCAAACGGGCCAAATAAAAAAATGACAAGTTAATTTTATTACACCAAATTAAAAGATAATGAAAAAGAAGAAAACCTTGAACGATTGCACCGTCGTTTGGGCGGTCATAACCTTCTCCCTCCTTGAAGATTTTCTTTGAAACCTTATTATCCGTTGTAACCTCGGAAATGGTTTTCCATGAAACCAACTCAACCGTTATTTGAAGGGTGGTGTTTGGTAGCACAACACATTCGTTATCACCACTTGCTTCCCTACCAGTCTCCCCAAATGCATCTGTGACAAAAAAAAAAAATTAATGTAAAAAATATGCCAACAAGATTCAATCTTTGTGCATATTAAATAAAATTGGCAACAACAAGAAGGATACCCAATCCCGCCAAATGCAAGGTAATTAAATAAATTTGGCATTTTTGTAATTGTTAAAGTTACAAATATCTTACATTGTGACTTCACAGTAAGGAGGGATTTTTCTCCCTTCTTCATGGTTTTCACAGCTCTTGATAAAGCAGGACAGAAACACCCTGCACAAAATGTTGTATTTGTAGTTTAACATCTTTTTGACTAATAATCGACTAACTAAAAATAACTAAAAAGTAAAAATAAAAAACAATATCATCTTTTAGATTCGAGTATATGTACATCGATTTGCGTATTCCTATGTTAGCTAGCATCATCGAAAACGTTGAAGAAAAGAAAACATAAATGAGAAACGATTACCATCCTTCACTATGAACTCGACTTGTTCTGATTGTGTAACTAAGCTTCCATCCTCGAGCCTAGCCTCATACTTGACTGCATAACAACAACCCATGTCACAAAAATATTAGAAAGACCATCTACATAATTGGAATTGGACCCTCTAATTATCTTATCTTATTTATTTTATTCGCTAATAGTTATTAGTGTCCAAATTAGATCATTAAAAGATGCAATTCTCCAAAAAAAGTTGTTCCATAAATGATTAAAAAATTCAAATATCAAATTTATATATACAAATTATTGATTTATATGATCCAACTGGATGTAATTAATGACTATAGCAAAAAACATTTGTACAGAAAATAAATATAAAAACAATAGGATTTGGGACGCTTTATACACTTATAATACACTTTAGTCTAACTTTCAACCTATTCATGACTAAATGGGTTGAAACTGCCATTTTATGCATCGTGTATAAAAATATCAAACAACAAACGATGAACATAAAACGTACTTAGTACTTCATCCGCATCTTTAGGAGTTTGCCAACTCTCTCCTTCGGTCAATATGGTCTTCAAAATGCCTCCATCTTTGCATAAATCCTTCACTTTAGTCCACGAAAGCAACTCGATTTCAAATTCAAGTGTTGAGTTTGGGGGAATGGTTGGCGGTGACCCCGATTCACCGTACGCAAGTGCAGGAGGTATTGTGAAAAGGGCCTTTTCGCCCTTTTTCATCGTCTTGATACCATCATCCCATCCTTGGATCACGTGTCCTGTAAATGGGATCCACGGTCACATTTAAGTAGACCAAAAAATGTATTCTATAAGTGATTATTGAAACAATTAGTTTAATTGATGTTTTTCTTCCATTAACTTTTAATTTTATCCAAATGGACCAAATATGATTATTTTGACATCAACTAGACGAAATTCATAAACATCGAAATTGTTAATCAAACAATAAAAATGGGTTGTTTTTTTTTTTTTTTTTTTTTGTTATTTCGGCCTCGTTATGTAACAAACTTTAATGGTTAATGTATGAATTTAGTTTCAACAATCCGAAAGATGAAATAGAGCTTTAAATTGTTGAAAACTACTCTTACCGAGCCCAATCTTGAACTTAAATGGCATCTCCCTATCAAAACTTGAATCAAACCGAGTTCCATCGAGTAAACTTCCCACATAGTGAACTGCAAAAATGAATCAGAACTCCATAATTAAATCCTACAACAACCGACACGGTTTTTCTGTTTGAATCTAAGGTGGTATTTGTTTGCAGCTTAATGGAACCATTCAGCGCTTAATCAGCAAAAAACTGCTGAATCATTCTTCATTATAACATATGCTGAATCATTAAGCAGTCAGATTTCTTATAAACAAGTTACTCACATTCAAAACAAGTTTTATACAAAACCTCTTAATCATACAGACCGTTCAATCATTCAGCACTTAATCATTTTGTTTCTATCAAACAGCACCTAAGTTTTGTAATTGAATACCCAGATCCAAAGTTATCAGGATGATGACATGATTCATAAATACAAAGTCTAAAGTGTCTAATTTGGGTTTATTCCAGCAAACGTAACATATGTTCTCTTTTTTTTCGTCATAATATACTTGCATTTGATGCAATCATATGTAACGAAATTACATCAATTGGTAAAAAATGGAGAAATTGTTATTTTATACTATACAATTACAATGAGAAATGTCAAACTATATGGAATTGTATTATACTTACAAAAAGTGTCACTATAGTAACACTTTTGATCGTGTCATAATACACATGTTATAGTAAATTAAATTTTGTAATAAAGGTTTTTCAAATGCATGCTCAAACATTAGGTGCAATTTACTAAACATAAAATTTCCGTTAAACAAATAAAGTTTAAAGTTTATTAATATTATTTTAATAAAATTGAGGAAATAACTGGTTTATTAGATGGACTAAAAATCCTTCTAATAATTGAGTACATTAAATTATACTCTATGCCAAGTTTAATACTCCGTATATTTACTATTTACATTTAGGTCTTTTTCATGTGTGTCCTAGGGACATACTATTACAAGCATTTAATTCACTTAAATTTACTATTGAAACGGAAAAGGTTATTTAATGCATCTCCGAAAAAGGTAAGAATTACACATCATTAATGTTTATCAATCTATATTTTAAAAATTATAAGTTAGTTTAATGACATAATCATGTGCCCTTAGTCACATATTAAAAAATCCCTTTACATTTACATGTAGTTTGCCTGTAGACATAACAACTAAGCATGTTGCATTTAGTGACACTTTAGTGCAATTAAAACATTAAATACCGAAAGAAGAAAAATATGTATAAAAACTACATACCTTCAACTTCATCGCCATTAATGGGGGTTTCATACCCATCACCTTCCTTCATAATCTTTTTCATTAACCCATTTTTTCCTATCTCCTTCTCCTCTGCAACTTTCCCGCCGCTTTCCGGCAAGTCCATGTCACCAATTCCGTCCTCTTCGTCACTGCCGTTGAATTCTCCCGCAGCCGGAATCTCAAACTCATCATCCATTTTTCCAACAAACAAAAAAATCAGTTATATAATATCCAAAATAATTCAGACAAAAAAAACAAAACCAAAGTGATTGATGAGTGAAATGTGAGGTTGTTATTTGATGGATTTTTGGATATGATCTGAGAGGCTGTGATTGAATTATTAAAAAAAACACAAAAAACAGATAAGAATTGACAGTGGTTCTTGTTCTTGCATGGGGGTATATATATTTGCATGAGATTGAAGAAAATAAAATGCAGATTTCCATGGATTTGAGAGCGAGTAAACTGGGATGTTGATGGTGTCTCTTTAATGGCTTCTTAATATGGCTCAAATTAACCAAAACCCCATTACTATTTCAAACAAATTTGATTTTTGGTATCATCTTCATAACAAACACGCCCTTAGTTTTAAATAACTGAAGTTAAGAGATTATTATAAACGAAGAGAAACGTTCAAGGAGGTCCATCATTTTTTGGAAGTCCCAAGGAACAAATCTCCACCATTGATTAATAGGATCTAATGGTCAACATTAATCACATATTTTATACATTGAGGGGTATTTTGGTCATTTTTTAAAAAATAAAAATATTTTTTTTTATTTTTTATTTTTTATTTTAAATTTTTTATTTTTTTATTTTTTTTATTTTTTACTATGAAGGGGTATTTTGGTCATTTGGCACTTCAAAAAATTTTCGATTTTTTTTTATTTTTTATTTTTTATTTTAAAATTTTAAATTTTTTTTATTTTTTTTATTTTTTTTATTTTTTTTATTTTTTTATTAATTTTTTAATTAAAAATTAATATTTATTTGATAAATACGTGTACAACTTAATCACATGTGATTTTAGTGTAAAATCAGGTTTTAGTTAAATCACATGTGATTCAGAATGCAATCACATGTGATTCACTAAGCAATCACATGTGATTCACTTTGCAATCACAAGTGATTCACTATGCAATAACATTACGTGTTATTAATGAAAAATTAATAATTTTAAAAAAAATTAATAATAAAAAAAAGATTTTTTAAAAAAAAAAATTTTAAAAAAAATTTAAAAAATTTAAAAAAAATAAAAAAAAATTCAAAATGACCAAAATACACCTCAACTAAAAATTAAAAAATAAAAAAATAAAAAAAATAAAAAAAATAAAAAAAATAAAAAAATAAAAAAAATTTAAAATAAAAAATAAAAAATAAAATAAAATAAATTTTTATTTTAGTGCCAAATGACCAAAATACCTCTTCATGTATAAAGTATGTGATTAATCTTGACCATTAGATCATATTGATCAATGGTTGAGATTTGTTCCTTGGGACTTTGTAAAAATCATGGACCTCCTTGAACGCAACTCTATAAACCAAACATTAGTACAGAGAAAAGGTTGTTGGTGTGCACCCTAAACTTTAATATTGCGGTCATTACATCAACAAAACAAATTCGCACACAAAGAAAAAAAACCACACCAAAATAAATATTTGTTGGAGCACTCATATTGACGCCGGACCTATTTAATGATTGTTGGTGCGACCAGTTGAAACCCGCAAAATAAAAAAATTTATATTGGTGCGACCTTCATCTTGTATTTTATTGAAGTACCTAACAACAAATTACAAGCAACAACATACAAACAACCTAACAATTACAGCTTAAACCATTTCATGTTGTTTTCTATTTTGAATTCAAGATCTTATAGGTGGATATATAATTTGAATTAACTTGTATTTGTATTTTTAGAGTTATTTTGTTTATGAAATATATAGTTATTGTGTAACTCATTATGTAATTCCTGATAAATACATCATAATATAAAAGATTAAAATTTTAAAAAGATTAAGATAACGATTTGCTTTGATATTTGCTAAATTTGGTATTTTAATTATTGAAAATCACTTAATTTTATACTCCCTCCGTCCCACAAAAAAGTACCCATTTCTCCCTAAACTTTTGTCCCACAAAAAAGTTCTCATTTCTCAAATTGATGGGGGTCCACTCAATAAAATAATACTCCCTCCGTCCCACAAAAAAGTTCACATTTCTATCATAATTTTTGTCCCACAAAAAAGTTCTCATTTCTATTAAATAATATTATTATTATGGGCCCCACTACCAACTATCTCTTAAAAACACTTTCTCTCTCCAATTAACCTTATATTTTAATCAAAAATAGTACCAAAGACCCCACTATCAACTATCTCCTAAATACTTGTGCCCAAAGGAAATGGAAACTTTTTTGTGGGACGGAGGGAGTATAATTTTCAAAGACCCCACCACTAACTATCCATTAACTATCTTTCTCTCTCCAATCAAACCTTATATTTTAATCAAAAGTAATACCAATTACCCCACCACTAACTATTTTCTTAAGACTTGTGCACATGAGAAATGGGTACTTTTTTGTGGGACGGAGGGAGTATAATAGATTATTATTTATTATTGTATTTTTAAAACGGATTACTGTTGTATTACAACTCGTTTCATCTAACAAAACAAAACCAAGAATTTTCATCAACATTGAAGAAAATGATCTGAATCACAGCCGATCCAGGATTCAACACCTTCATAATAACTAGTCTTCTGTCGCTCCTCTCTCAATTTCAACTCCAAATTTACCATTTTTCAGTGACCCCCTTTTAACCATCATCCCCAATCCAAGTTCCCCTAAATTCCCCAAAACCCCACACAAAAAACTTCCAATTTTGCAGAATTAAGATGTCGACGGAGATGGCGAACACCGATCCGGAAGGAATCGACGGAATTCGAATGACCTGGAACGCCTGGCCACGGACAAAAGTTGAAGCAAGTAAGTGTGTGATCCCAATCGCAGCTTCGATCTCTCCGATCCGGCCTCACCCACACATTCCGACGAATCCGTACGCTCCACTCCGATGTAAGACCTGCTCATCTGTGCTTAATCCCTTCTGCCGTGTCGATTTCTCAGCCCTAATCTGGATCTGCCAGTTTTGCTACCAACGGAATCACTTCCCTCACCATTTTTCCGGTATTTCTGAAACTAATGTTCCTGCTGAACTGTATCCTCAATACACCACTATCGAATACGCATTACCTAATCATGACGTGCACCACACGCTCCCTCCACCTGTGTATGTATTCGTGCTTGATACCTGCATGATCGAGGAAGAATTAGGGTTTGCTAAATCGGCGTTACAACAAGCACTTGAATTTCTCCCGGAGAATGCCTTGGTAGGGTTTGTTTCGTTCGGAACGCAGGTTCAAGTTCATGAATTAGGGTATGCTGATATGTCAAAAGTGTACGTCTTTCGTGGATCAAAAGAGATGACTAAAGATCACGTTTTGGAACAATTAGGGTTGAGTGGAGGTTTCTCCGGTGGCCGGAGAGCCGGCGGTGTGCCAGGTCAAGGGTTTCAAAACGGACCAGTACAAGGTGGAGCCTTTCCAAATTCTGGGATTACCAGATTCTTACTGCCTGCTTCTGAGGGTGCATACATTATTCATTCAGTGAGTTATATTACAAATCTAATTTAAATTCAAATCATTTGTTACAAACTTACAAATTAGATGCTTATTAGTTATTAAAATGATAATTCAGCTTTTGGAGGAATTAGGCACAGATCAATGGCCCGTTGCACCTGGTAATCGATCATTAAGGTGTACTGGAGTTGCATTAAGTGTTGCAGCTGGTTTACTTGGGGCTTGCTTACCTGGCACTGGTGCTCGTATTGTTGCATTAGTTGGTGGTCCATGCACAGAAGGCCCTGGTTCGGTAAGCTAATTACCAAATTATTACTTAATAATGTAATTAATAATGCTGTTTATGAATGTTGTTTTTTCCATTTAAATAATATATGAAAATTTATATGAACTTTAATCACTGATTGGCAGATTGTATCTAAAGATTTATCGGATCCAGTTCGTTCACATAAAGATCTGGACAAAGATGCAGCACCATATTTTAGAAAGGCGGTTCAGTTTTATGAGGAACTTGGAAAGCAGATGGTTAGCCAGGGTCATGTTTTGGACCTTTTTGCTTCTGCTCTTGACCAGGTAGATATATAATCGCGTATCTATTTTGATAATATTTTTTGTTAGAAATTAATTTAATTGAGTTTTTTTATATATTGTTAGGTTGGGGTTGCAGAGATGAAGGTGGTTATTGAAAGAACTGGTGGACTTGTTGTTCTGTCTGAAAGTTTTGGTCATTCAGTTTTTAAGGATTCATTCAAGCGTGTTTTTGAGAAAGGGGAAGAATCTATTGGCCTTGCTCATAAGTCAGTATATTATCATTAACATAATTAAATTACATTTTTGAAATTTTTATATTTACTTATTATTATTTTCAGCGGGACACTCGAAATCAACTGTTCAAAGGATATTAAAATTCAGGGGATCATTGGACCTTGCACATCATTGGAAAAGGTAAATAACTAAATCTTAACCGATTATTATTATTATTTTTTTAAATAATTATTTTTTATTTGCAGAAAGGACCGGCTGTTGCAAGCACGACAATTGGAGAAGGAAATACAACGGCTTGGAAGCTGTGTGGACTGGATAAAGACACTTGTTTAACTGTTTTCTTTGATATATCATCAAGTGAAAAAGATCCTTCTGGCAATGTAAATCCACAGTTGTATTTACAGACTCTTACAAGGTAATTTTTACATTTTTCTTGATAAATTGGTAAATAATTACTCTGTTAATGATTTGTAACGGTTTTCATGCAGTTATCAGAGTGTTGATGGACAGTCTAAACTGCGTGTAACTACCGTTACCAGAAGATGGGTAGAAACTGCTGTTGCTTCAGAGGTAAAAAAAATTTTTTAAAAAAATCAAGAATATTTTTTTTTTAATTTTTTATGACCAAATAATTGTCGATATTTGCCTGTAGGACATTGTTTTTTAAAATATATATTTTTTTCTTTTTCTTTTTTCATAGGAATTAATGCAAGGTTTTGATCAAGAGACAGCTGCTGTAGTAATGGCTAGATTAGCTTCTTTTAAAATGGAGACAGAGGTAAGATTGTACCAAATTTATTTACTTTTTATTGGCCATTAATTTAATGTTTTTTTTTTAATATAAATATTCTCAGGAATCATTTGATGCAACAAGATGGATAGATAGAAACCTAATTCGTCTATGTTCTAAATTCGGTGATTACCGAAAAGATGATCCATCCTCATTTTCCTTAAACCCTAGTTTCTCATTGTTCCCTCAATTTATGTTCAATCTTCGCAGATCTCAATTCGTGCAGGTAAAACTGTAATTTATGTTTTAATCCTCAAACTTTCCTTGGTTTGACGTTTTCACCCTAAACATTGGTGGACTTATTATTTTTTGTTTGTGTTTTTGTGGCAGGTGTTTAATAACAGTCCTGATGAAACTGCTTATTTTCGTGTGATGTTAAACAGAGAGAGTATTACAAATGCAACTGTCATGATCCAACCGTCATTAATATCATATTCATTTAATTCTCTTCCTTCACCAGCTTTGCTTGATGTTGCATCAATTTCACCCGATAAAATCCTTTTATTAGATTCTTATTTTAGTGTAGTTATTTTTCATGGTATGACAATTGCTCAATGGAGGAACATGGGTTACCACCATCAGCCCGAACACCAAGTACGTTTTTTACTTAATTTCATTTTTCATTTTTTAACAAGAGTTGATTCTGATTTTTTTAATTTTTAATTTCTTTTTATAGGCATTTGCACAGTTATTACAAGCCCCGCACGCTGATGCTGAAATCATAATACGTGACCGATTTCCTGTCCCAAGATTAGTTGTATGCGATCAACACGGTTCTCAGGTCTCACCATTTATATATTCATTTGAAAAACATTATTTTAATTAAAATTTTGCATTTATTTATTTTAAAAAAATCGTATCTTATTCTACATGAAACAGGCAAGATTCTTATTAGCAAAATTAAACCCATCAGCAACATACAACAATGAAGTGGCGGCTGGAATGGATGTTATTTTCACTGATGATGTCAATCTTCAAGTTTTCTTTGAACATTTACAGAAACTTGCTGTACAATCTTCTTAACCCATGGGTTACGGGTTTGACCAGATCAATCGGGTCAACAAGAATTGAGAGAGTGGTTATTACATTTTTATTTTGACAGTTTTGTAAGTTACTTGTGAGTCGGTATGTATTGGACTTTAAGGTTATATGATAGATATTATGAGCAGATAACTTTTTTTTTTCGTGTTTGATTTTTAAAAACCTTGTTTAAGTATTAATTAATAATGTTATATTACCGTTTTACCCTTTTGTCTTGATAAAACAGAATGCACCACCATCAAAAGTTTATAGTTTTATATAAAACTGAAGATAATATATAAACTTCATCATATGATCATCTTGTATCCTTTTCTAGCGTTCATTCATCCGTATTTTTGTCTATGCTGAATAACCAACTTAATTAGTTGCTCATAAGTCAAACCTTTGGTCTTTGCAACATTAAGATCTTCAACAATTTTCAAAAAACCCCCTTTTCCAAAAGCAACAAGAACCAACGGGTCGGTTTTAAACCCAACAACATCCCTCAAAAATCCCATCTTTTTCAAATAATCCGACTCGCCAACCGCATCAAACACAACCCCACAAGTAACAATATCCGGTTTCACATTTCTAGCCGCCATTTGCTTAAGTACAACCTTAAAGTCTCCAAAATCTTCCATTTTGGCATATGCAAACAACATTATGTTTGCAATTGTCACACTCCATTTAACTTTCTTGTAATCCATCTCCCGAACCACCGACCCCATTCCCGTTCGACTCAAAACACACGCGTGAGAAAGCATTCTTAAACACCAAATTATGTCCGTGTTTCGGGTTTTGGAATCTAGATTGATACCCATGTCATCTAATCTAGAAAACATATAGTTTTCTATATAAACATTAGCCACTTCACGAACCAAATCATCGTTCAAATAAATTTGTAGTTTTAACTTCAAAAGCTTTCTATAAATCTTCTCCATTTGATCCAAAATCCCAAACTTAGCATAAGCATCGAGCATTGCCACCATTGTTGAAGCTTCAAGATCCAATTTTTTCGAGATCACAATCCGATACGTTCTTTCCATCCTTTTAACCAATCCCGCTTGTGAAAACTCTCTAATTAGCAAATTATAAGTAGATTCATCAGGGAAACAACCGTTTGATTCCATTTTCTTCACACATTTTGCCATGTCATCATACAAACCATCTTTCGCGTATGCTTTGATCAGCACGTTGTAAGTGGATGTAAGTGGCTTCATTTCATTATTTTCCATTTCATTAAGATGAAACAATGCATCTTCTAATCTCCCTTTCTCAATAAAACCATGAACGATTGAATCATAAATCTCTAAGGAAGCCTGCATAATATGAATACTATTCATATCTTTCAAAGCCGATACTGCAGCTTCAACAGCACCCTCCTCAGCCATTAATCTTATGATTCTTTCGTAATTGAATATGCTAATTCGTGATTCGTCTTTACTCGACCATTTATCAAACACCTGGTGTGCAACATTACGAAACATGAATTATGTATAATGTCCATAAATCGTATCCTTTTTGGTTCATCTAACGCATAAATCTCAAATTAACGAACGAATAATAACTACAGAATGTGAAGTTTCACCTTGAGAACGTGGTTCGATCTGGAGGTCTGATTGAGGAATCCAACAACAGCCCAGAAGAGTTCTTTGCTCCAATCTCCATCTTCTTCGAGAATCTGAACAGGGTCTGAATCATCATCTTTAAGCTTTTCGAATAAGATCCTTTTGAGGTTCCGATTTCGGTTGTAATTATTAAATTGGAGTGTAATTTCTTTGTTAGAGATGGTTTTACCACGAGAGAAGGGTGCTGAAGTTGGTAGAATTTTGGCCGAACGTGAGAATTGGGGTTTTATGGTTGTTAGGGTTCTGGTTGAGGGTTTAGAAAAATTTAGTGTTTTACAGGGGAAGATTTTATCGTTAATGGAGATGGAAGGAAGCAGTATCTCCATACCCATTACGAAAGTTAAACATCAATCTTATCTTATTTCAGTATTTATGGTATTCTCTTTTTATTTCAAAGATTTAATTAATTGTTTAAACAATCAAAACATATATTTACTTTTAGCGAAAAAACAAATAAAATAATTCACAAAATTAACTATTTTGACTACAATATAATTAGACTTGTTACAACGAGAACTCGTCTATTAAAAAATAACTTTATGATTGAATTGTATATCGTTTATGTTTTGTTGAAAATTAATTTTCACCAACTTTGAACTCATGAAATTATATGTATATTTGTTATACTTCATCTGATTCAAAATAAGTGATACACTTTCCTTTTTGGGGTGTATCAAAATAAGTGATACACTTTGAAAATTTACCTTATTTGGCAATAAATAGTGGGACTCACACCCACTAACCATCTACTTTAACAAAGTGAAAAGACCCCTTTACCCTTACTTTTACTTTTAAACATCATTAATTCCACTTTATTCAAAAAGTGTGGGACTCATTTCCCACTAACCATCTAATTAATCTAATTTAACCATCATTATAAACTTTTGCCTCAAAATCCGTGAAATCCAAAGTGTATCACTTATTTTGAATCAGAGGAAGTATATAATTCATAGTTGATAGCTTTGAGTTCACTTTTTGTGAGAGCTACGCAACGAGCTTAAGAATATATACGAAATGAAATTATGGTGAATGAGATATCGACTCTTATATTGAGTTTTTTAAAACAAAAAAAAAAAAAAAAAAAAATCAAACAAAGTAAATTGGTGGAAATTGTCCTACATTAATATATGAACAAACTCAAGTGGTGTTTAATTATAGCCAACGAAATGAGAAAGTGGTTTCCTTGAGTTTTCTTTTAGGTGCAAATTGTTAGACCAAATACGCGTCTAAGCGCGAACCACGCTTGACTCCTGGGCTCATGCGGATCCGTTTTTGTCACCTGATTCCTAAACCAGCCGGTTAGTGCTGAGATTTAAGACTTCTTATTTGGGAAAGTATCAAATGTATTATACTTCGTATATATTAAAAATAAAGATAAAGATATATAATCACTCGGGAGTGTTTGGTTAGCGTTATGAATCATTGAGGTTTTTAAGAGATGTTTTAGAAAGAAATAAAAAAGAAAAGACATTGAATATGGAAACCTTTTGAGAGAAAACAAACGACACATTAAATAGATGCACATTTCTAAAATATTTTACGTTTTGTTCGATCTATTCCATGTACCAGTTTGAATATCGAAACTAAATGAACTTTTTCCAAAGTTTGTCGGGTGAATTAGGAAGTTCTAACTGAACTAATTAACCAGCCTAATCACTCTTGGTGTACCCAACTTATTCGATTTCAGCCAAACACTACCCCTAGCTAATCCTAATTAGTCATTTATATATACACGACAATAACTAAAAGTACGATAAAGAGTTTTCACCAATGTATATACACGACAACTAAAAGTTGACAAAAACCAGTTGTTTGAAAATATATGAGACAGAAAAAGATACTGTTACTTAAAATAGTCATTAAACAAAGCAAAATCTTAGGTCTAAACATAGTAGTATTTTTTTGGACGACACCCAATCTATTTCATATACTTCCTCCGTATCAAAATAAGTGACACACTTTTCATTTTGAGGTGTATCAAAATAAGTGACACACTTTGAAAACTTTCCATATTTGGTAAAAATAATGGGACTCATACCCACTAACTATCCACTTTAATAAAGTGAAATTACCCTTATACCCTTACTTTTACTTTTAAAACTCATTAATATCACTTTATTCAAGAAAAGTGGGACTCATTCTCCACTAACTATGTACTTTAATGTATTTTAACTTCTACTTTAATCTTTTGCCTCACAAAATGTGTAAGCCAATTTGTGTCACTTATTTTGATACGGAGGAAGTATATGTTCACGATGGGATTTGAAATTAACCCATATCAAATATGTCATGGGCAATACCTTAAAGGTCTAAACATAATAGTTTTGATGTCTACCTTTTATGTTTACTTAAGTTATCCACATCCATAAAATACCATTTAGATTTCATTTGTGACAAGTCAACTTTCCAACTCCACATCACTGCAATTACAACATATACTTAAAAGTGGACTCTATTGCCACATGACCTTTCAACTATATCTTTTAACATACATCTTAAATATTAAAAAAAATAATAAACTATGGTGACTTTTTATTTAAAAATTAAAAGAAAATAAGTTTAAGTCCACTTTAAATTGCAAATAAACTTTCTTAATTTAAAGTTCTCTTTTCCTATGTGGATTGCAAAATTATGTTTGCAGCCCATTTGCAATTAGTGATGTGCCTGACCTTATGTATTTATGCACTCGATTAAAATATCTATTAAAATCAAAAATACAATTATGACATAGTTAACAAATTATATACGAAGTATATCATTTTATTAAATAGATAGATATATAAATAAATAAAAACAAAACATACGACACGATATAATTTTTCAAACAGAATTTAACCTTCCGAATAAATGGTCCAAATCTCTATGTTGGGACCCGCCTTCCGACATAGCTTTCATGGCCATGCATTTCAGTTTCTGACATGTCGTTCTCATTATCTCTCCGCCGGGACCTAACACCACCTCCAAACACCTCTTAATCTCTTTCCTCCCCACCACACCACCGCCGTCTACCACCGCCGTCACCCCATTCCCCCACACTTCCTCCGCCATCTTCGCATTAAGCATCTGATCCGCAAACTGCGGGCACCCCACCACCGGCACCCCACCAACCACACTCTCCACCATCGAGTTCCACCCACAATGCGTCAAGAAACACCCAACAGCTGGGTGGTTCAACACCTCCGCTTGCAAACACCATCTCACTATCACTCCGTCGTATTCCGCCGTGTAATTCTTCACCGCTTCATCCTCGTCTCCGTCACCACGTAAAACCCACAAAAACGGGTGACCTAATTCGATTAATCCATGAAATATCTCCTCCTTTTGAGTTTTATGTAGTTCCGCCAAGCTCCCGAATGACACGTAAATCACCGATTTCTCACGTTTCGAATCAAGCCACCGGAGATAGTTTTCTCGACCGAAATCCTGACCGGATTCGCCGTCGGGAACTAAGGGTCCGACTGAGAAAATGTTAATACGATCATTAGGTATAGCTTTAACAGATTCTTCTTCTAAACCTTCAAAAGTGTTGATGAGCAAAATAGGGTTTGCATGTTTTTCTAGGGTTTGCATGTGTTCTTGGAAAACAGGAGCCAGTTGATGTGGTGGAATGAAAACCTCAGGTATTTCACTATATTTTAACAAGGGCAATCCTGGTATTTCAACTGTACCAGTAGATTCAAGTTCAACACTGGTATTTAATAATCCTAAATGGTAAACCAGTGAAAAGGAAGCTGCGGATTGAAAATAGAAAAATGCCGACGGCACGTGAAATTCACGCGCCACTTCTGCCACCCACGGTAAGCATAAACCGTAGATTATGAAATCAATCTTTTGGCCCTCTTTATCTTTTGTTACCAAGAGGCGTTTGAGGTTATTTGAGCCCAAGGACTTGATTTCTTGATAGCAGCCTGGTTTTGCGATGTCGTAACTGCTGCCTTCGTAGCCATCGGTGAAGGAGTGGTAAGATATTCCGGTGAGGGCCGAAGGGCGGGTTTTGAGGTTGTTGAGGCCGTTGACAGTGGTTGAGATGGTGACTTGAGCACCGGCGGCGGTGAGTTTGGTGGCTAGTCGGAGGGTGGGGTTGAGGTGGCTATGGAATGGAAAAGATAAAAGAAGGAAATGGCGGTTGTTCATGGACATGCTTGGATTTAGGGAAGAGTGTTTAAAAAAGCAAAAAAGTATTTTGCTACCTAAAACATTAAGGAAAGTGTAAACACGGACGAAGTTTTCTCTATTACTTCCTCGGTATCAAAATAAGAATCACTTTCCTTTTTTAGTGTATCAAAATAAGTGAATCATTTTAAGAATTTATCTTATTTAGTAAGTTTTTATATTTAAAATTACCTCTTTACCTTTACTTTATATCTTTGTAAAGTTGTTTTATATTTAATAATTGTAGTGCATGCAATAAAGTTTTTGTATAAAACTCACTTCCTATTATTAATATGTGGTGGGGTTTACTTGTCATAGTGAAAGGTTCTAAGAAACACATACTCCCTCCGATTCAAAATAAGTGCTACACTTTTCATAAATGTGTGATTCAAAATAAGTGCTACACTTTTCACAAATGGTAAAAAAATAGCATGACTCACACCCACTAACTATCTACTTTAACAAAGTAAAATCAAGAGAGACATTTTATATTGTGCCAAATCAGTGAAACAAACTATTAAGGATCATTAAACTAGATGGATGAGAAAACATTTATTAAAATATCATAGGGAAATCACTAAATATAGTGGAATGAGAACCTGTTAAAAAGAATTAAATGACAAGATTGTTAATTTGAGCTATTTAGATGGTTATCAAGATGAGTAATATGCAAACCTAATAGAGTAAGGTAACGCTAAATTGTTAAACGAGAATTATTTTGAGAACCAATGACGCGGATTGAGAGAGAAATTATCAGCCCAAATATTACCAATTAGTAAATTTGAAAACGCGAGAAGTCATAAGAATGAGTAAAATGTGAATTATATCTAATGTTGTTAACTAGTAAATATTATATCCATGAGTTATATTTATGAGTTACAATCCCGAGTTCATTAGATTTCTGAGTTGCTTCGGAGTTAGAATTCTGAGTCTGCTTCTGAGTCAGATTTCTGGGTTATATTCTTGTGATATGTTTCTGAGCTATAATTCTAAGTTATACACTGGGTCATATTTCTGAGTTATATACCGGAGTATATGAGATTTATGTGTGATATGTGCATTCTTTGTAAATAATGTGTCTGCTTTTGTGCTAATTAACAGTGGGGCAACCCATTCATTTGTTTTTTTATACCTTAAGCAAACTATTGTCCCATAGAGTAGAAGGCCCCTTCTGAGTCATTCTAATAGAGAATTTCCAAAAATGAGATTTTACATGTCCTAAAATGTTTAATGATTATTTGATTGAACCGTGTGGGGAGAAGCTCCCCATAAACTTTATCCCTAATGCCATGAGAGAGCCGTGTGTGGTAGTGAGTATGGGTTGGATGGCCGAATACCACGCCGGGATCCTCTGACCTCATCAACAAATCCGTAGCAAATTCCAAGTGGAGTTGAATCGGAGATTCAACGCGACGTTAATCGCTGGGTTCAGACACCATGTACGGCTGCGAGGGCAAGGAGACACCTTCAACAGGGCATCGTGGGTTATTTGCGTATATTATCGACATGGTACCGTGTGCGACGCCGGTTGCCAAATCCTTTTATCTTTTTGCGCGGTTAGAGATTTAGAGAATGGTACGATCAGTTGCGAGAGCCGAAGATTCATTCTGATCGAGTAAGCCACCCTGAAGAGCTTTATCTTATTCATAACATTTCGTGTTCCCAATTGAAAAAGTGCAATTTTTTTCCCGAGTCCGTAGTAGTGCCCTAGGAGCCTGAGTCTGAGATACGAGATCGCTACCCTGAGCTTCTTCCGAGGGATGACTTCGGGGACGCAGTCTAATTCAAGTGGAGTTGAGTTGTAACGTCCTGAAATTTTAATAATTAAATAATATTAATTTAATCGTCACATTTAAATTTAAAATGAATAATTAGTAAATTAATCATAATGAAGTTAGATGGTTCGTATTATTTAAATGACCTGTACTTAGACGGTTCGTTTTTATTAGACGTTATTTATTCGTGAGTGCGTCTCGGGTTTTAACGCGGCTCGTAAAGCGAGAGTCGGATCAACTAATTTAATTAATATCATTAGCGGCAAAGTTATAGTTAAACTTTAAATATATAGTTAGTAGGCGAGTTATAATATAATTAAATACTTCGTCTCGGGTTTGGACCGGTTAGTATATCGTAAGAGATGGGTGGTATTCTTTTGAGTCCGGCCGAAGGCCAAGGCCATGTTCTATTCTTTGTTGGCAGGTTTTAAGTATTCGGGCTTAAGGCCTCTTAGGAGAAGCAAAGGATCCATTAGTCAATTAATTAAAACCCTTCTGCCTCTTATTATTTGCTTCGTTAACAAAAAAACCTAGCAGCCGTGAGATCTCCTATTGTTCTTTCCCTTCTTTTCGAACGTGACCAGACGAGTGGGCAAAGATAGTTTGGGGATGACTTATCCATATTGTGGAGGCGGTAGATTAATACGTATTGGTCTATGGTGTCAATAGAATGGTTGGAGAAATTTCCGAATGGTGAAATCGTAGGAGGCAAGCTGTGATTGGTCGATGGGTAGAAAGGAGACAAGTATTTTATTTAGGTCCAGCGGTGGTGGCATCTTAAGAAGTGGACGGTGGCTCAAGCACCTCTATTTGATTAAGCAGCTCAAGCATCTCTCTTTATTTGAGCAGCACAAGCACCTCCCTATAATTTAAGGTGCTTGCCTGCTGCGTCCAAGGCAAGAGGAAGAGGATTCGATCGAGTAAAAGGTGTTGGGTTTTGCGTGATTCGGATGTTACCATTTGGTTGCGTGTTGGTTCGTAAGGGTATAATTCTAACCTCTTTTTCGTATAGTAATTTTATATTATTGTGTTTGAACTGAGCCGAGCCCGAGATTGAGAATTGATTTTGGTCGGGTTCTTCCGATAACGGGTCAGATTTCTAAAACGGGTTTTAAAAGTTAACACTTTTTCTAGCAGATTTTGTTCGGGTTCTTCCGATAACGGGTCGGATTTCTAAAACGGGTTTTAAAAGTTGACCTGCTTAAAATAACCTCTTTGGATTTTAGCCCGCGTTCGGACCTTGTTTTCTGAGTTAGATTTCCAATGCCGCAAACCACTCGTTTATCTGATTTACGGTTTAAAAGTTATACCCGTTTTAATATGTTGATGTTAGGAACTTGACCTGTGCAGCATGCCTGGCTTGAGACACCATTTTGAAACCCTTAGCATCTGTCTTGGCCAGTGATCGTCTCACAGTGATTTGTAGTTCTGGTTGTCTAGTTTTATTGGTAAAAAGATGGGAAAAATCTAATAAGCCGTTTAGGAGTTATGGCAGTTTCCGTGAGACCGACGGGTGCTGCCAGTATTTCTAAATTAAGCCCTTAGGGTGGATTTTAATTCGGGGTCTCGTTTTATGATATAGGATCGTCTAAGAGATAACCTGTTGTACCTTTGATTTTCGCGAACCATTTGGAGCTTACGTTTCTCGAGGTGAGTATTCTCACCCTGTATTCAGTTTTAACGTTATACATGCATGAGTTACGTGTTACATTACTTGCACCATATTTGCTATCTGAGTTATTTGTTATCTGAGTTATCTGTGATCTAGCATCTTGTGTTCCGAGTTTCTGAGTTCTGAGTTAAACATTAAACATAATATATCTGACTTGGCACCGAAGAGCACTGGTGTCAGACGTTTTGACTTGGCACCGAAGAGTACTGGTGTCAGGCCTTTTTGACTCAACACCGAAGAGTACAGGTGTTGAGGTGGTGTGAGGCGAGTCGAGGTTGATCTCTCGACCCAAGTCACACTAGCGCGCTATATAAATTAAAATCTGAGTAATAAAATCCGAGAAATAAATCTAAGTAATTAATTGAGTAGATTCTGAGTAGGAGTGCACCGATGTGCCCTCATGTGTTGTATGTTATGATTGTATGCATTTTGAAGCTGACCCAAACTTTCCCCCACTATTTCAGGTACTAACAAAGGAAATGAGAAGGTGGACGGTTGACCGTTGTATCTTCCCAGTGCTGATGTGGATAACATTTACTATTTTAAACACTTTTACTTTATTAAACTATTTCCGCATTAAATACATTTTCAAATGACAACTTTATTAATTGGGATTTAAATTATTTAAGTTATTGGGACCTTTTTATTTAAAATCTTGTACTCAAAAAAATTTCAAATTTTTGTGAATTTTTGGGTGTTACATCAAATTGCAAAAAATGTTTGCATTGGGTTGTCGATGATGAAAGATAAGAGGTCGATTGGGTTGTCGTTTAGGATAGAATTTCAATTTTGGGTGGTGCCAGCCTCCTGCCAGGTCATTGGGTTGTTATTTAGGACATGGTTATAATTTTGTTTAAAAATAATTTCACCAAGAGAAAAAGCTAAAACAAACCTAATTTTTACAACAATTGCACATATGTCTATCTTCTCGTTTCCTGATTTTGACAAAGTATGATGCACTCCCTTAAGTGTTGCAGCTTTGCTTTGGGCCGGCGACAACATGGCGAGCCTATAATTCTCCCATAGGTGTTCTTAATTGTTGATCGGCACACCCCAACCAAAATTAAATGCTATACGGTTAAATTTTTGCATATATCAACAACTACCACCACCTATAATACAACTAAACTACGTTAATGAAACCTAAATATGACCAACACATACTTAACCAATGTTATTTAGCTTTAAGTTTCATTAAAAAAAAGGTATTTAACATTCCAAATTATAAAAAAATCAACACATCAAAGACGAGTCGTAACAATTTACATTGCTCACAATTATGTGCAGAAGCATTAAAATTAAGCAATTCTACATTAATATTATGATTTGAAAATTGAACTCTCACAAAGATCATTGTCATCCTTAGCACTCACAATTTCTATGAAGTTGAACAGTCACTCTTTCTTTTCTTAATTAATCCCCTTGTGTATATATAAATCATCTTACACATCATATTCACATACCATCTTAATCATAGTTCAGTATCATATGATATTTGCAATCTTTAACATGAAGAATCACAAGATCATAGTTTTCTTCTCTTTCTTCTGTTTCATTGCTTTCTCAAGTACCAGTCTTGAAATAAATATATATTATTTATAGTAATTCAATGTTTTTCACTTTAAACCATAGTCCTAACTTGATTTTATTTGTGATTAATTTTAGGGGCCGTGATCTCAAACCGGATTGGTATAAACTACGGGCGGCTAGGAAGCAACCTCCCGTCTATGGCTAGATCAATCGAGCTCCTCCAAAGCATGAACGCGGGTCGGGTCAAACTTTACGACGCTGACCACGAAATGCTCCAACTTTTATCGGGAAAGAATATAGAAGTCGCGATCTCGGTAACAAACGATCAAATCTCGGGTATTGCGGCAAACCAACATCTCGCGGACCAATGGGTATACGAACACATCGTATCTCACTACCCGAATACTAAAATCCGGTTCGTGCTGGTGGGAAATGAAGTTTTCAGCTCCATCAGCACGGCCCAGGATATGCAAGTAGCACGTGATCTTGTACCCGCTATGAGACGGATCAAGAACACGATAAAAGCACGTGGGGTTAAAAACATCAAAGTGGGAACTCCTCTCGCGATGGACATGATGGAAACAATGTTCCCGCCGTCCAACGGGAGTTTCAAGCCCGAAATACGGGAATTGATGGTACCGTTATTGAAGTACTTAAACGGAACAAAAACATTTTGTTTCTTGGATATTTACCCGTACTTTGCTTGGATCGAAAGCCAACGATTTAACCAAACGGGCATAAACCTCGATTCCGCTTTACTTAGAAGCGGAAACGTGACCTACACGGACCCGCATAGCGGGCTAGTGTATCCTGATCTTTTGGATCAAATGCTCGACTCGGTGGTCTATGCAATGGCTAAATTGGGATATGATGACGTGTTGCTTGCTATTTCGGAAACCGGTTGGCCACATGAAGGTGATTTGAATGATATTGGTGCAAGCAAAGAAAATGCGGCTGAGTACAACAACAATCTCATCAGAAAAATGTCGGCTGTGCCGGTTATCGGGACTCCCGCTCGAAAAGGGGAAGTTGTTCCGACTTTTATATTTTCGATGTTTGATGAGAACCAGAAATATGGGCCGGCTAGCGAAAGACATTGGGGAATTCTGAATCCCGATGGGAGCTCGGTTTATTCGGTTAACATAACCGGGAAGGTCTCGCCATCTGATTAGTTATCAACTTCGGGTGTATTTGGAGATTTGGATCATATTTGAGGTTGAAATAATTAATAGGAGATAATATGGTAGTGAGTTTGAAATTTGATTAAACACTTGTTAAGTCTGATTTTTAATGATAATTGGAAGTAACTTAAAGAAATGTTGTTGGTATATGTTAAAGATGATTATTTTTGTGGTAAAAACTCAAAAGACTCGTATTGTATCTCGTCTCTTTCGTGGTAGACTTTTGAATTCCTATGATTATAGTGCTTGACAGTTATCATGTTTAGCAACAATATGAGTATGGTCCTGATTTTGTCACTGCAACAAATACTTAGTGACAATATATTAGTCACTAATTATGTACTTGAACCTAGACATAATTCATTTCACTAATGATGTGATCACTAGTTTAATTAAATTAGACATTAGTAATGACTTTCACTTGTTTAATGACGAAAAAGCATAATCGCAAACACAGTGACAACTCTATTTTGGTGTGATTAGTGACTATTTTTGTAATTAGTCGCTAATACAAATTAGTGACAACAAGCAGGGCATAACTATAATTATTGAAAAATGATTTTATTAGAAATAAAGGGGTACCAAGGTGAAACGATATTTGTACGTGTTAAGAGTTGAAAGTATTTTACGTATGCAAATGAAAATGAGTTAATGTCATTCACGATACATGAGCAACTTTTGAGGGACAAGTTGAAATGGCCGTAAGAATCTAATGGCCATTGTTAAATAAAGAATAGTGTATCTATCTATGCATGACTCAAATGACTTTCATTTTAGTTTTCATTCTTATGTGAATTGTTATTTGTATTCCTCTTTTTATTTAAATTATAAAAAATTGTTCCCTGAGTTTTGCTAAATTTTTGCAGTAGTGGTTCCTTTTTGAAACCTTTTGCTATTTTGGGTAAAATAGTCAAATTGAAAAATCTGACACTCTTTTATTGGAGTGGAGAAGCGACAAAGAAGGCAAGAAAATCAAAACCATGTGTACAAGAATAGCAAACGTTTTGAAGATAGACCAAAACTAAAACAACAAAATCATAAAGATCGTTTTTGTGATTTACTCGTTTATTTAACTAATTTTAGTCGGTCAAACATGGTGGACATTAAGAATGGTGCAAATCGTGACACAATAATTTAAGTTTGTGTAAAATCAGTTTCATGTCAGTTGACATACATATGACAACAATGTTCATTCTTCAGTTTTTTTTTGGGACCCACAATTACACAATACCCTATTAAATTACCATTGGGCCAACCAAACCACCTCCCCACCACGTCTCCTCTATTCGGCTAGACAACACCTTCCACCGAAGCCTAACGAGTGATCATTGCATCAACCCACAGCCGTCAGTTCCAAACCGACAGACTGTTCGCAGTGTAATATGGGTGTGTATATATATATCCAACATTTAATTTTTGGTACTTTTGTATCTAAATTTTAAGAAATTTGGTTTGTCAAACATAGACATATGTTATGATATACAGTATTCAACAGACTCATTTCTAATTTGATTTAATCATGAGTGAAATAAGCAACCTAAATAGGCAATTTGAAATAATAAGTAGATGAAAAGTTTTAATTAACAATCCCGATGGTTCACAAATTGTATATATTCCACGATATCTCATTATTTCTCTCATCATGCCAATCGTCTGAAGAATAAACACTACCGGGTGGTTATTCATATAACTTCATTCCAATTCACACACACCAGATGATACTAGTTTACTCCATTTTTTCAAGCTCCTTTTGCGTCTAATTAAGTCAATGTCGATTGCAATTAGTTCAACCAACAGCATCGTATCCCCCTTGTCTTACCATCACCATCATCCACTTTGCTATCACTATCGCTACCTCAACATCAAAGTCAAAGTCAACTCCAGCAATGTGTTTTCTAGTAACGTGAAAGGCTCTCGAGATAATGTCACTTTGTCTCATGGAACTCGAGTTTATTCCGAATATAAGGTATCAGAGTTTTGTCTTGATCTTTGACAATAGATGCTATATGTGTTGTTTTTTAAAATTATTTGCTGTGAATAAAGAAATTTTCCAACGGATTCTTGAAAATAAACTAAAATTAAACCCTAAATTTCCAATGGAGTTCTTGCAGAATTGGTAATCCGTTGGAAATCCATTGATAAAATTTTATCGTCTAGCGACGATTTTGCTAACAATTTTAATCTGTCGCTAAATCGTCGGTGTTCCATCAAATTGGTTAATTTTTGTGCGAATATTCCGTCAATAATCCCTCGTTAATCAGTCGAAAAATTCCGATCCGTCAGAAAAGCAAGCTTGGATTAAGATCTTTCTGCACTGTTCGTTCTCTTTTTAGTTAAATGAATGTATCTAATTGAAAGCGATGATATATACATACATGTACATTGATAATAAAAACGACAACGTTTCCAACATAATACTGATCACTTGTAGAGGGAAGAAAAGCAAGTTCGGAAGTATTCACCGCTTCTTGAGAGCCAATTATTGTCAGAAAAGAATACAGACTTGAAGACAATTCCTGACATTTGGCGGTCGACAGCAGAAAAGTTTGGAGATCGGGTTGCATTGGTGGATCCACATCATGATCCTCCTACAACTATCACTTACAACCAGGTCGTCTTCAATTTTTCTACCTTTAGAATTGTACATGTGGTCTTTCAAACTCTAGGACAAAAAACACCTGGAAAAAAATTGTAGAATTTGAGAGAGTGCATGAACAATTTCTGTAATTTACTCTTTTTTTTTTTACATATATAACGATATAATTTGAATGTTTACTTTTGATTTTGAAATTTGCAGTTGGAGCAAGACATTTTGGATTTTTCTGAAGGTTTAAGAGTTATTGGAACTGCGCCATGTGAAAAGATAGCACTTTTTGCTGACAATTCATGCCGATGGCTTGTTGCTGATCAAGGTAAATAATCAAAGTGTATAACTTATTTGAAAGACTCAAAAATAAATCACTTATTGTGATACAGAGGAATAGAACTATTTAAGAAATTAAAAGTGTAGTAAGGCTTATAAATAAGTAATTTGGCTGCAGGTATTATGGCGACAGGAGCAATAAATGTTGTGAGGGGGTCTAGGTCATCTGTTCAAGAACTGTTACACATCTACAGTCATTCTGAAAGGTACTATAAATAATTAAATAAAACAAAAAAATGGTGGTAGTTATGATTTCTGCCTATTTTATTTTAAACATTTAAAAATAACATAATTTCCATAACAGTGTTGCACTTGTTGTGGACAATCCTGAATTGTACCACCGGATAGCCGATTCCTTTAATTCAAAAGCATCTTTTAAATTTGTAATTCTAATTTGGGGAGAAAAATCATCCATAAGTAGTCATATGATGGAGGGAATTCCTTCTTATAGCTACAAGGACATCATAGATATGGGCCGTCAACATCGTGCAGTTTTGCTAAATTCACATGATGCTTGTAAGTCAATAGCTAGAATGTAACCTGTTTAATGCATACAAGTTACAACCTCCTAGATTATTATTAAATAAAAAAAATCTGAAATTAGTAACTAATTAACTTAATTTGTGGATATATGTTTAGGCGGAAAGTATGTTTATGAGCCCATTAAATCTGATGATGTTGCTGCTCTTATATACACAAGCGGGACCACGGGCAACCCAAAAGGAGTAATGCTTACACATAGAAATATTTTGCACCTGGTAAACATATTGTTTATCTTAATAGTAATATAGTTTTGTAATTACATATGTTATAATTGTAGTTGAGACACATAGCGATTAAAGTACATGTTTTTCTAAAAATATGCTTCCATACTTGTTGGATCAGGTTGAAAATTTGTGTGAACGCCTTCCTGTTGTACCTGGTGATAGATTTGTAAGCATGCTTCCACCTTGGCATGCGTATGAACGATCTAATGCATATTTTGTACTTTTTTATGGAGTTGAGCAAGTATACACAACTATTAAACACTTAAAGGTAGAATTCCTTAAATACACAAAAAAATATGTAGAATATATATATTTTATCTATATATACATATATCCAAACCCACTATGTTTACCCATGTTCTGATATGCATTTAGTCTTGTTGTAGGACGATTTGAGACACTATCAGCCGCATTGTATTCTTTCTGTCCCTCTAGTATATCAAACTTTATACAGGTACACCTTCCTCTCTAGAACCTTAATTAGAACGATTATAAAAAAAAGTTATATATTCAATTAAATGAGTTCGGTAAAGATTTTATGTTTAAATAACGAATTTCCTGTTTTTCAGTGGGATCCAGAAACAGATATCCGCCAGCTCAGCTATCCGTAAGCTGGTTGCAGTGTCATTCATAAGGATCAGTATGGCATACATGCATTTCAAAAACATATACGAGGTACTTAATTCAACCTTTAGTTGCCTACAAGAAAAATGATCGTTATGAATGTAAATGACATTACTTTACTTATTTATTTAATAATTTAATTACTCTTCATATTTTCTTGTAGGGTAAAATATTGTCAAGAAGTCAGAAACAACCTTTTTATATTTCTGCAATATTTGATTGGTTATTTGCACGAGTAATTGCTGCAATTTTGTTACCGTTGCATTTATTGGCAAAGAAGATTGTGTACAGTAAAATTCACTCAACTATTGGCATTTCAAAGGTTTCCTTTATTTCTGTGAACATATTCCACACATTAACTATTTACAAAAAGTATACAAATGCGCGCAAAAAAGTGCTTCGTCTCATTTCCACCCGTTCAAAAAACTGGTTTGGCCGGTTAGCCCGCCCGCCCGCCTCACCCATTTCTCCACATCTAATACTCATACTCGTTATGTTGGCTGTGTAGGATTTTTAACAATGACTAAAGAAGTATCAAATTATTATTTTTAATTATGATTTATGTTGCACTCTGCAGTCTGGAATTAGTGGAGGTGGTAGCTTGCCCTTGCATGTAGACAGATTCTTTGAGGTTTGGAGTTGCTACATTAATTATGATATAATTAATACCTGGTTAAATCATACACGTAGAATTAATGTGCTATTTTTTATGTATTATCTACAGGCAATCGGCATAAAAATCCAAGCTGGATATGGATTAACAGAGTCGTCTCCTGTTGTAGCGGGCCGGCGATTAGATTGCATGGTAACATACAAATCTAGATGTGAACTTGTTTAGTTATATTTACTAGATGTAGAAATTTCGACCTATTTCTCAGTAAACGGGTCAATTTGGGCTATTATTTTCAAGGTTGAAATAAATAATTTTCAGCCCGACCATCTTGCCACCTGTAGTATCTACTTATGTAGGCTGGAACTATATAATAACATTTTAGATATAATATTTGAAGGTTCTTGGGTCAGTTGGGCATCCAATTCTGCATACAGAAATAAAAGTTGTGGATGATGTAACGGGCGAAGATCTCCCCACTGGTTCAAAGGGAATTGTCAAAGTCAGGGGACCACAGATCATGAAGGGTTATTACAAGGTACAAAAAATAAGTCAGATTTAAGAATCTCTATAGTTATCCATTTATGATTTTATTTTATTTTTGTTTAAAACAGAATCCGATTGCTACAAAGCAAGTGATAGATGAGAAGGGTTGGTTAAACACGGGAGATATTGGTTGGATTTGCCCTTCACATTCGGTTGGTAGAAGTCGTAATGCTGGCGGTGTTATTGTTCTTGAAGGACGTGCCAAGGATACTATTGTCCTTTCAACAGGTAAACAATGTCACTCGGTATTTTCTTTGTTTTTGCTTTGGATTTTTTATTTGGTAAAATGTTTTTTATGGAATTTAGGGGAAAATGTTGAACCCGAACAAATGGAAGAAGCTGCCCTGAGAAGTAGTTTAATTCAACAAATAGTTGTCATTGGCCAGGTAAAATAGTTAAGTTGGACGGGTAGGTGGATTGGTAATGGGTCAGTTCGTGTTGATCTACAAACACTTTTTTTATAACTTTTCAAAAATATATGAAGTATAACTTATAAATAACGTAAAGATCATAAATACCAAAACATTTATTTAGAGCGCAAATATATATTCAAAAGACAATTTGGCCGAATTTTGAACCTTTTAAGATACAACATAACCAAAATCAACCTATTCATATGTAAATTGGTCCAAAATGCAACATCTACCCTTAATTTCTTCAAAATTGCATATGATAGAGTTTGTTGGTATCAACATAATGGTGATGGTTAATTTAGTTACGTGTGTTGTGCTACAAATGTCAACCAGGATCGACGTCGTCTTGGAGCTATCATTGTTCCAAACAAGGAAGAAATTATGTTGTCATCGGGAAAGCTCTCTACTTCGGGCTCTGGTCCTCTTGAACTTAGCAAGGAGAAAATATCTGGCTTGTTATCTAAAGAGATTCGGAAATGGTAACAAAAACTTCATGTCATAATATTAACGTTGTAATCCGTTCTTTTAAATAACAACAAAATCTATATACTTCACTATTTTTTAGTACACGTTTTGTAACCGTTGTCTGATTTTCTATTTTCAAAATGCATAATTTATATTTTATTAAACAATCCAGAAAACCCCTAATCAATCATGGACCACTTTTTGCAAATGCATAAGTAAATTAATTTCTTCATATAGGACTTCGGATTGCTCGTTTCAGATTGGACCCATTCTTGTAGTCGAAGAGCCTTTTACGGTAATATGCATGAATCATACTCTTTATTTCTGATTTTAAGTATTAAAAATTATATTTATTATTAAAATTATTTTATTTGTATTTACCTTGCTGATTTTAATCTATAAACTGTGGAGGAAGTGTTTCGGGAAAAGTTACCCACTTTGACCCGTTAACCAACCTAGCCATTTTGCCAGCTCTACTCTTTAGCTTTGTCACAATATAGTGGAAGGAAGTCTATGAATCATTCCCTGGCCGCAACCCATTTAGACGGTTAATACCCGCCCCATTAGGGCCAGGTACCCGTGGGTACCCAAATTCGTGGTTCAAATTGACCTGACCAATTGCTTTAAGGCTCTAACAATACAACATAGTTTTTTTCGACGCTATATCTTAATGACAACCGTTATGAAATTTCAGATTGAGAATGGTTTGATGACTACAACCATGAAGATTCGGAGAGACCAAGTTGTGCAAGTGTATAAACAGCAGATAGATGCTTTATACAAGTAATTAATCTTGTATGTTTAACATGTTTTCATGGATTTGTTATTTATTTATTAATAACTAAAGTAAATTAATTGTGAATTTCTATGAAAGAAACCAAATAATGTTCAAAGAGTATTAATTAATATTTTCCATTATTTCACATGCATAAATTATTAAATTAGACAGTTTAATAGGAGAAAACCATAAACTAAGGTTATATACTGTATAATTTATGTATTATATTTCCAGCTCCAACTACTTTGCCAAATATTTTTTTACAAACAAAAAGTTCAGCTTCCGGTTCTAAATAGAAGTTTTAGCTTCCAACTAGTTTTGCCAAACATACTCTAAATTGCAACCCTCAAATGCACATTCCAGAGCCATTTATGTTTTAAAAAATCAGTGGGTTCGATACTTTGATGATACCTTCGTCCTCATTTTGGTAATGTGGTTTGGTTCGGTTTGTTTTGGTCTATAGTTATGATTGATAGTGCTATGTTTTGGCCTAATTTTGAGTTCGTGGAATAAGATTTACTAGAAAGATACCCGCATAAAATAATGGATACTTGTTTTATTTCAATTTCATCATACAAACTACTTGAGTTAATATGTAAATGTAATCACATTGCAGTTCAAGATACATGTTCAAGTTTATACGATTAATGTATTCTTTTGAAAACCGTATATTTCAGAACATATTATTGATTAGAAAGGTGAATCAATATTTATAGAAATTTGAATGAATTATTAATTCCTTAGTTTAGCTCACTTATTTAACTGATTAGATTTAATTAATTGAAGGGGTAAATTTGTAATTTAACTTATGTAGCCACATACATCTATTTATCATCAAACTTCTTAATCCTATTAAATATTAATTTAAGTCGAGTAGTCAATGATAAGGTAAGCCGGGTTCCTTCGTTTTCCGCGGAAAGAAACAAATTGACTTTTAAAGAATGACAAGTGACAACAAACAAAAAAAACCAATCAACTTTCTATTAAATTGGTTTTTATGACACTTTAAATTAAGGCATTAAAATTTTTTTATCTATGCATCCGAAGAAGATAAGGCATGTATTTAGAACAAACAAACATTAATAATGTAATTGGACATGTCCAATACTTGAATAAATATATTTCAAATTATGTGGGGTCATTTTATGATAAATAAACTATCTGATTATTGTATAGATGGTTTTCTAGAAATCATAAGTTCGATCCCGTTATCAGTAAACATTTAATAAATGATCATAGAAGTATTCAGAAACATCTACAGTAACGATTAGATGCCGTATATTACGAATAAAACTTAGCCACCCGAGAGACCCTTTATAACATAAATATCTTTTTAAAAAATAGTTACCATGCACCCTAACATGAAATCCTAAATTACTAAGCCGTTATTAAATTATTTTCACAAACAAACAAAATGAAGAACTAACAAATTAACAGAAATACTTCAAAAGAAATTAAAATAATTAAAAAATAAAGTTAGACAAGGATAGTAATTACCTAATCCTAACTCCTAAGTCGACAAAGTTAACAAATTTAACGAATTTTATAACAATAAAATAGTTGGGAGTACCGGCCGCAACAGCAAGAAACTCTTTTCTGTTCAAAATCAATATCCAATCAAAGTTAGAAATATATATATGCCCTTATATCTCTCTCTGGTGCCGGATAATTAAGAAACCTCCAATGCATCGTTGTATTCAATCTCAACTGAATCTTCTCAAATCCAGTAAAATTCAAAGCTTCAATTACTAAAATTTGGATCCAATTCACACTCACGCACACTACTAGTGTGCAGAGGTTTGTTCAATCCATTGTTTCAAGCTCTATCACTCTCTACTCCGATGTCGACCGCAATTACTTCAACCAACGCCGTTTTATCACCGTCGACTTACCATCTCCGGCAGCCGTACCGTTACGTCAACGTTAACGTCAAGGTCAACTCCGGTAATGTGTTGATTCGTAGCAAAAAACGTGCTCGTGCTCGTGTTAGTCCGTGTCATGGAATTCGAGCTTATTCCGAATCAAAGGTATCCGGAATTTAGAACTACTTTGTTGTTTTTACGAATCGGAATCTGCTGTTTATGATTAAGCAATTTGTGTGATATTGTGTTTTATGGTTAATTGAACTGTAGCGTTAATTTAATTGTTTATGATTAATCAATTAGTGCTACTGCTAGCGAACTCATGTGGTCCATCTGTACTACTATCAATTTTTAGGCAAACACATTGTTGAGGTCAAATCAGTTGTGTTTATTGGGCAATTATTCATGCAAATGTGTTTTTGCCTAAACAAGAACATACGAAAATGACAAATAAGAAACTGGTAAATAATTAAAGGTAGTTCATAATTGGTGAAAAAACTATACAAAAATGTACCAAACTTGACAGAAATTTCTATTGTATTTATTGGACTACCAAACTTATCTTTCAATGTAACAAACTTCTGAGAAATTACCTATGAATGTTGGTTGCATCAAATGGTTAAAAATGATGCAAGTCAGAGACATCAAAATGGTAAAAAAGAAATGAAAATTAATTACATAAAAGGTAATTTTAGAAGCTGGTTATATCAAAAGGTAAGTTTAATAATCCAAAATATACAATAGCAATTCATGTCAAGTTGAATACATTTCCATGTAGTCTGCCCTAATATTTTATGCTAATTAATTATTCATTTATAGCATTTCCAACATGATTCCCATGTATGCTATAGGCAGAAGAAAAACAAATTCGAAAGTATTCACCACTCCTCGAGAATACATTACTGTCAGAAAACGATGTATCAACTGCAGAATTTAAAACAATTCCTGACATTTGGAGGTCGTCAGCAGAAAAGTTTGGTGATCGGGTTGCATTGGTGGACCCACATCATGATCCTCCTACAAATATGACTTACAAGCAGGTATTTTTTATATTATTATTTTATTCCAAATTTAACTGCTGAGTGACCAGATTGATTCTGAAACCTAATTTGAATTTCGGTTTTGATTTTGAAATTTGCAGTTGGAGCAGGACATTTTGGATTTCTCTGAAGGTTTAAGAGTTATTGGAATCAAGCCATGTGAAAAAATGGCACTTTTTGCTGACAATTCTTGCAGGTGGATTGTTGCTGATCAAGGTAGATTTTCTGATTATATTTTAATATTTTGGTAACAAAAGTATTTCAGAAATTAAAAGTATATAATGCTAATAAGTTTGGTTATAGGTATTATGGCGACAGGAGCAATAAATGTTGTGAGGGGGTCTAGGTCATCTGTTGAAGAACTGTTGCACATCTACAAACATTCTGAAAGGTACTATAAATAATTATATAAAAACAAAAAAAAATGGTGGTAGTTATGATTTCTGCCTAGATTATTTTAAACTTTTTGAAAATAACATAATTTCCATAACAGTGTTGCAATTGCTGTGGATAATCCTGAATTATATCACCGGATTTCAGAGACCTTTAATTCAAAAGCAACTGTTAGATTTGTAATTCTACTTTGGGGAGAAAAATCATCCATAAGTAGTCATATGATGGAGGGAATTCCTGCTTATACCTACAACGAGATCATAGATATGGGTCGTGAACATCGGGCTCTTTTGGCTAATTCACATGATGCCCGTAAGTCGACTTACAATGTGTTTAAGTTAGGTGGCAATTTGACCCGTTCATTTCTGAACGGGTCGATTCGGGTTATGTTTTATCTACAAAGTATTAAATGGGTAAAATATAAAAAGTTAGCTTAAATGGAAACATGCCAAAGATATCAAACAAGCCAAACGGGTCGAAAGTCGCTCGAAGTGTATATTTTATGCATAAACCTCCTTGATCATATTATTAAAAAATTAGAATGTTACTGAAATTTTATGGACAAATTATCAATTTTGACCTGCCCATTTTGCCACATCTATCTAGAACATTCAAGATCAGTCATCCAGTAACAAACTAATACTTATTATCATAATTTAATAATTCACAAGATAAGGAAATCTGAGATGAATCTTGACTTACTTTGTGGATTTTTAGGTGAAAAGTATGATTATGAGCCTATAAAATCTGATGATATTGCTGCTCTTATATACACAAGTGGGACCACTGGCAACCCAAAAGGAGTAATGCTTACACATAGTAATCTTTTGCACCAGGTACAAATGGGTCAATTTGGTTATGTATTATCTCTAACAGATCAAACAAATTAAAATAAAATAAAAAGTTACTAAAAAAATAAAATAAAGGTCAAACAAATTAAAATAAAATAAAATAAAAAATTACTAAAAAAATAAAATAAAGGTCAAACGGGCCGAATGTCACCCAGATTATATTTTTAGTACATACAAGTTACAACCTCCTCAAATCGTTTGACTTAAAAGATTAGATTAGTTTTCTAATAATATAGTGGCATTTTAAGCATTAATTATTTGTAAAAATAAACAACAATTTTCCAGGTTCAAAATTTGGGTGAAATTGTCCCTGCGGGCCCCGGGGACAGATTTCTAAGCATGCTTCCACCATGGCATGCATATGAACGTTCATGTGAGTATTTCATACTTTCTTCAGGAGCTGAGCAAGTTTACACAAATGTCAAACACCTAAAGGTATTTTCTAACTCTATTTGATACAAATAATAATACTTCGTATTATATAAAATAAAATATGTTATTTTTCTTAATCAGTCTATATATTTCCACATTTTCTGATACGCATATAGTTTTGTTGTAGGATGATTTACGACACTATCAGCCACATTATATGATTTCTGTCCCTCTAGTATTTCAAACTCTATACAGGTACATTATATTATATTTATATAATAATTGAAATTTAATTCCTTGTTCCAATACTGAAATTTAATTCCTCCTGTGCAGTGGGATTCAGAAACAGATATCTGCCAGCTCAGCTATCCGTAAGCTGATTGCAATTTCACTCATAAAGATCAGTTTGGCATACATTCACTTCAAAAACATATATGAGGTTCAACTTTCAGCATCTTATTGGACCTTTGACTTCTGTTAATATTCACATCATGGACTTTTGACTCCTGTTACTATTTATGGTTTGTAGGGTAAATATTTGTCAAGAAGTCAGAAACAACCTTCTTATATTGCTGCAACATTTGATTGGTTATTTGCACGAGTAATTGCTGCAATTTTGTTACCGTTGCATTTATTGGCAAAGAAGATCGTGTACAGTAAAATTCACTCATCTATTGGGATTTCAAAGGTTTTATATACTATTCATTTCATATATGACACACTGAATACTTAAAAAAGGCTCAACTTTTTTAAACAAAAGTGTTACGGGTCAACCCAATTCGACCCGTACAAAAACTACCTGTTTTGACTGCCCATTTTAATAAATTTCTAATCTGGATATTACAGGCTGGAATATGTGGAGGTGGTAGCTTACCTACACATGTTGACAAATTCTATGAGGTTTGAAGCTTCTGTATTTATATATAGAGTAAATTACATAAATAGTCTATGTGGTTTGTATGAAATTACGGATTTCATCCCTCGACTTTATTTATTTCAGATAGTCCCTAAAAACTTAACTGCCTTTTTCAATTTAAGGACCATTAGTGTTACAAGTTTCATAATCAGGGTCTATCAGTGTAATAAAAAAGAGTCAAGGGGCGAAATCCATACTTTCACACAAACCACAGGGACTATTTATGTAATTTACTCTTACGTATATTTACAAATTGAAGCATAGGTAAAGAGTGTTAATCTTGTTGACTTTTTTACAGGCAATTGGGACAAAAATTCAAGTTGGATACGGATTAACAGAATCATCTCCTGTCATAGCTGCTCGACGAATAAATTGTAATGTAATATATCTTATCCAAATATAAAGTTTCCAATTATATCTATTTTTATAAGCTGGAATTATAGATATATGACATCATAAATTTAACATTTGAAGGTTCTTGGGTCTGTTGGGCATCCAATTCGACATACAGAAATAAAAATTGTAGATGATGAAACGGGTCAAGACCTTCCTCATGGTTCAAGAGGAATTGTTAAAGCCAGAGGACCAATGATCATGCAGGGTTATTATAAGGTATAGTTTTTATAAATAATCAATGTGTCCGATATTAATACAAATAATATTCTATTTCAATAAAGCAATTATAATACTTCAATTATTTAAAAAAAAAAAAAATAGAATCCGGTTGCTACAAAGCAAGCAATAGATGAGAATGGTTGGTTAAACACTGGAGATATTGGTTGGATTTCTCCTTCACATTCGGTTGGTAGAAGTCGTAATTCTGGTGGCATTATTGTTCTAGAAGGACGTTTGAAGGACACTATTGTCCTTTCAACAGGTAATTCAAACACTTTTGTTTTATTTTTTATTTTTATTTTTTATTTTTTTTGTTTTTGTTTTTGTTTATATCTGATTGAATATTTTTAATGGAATTTAGGGGAGAACGTTGAACCAGAACAGATAGAAGAAGCTGCCATGAGAAGTAGTTTAGTTCAACAAATAGTTGTCATCGGCCAGGTAATTTAAAATTTTAATGGGTCAATTTCAACCCCTTTTTTTCTAATAATGGGGTTGAATTTAAATTTTATCTAAGAGAGGTCGATGTGACAATATCCTAAATCATTATACGATGCCTTAGAAAAGATTATTACTGTAATGATTATATATGAGTATTGAGATAATTATAAAGTATTTATTTTTATTATCTGTAACGTGACAAATGTCAATCAGGATCGACGTCGTATTGGGGCCATTGTTGTTCCAAACAAAGAAGAAATTCAAAATTTGGCATCAAAAAATTCGAATGCATCAGCTTCTGGTGCAATTGAACTTAGCAAGGAGAAAATAGCTGGCTTGTTATCACAAGATCTTCGAAAATGGTAATGAAAACTTCATCTCAAGATATTTTAATTGTTTAATTCTAGAAAATTGACTTTATTTGGATATTTGTATCCCGTAAAGTTGTTTTGATATTTATGTGGCCATAATGAAACATATCTTGATACAGGACTTCAGATTGCTCGTTTCAAATTGGACCAATTCTTGTAATTGATGAGCCTTTTACGGTAAAACACGTGCATTCTACTAATTGTTTCAGAAAATATATTTTGGGTAGAAACTGACAGTTTTAATTTTGCTTCAGGTTGATAGTGGTTTGATGACTGCAACCTTCAAGATTCGGAGAAACCAGGTTGTGGAAATGTATAAAGACCAGATAGATGATTTGTATAAATAATCTCCTTCTTTACGTCGTTTTCTTACAGCTTTAAAATTTCGTTGTAAGTGCAAGTCACGTGCACTTTTCATGTGTCTTTTAAGTCATGTGATAGTAAATTTTGATTGTTATTAACTACTGTAAATGGAGTGGCAGTTTCTACAAATGTTCAAAAGTGAAGGGCTGAAGTGTAAACTTTTTTTTAATATTCTGGCATAGAAAATATGTTAAATTACTAGGTGAATTAATCGGTTTCTGAATTCTAATAAAAAGTCCTTAAACTAGTTAAATTACTAGGTGAAGATGTCCAAGTTAGTCACCAGAAACTTACAAGGACCTTAGTGTAAGTCAAGCACAAACTCAGGGTCAAACTGTACATTATCGAAAAGAAGGTGGTAGTTAAGAGTTAACTAGTATCCCACGTAACGATGCCGTTTCGCTGTTGAAACACGACTATCTGTAGACGGTAAACAGTCAACTGTCATCGTCTTCTTCATTGCTAGCGACTTCTTCAATTTAGGGGTTTTCCAAATCTTCAACGTTCACGGCCGTAAATCTCCAAAATGGACGGCGATCAGGCTGCATCCGGTGGAGGAGGAGGTGGCGGGGGTCCCGCTCCTTTTCTTCTCAAGACGTACGATATGGTTGACGATTCCATGACTGACGAAATAGTTTCGTGGAGCACAAGCAGAAACAGTTTCGTTGTGTGGAATCCACCTGAATTTGCTCGATTGTTGTTACCAACCTACTTCAAGCACAACAATTTTTCCAGCTTCATTAGACAGCTGAATACTTATGTAAGTGATTGCTATTAATTTTCTGTTTACCTTTTCTCAGCTTTTTAGATCATGCTTGACCTACCTTTGTCTCAATTGATTAATTGATATTTGATCGATCTAGTGTTTAATTTTGACTTTTAATTAGGGGAAAAGGTGTTTATCTTATCATCTGAAAACTATGATTGTAGTCTTATTGCTTTCAATCAGTGTGTGTGTGTGGTAAAATCAATTTAAACTATGGTGGATTACCCCCAAAAATTGATATGAGATCTTTAATTTTGCTGGTGCTGTTTTCAATTTGAAATTTAGGCTAGATTATGTTAAGAAAAATGGAGGAAAAAGAGAAGATTAGTCCTTTGCATCTCATTCTATCGATGGCGATTAACCAGATAAACGATTTCACATGCATCAAAAATGAATTTGTTTATCTGGTTCTCATCACAATATCAATGGAATTGTGTTTGAAGCACGTCTTGGTTGCTAATCTGCACAGGATCTGGTGCTGGTTTCTTGTGAACATGTGTGTTAGTGTCTGCTTATTAAGCTCATAATTTTTAGTTAATAAATACAAATGGTTCCTTTTAACAGGGTTTTAGGAAGATCGATCCTGAAAGATGGGAATTCGCTAATGAAGAATTTATAAAAGACAAAAAACACCTTCTAAAAAACATCCATCGTAGAAAACCGATTCACAGTCACAGTAATAACCCTCAATCATCAACTGTTGATCCCGAAAGAGCAGCTTTTGAAGAAGAAATCGACAAACTCACACGTGAAAAAATCTCACTTGAAAAAAACATTTCAAGATTCAAACAACAACAACCTGTAACAAAGCTTCAACTAGAAGACCTCACTCAACGGGTCAACAACATGGAACAAAAACAAGACACTTTATTAACATTCTTAAAAAAAGCATCACAAAACCCCGAATTTGTAGAACACCTTGCTCAAAAACTCGAATCAATGGATTTTTCAGCTGAAAACAAGAAACGAAGATTACCCGGATCTCGTGTTTCCCCAGAAAACAGTCAAAGCCCATCAAGACCCGATTTTGGAAACGTTTTCCATCACGATTTTTCAAATAAATTAAGACTCGAATTATCGCCAGCTGTTTCAGATATGAACGTTGTTTCAAACAGCACTCAAAGCTCAAACGAAGATAATGGAAACTATACAAGAACTACAGATATGACAGGTGGCAGGCTCCCATTCGCTCCAGAAACTCAGGACCTTTCCGACACGTGTACATCTTTTGGTTTTAACATGGAATCTTCGTTTAAAAACGGGCCGAATTTAGATGCTAATGAAGAACCCGAGGGCCATTTATCATGTCAGTTAAATCTCACTTTAGCATCTTCAATTTCACAAGTTAACCCGAATCAAGAACCCGATACAATTCCTCAATCTTTTGAGGATAATGTCAGAAAACCTACACGTGATGAAACAGTTAATAAAACAGGGCCTGCAAGTGTTCAAACTCGGGTTAATGATGTTTTTTGGGAACAGTTTTTAACCGAAAGACCGGGTTCTTCAGAAGTTGACGATTCAAGCTCGAATCCGAAGTCAAATTTATCATATGGAAATTCAAGGAATTTGCAGAATTTGACTCTTTGAGAATGAAATATTATAAAGTTTATCAATTCGTTTATATGAACTTTTATATATTAGTTTCTGTGTGTACATTACGTTAAGAAAAAAAGGGAATATTTATCTTTAATTTGAATAAGTTGTTGTAAACGAATTTATTCTTCTCTGGGTTCGGGTTTAGTAGATCAGGTGTGAGTATGTGTTTATCGCGTTCTCTTGTTTCATGTGTAATTTTTTATGTATTAGTTTTTACTGATTCGAATAAGATTACTTCTATTTATGTGTAACAAAGCAGAAGGCGCCTACCACTCGGGCATTATTTCAATATAATTTTGAATTGGACTATTAAGACAAAACACTGTTTATCCCTGTTTATAAATGTAGTATAGTTAATGTGTTGTATGATGTTGGCAATGTAGATAAGAATGTTGATTTGTTGCTACAACAAAAGGTCTATTAAGCCATTTCCAACTGTAACCTTTCATTTAACATTTCAGTTTTTTTCAAATTAGTATGACGTTTAACTGGCACTCAACTAAAAGTCTAAAACACTCTTACAAATAATTAAGATTTACTTAAGTTTTTTCGAGCTACATTCATTATGTAATACATATACAAAATACTAATAAATACAAAATATACCACTTTTTTGAACGATTTTGTTTTATAAAAGTTGCCGGTTCGTTCAAGAACAAATTCGTTATTGTTGCGTCCTGGATTCGGAGTCACGAACTGGACGATTCCTTGAGCGAGAAACCTGAAACAGGAAACAACCCTAAGTCAGAGATCCTCCGGAAGGGACTTCCGGACGGACACTCCGATGCTTAAGTAAGTTATTTGATCGGCGTAAGGTCTTTGAATGTAGTAGAAGTAAGCAGTAAATGCGAAGTGAATTGAATGCCTTCTTCCCTGAGCCTCATCCTCTATTTATAGTCTGAGAATGGGCAGGAGAATGGCCATACCTTTTGAGCGGGAGAGAAAAAGTCCAGCCATGGTCCGCCTCGCCTATGGACCTACGGTCGCTATCCTGAGGCAAACCCCTTTATTCTGCGGACAAAGGCAGGAAACGGCTTCGAGCCGCGTTTGCATTAAATGCGCTTTCATTCTCGAGGTTACTTTCCCCTAAAGTTCGGTCGTAGTCCGAAGGAGGATTTTGGGACCTACCGACAAGGGTTTGTAACCAGATGTTGCTTCATTCGCTCCGTCTGCTCATTCGTCCGTCTGCGCATCCATTCGTTCGTTCTGACGTCCGGTCATGAGTGAGTTCGTACCATATCTCATTAGTTATGTTGCTTGAATGTTTCTCAACTAGCATAAAGTACCTCGCGCAATGCCGCGAGGATTTTCATACGATGCCCAAAAGGTGTTTGTATCAGTACATGTTTCAGTTGTACAACGTATAGTTATATGTGAGAGTTTTATTATTCTCCTGAATTATATTCAAGTTGTTTGATCCTTAATTATTATGTATATTTGTATTTATTTGTTTTACTTTGTGTAGTTATGTGTGCAACTCATCTTAATGCAAAATTTTACGGAAAATAAGTTCATAAAATCTGTTATTTTGTAAATTAAGACATCTTTGAAACCATATTTTTTTAAATAGTAATAAAAGAATTAAATATTACTATTTTTAAATGAAATGTATTTTAACATTGGCTTGAAAGAAACTTTATTATGTTACAAATGAAAGATTAAACAAAAGTCAAAGTTGAAAAAAAAAATCACATGTTTTTTTTATGAATACGTGGCATCATATAACTAAAATTTGATGAAAATTTAGGAAAGAGGGGGAATCACAAAATTGTTAGTTTGTGAAAAGGAGGTGAAATTAAGTATTAAAAAACGTAAAAAGAAAATTAGGAAGAGGGAAAGGTTAGAAAATAGAAAGCCAGGAAAGGGATGCGAGGAGAAAAAGTAATTTGAATTTGCTGGCAAATATCTATTCGTTGTGTCCTGTTCATTCGTGTGTAAATGTATTATAACTAATAATAATAATTGGAGAGGTAACCACGCAGTGGCGGATCCAGAGAAAAAGTTGAGGGGTGTCACCGGTTGTACATTTTTTTCTCAGGGGTTGCACTTACACTAATATAAAGAAAATTTAAAAATTTTAATGTTTTTTTACACTATTCAAAAAAGTTCCAGGGATTGCACGGGCAACCCCAGACACCATACTAGATCCTCCCCTGTAACCACGACGCTGAGATCAACATGAATTGATGGGGTATTGACAGTTAAATGAGAAATAATATTATTTACTATTACATTTTTTTGTCGGTTTCCATACTATAAAAGTTTCCAAATCAAAGAAATGGATTCAGAATCAGAACTAGAATATCTCACTGTGTCATTCATTTTATAGATAAAAAGATGGCATAAGAAAATTTAGTTAAAAACAACATAATTTTTCTGCCAAATAGATGTCGTCGGCCAATTGCAAGATATATGACGTCATAAACGAATTACCCGACTCCCGCGTTTATAGTAGAGAGAATGGAATAGATAAACAGTTGGCAGTTTTATACGTGTGAGGATAAAGACTGCATACCAATCTTCCCTAAACCTTCTCAGTTAGTTACGGAAAAGTAAACTAAAAAAGAAATAATACATAATTCTTGGTGGTGAAGCAATTGATTTGATATACATTTATACACATACATACAAAAAGTCAAGTCAACGACCGACTCAAATACAGATGATAATGGAGGAGATAAGAAGACGGAAGAATTCGCACATCGAGTGCGTCATCTGCTTGGAGGATTTCTCCGACGATTACAAGATCACACGGCTACCCTGCCGCCACTACTTCCACAGTCATTGCATCCACCGCTGGTTTCTCTACAAAAATAATTGTCCGATCTGCCGCCGTCAAATTCAGATTCCGATTAAGCCGGCACCGGCGCCGTCGGGTGTAGCAGAACGCCGATCAACGGTGCCGCAGGTGACTTACGAAGATTATCGGCGATCGCGTTGGCTGTGTATTGACCAGCTGTTTGAACTAATTGAATCACTATTTTTCAGGGACGATTGATGACGATTGTTTGGTACCTGTGCAGAGTATTGGTTAGTTGTCAATTTGCAATTTCAAAATTGAGTGCTTATAGAATCGAGAAGAGAGGTAATTGTACATGGAGAAGTTATAGATTCATCAGAATTAGATAATGTGCGTTTGATGTGTAAATGTGATTAAAACTTAAAAGTGAGCACATGTATAAAAAAATTACTTAGTAGAGAGTTGTTCGGGTACTTTTAAACTTTAATAAGCTTAAAAAATTTAAGCTTATTAAAGCTTAAAAGTCTTATAATTAAATTTTCCCAAACAATCTCTAAGTAAGAAAAGATAAATTGTATCATTTCCTGCAAATCTTAATTTATATTTATGACCATAAATGTGGAATTTCACAACAACAAAAAAAATTATAAATTATTATCTTTTTATATGAACACTCTTATTTATCAAAAAGATTTAATATGAAACAATATTATATTTTTAAGTCCTAACATAAAAGTTAGCACTTTAGATGGTTTGAGTTTTTTGGACAATTCCCTGTTTTACTTTTTTGTCTTGTTTAAGTTTTTTTTATGGATGATTATTTGTTTCAACTCCCAGGTGTATGTATTACCACTCCTAATAGTACCTTTGGTTACTTCGTTGGTTCCAATCACTTCAGTGACATCATAACGAATGCACCTGCGGTCATTTGACAATTTTCGATTAAGATTGGTGCCAACGGAGGGTCAACTGGCATCAACTTCTTCCCCTCATTGGCACGCCTCTTCCTTTGATGCTCGTCAGTTGGCTTTGGCGGTTCAAGGAAGAGTTGAGACCTTGAAATTGTGGGGTTTAAACTAATTTAATATGGTATTTGGTTTTTTTTTGTATATATATTTATAATTGTGGGGCCTAAAAACTAAAGAGAAAGGTTGTTGATGGTATGAGTATGTCAGTTAGAGTGTGAGCTGACGTGAAGCTGATATGATAAAAACTGATGTCATCAATTGCGGCACTATTGGCACTAGTCTAACCACCGAGCGGTTGAAAGTGGAGTTTTTTTGTGTGTGTTTTAATGTGCTATCAACAAGTAGTTTCAAGTGGGTTAAATTCTATGTAAGGTATTATTTTATTAACCTTGATAAAAAAAGTGAGTAGTACAATACAATTTATACAGAGAGTAATAAAAACGAATACTAAATTACCTCCTCTAATTGACTATCTAGATGGAAATAAATAATTACATATAAATTTATTCAATGCGATTGATATGGTCATTATGACCTTTGACTATCCGTTGATACCCCCCGTCAATCGAAAAGGTGGCGGACCGATACGTAGCATGGTGCGAAAGGTTTCAAACTGATGGCGCGGAAGACTTTTGGTGAAAATGTCCGCTACTTGAAGATTGGTTGGAACAAACTTCGTATAAAGTTTCCCCGAGTTGACAAGATCACGAATGAAATGGTAGTCAAGGTCAATGTGTTTTGCACGTTTATGAGACACCGGATTTTGAGTCAAGAACAAAGCACTTTTGTTGTCGCATAGTAGAGTTGGTCTATCTGGCGGTAGAGCATGTAGTTCCCTCAATAAATGAGTTATCCATATAATTTCAGCAGCAGTATTAGCCATAGCCCGATATTCTGACTCACAACTAGAACGAGAGACGGTTGGTTGCTTTTTAGCACTCCAAGAAACAAGATTTCCACCTAAATAAATAGAATAGCCATAGGTGGACCGGCGTGTGTCAATACATCGTGCCCAATCAGCATCTGAGTAACCAGTAATGGTGTTGGTGTGCGGACGATTGAATGTGAGACCGAAGGAAACAGTTCCTTTGACATAACGAAGGATTCTTTTGACTGATTGAAAATGGTCAATAGTTGGGGAATGTAGAAATTGGGAAACTTGGTTTACCGCATAAGAAAGATCAGGTCTTGTGATTGTTAAGTATTGTAACGCCCCAACTAGAGACCGATAATAGGTTGGATCTGAATATAGTACCCCGTCTTTCGTGAATGAGACATGAGGAGCAAGAGGGGTACTAACCGGTTTGGAGTCATAAAGATCCGCTCGTTTAAGTATGTCAGAAGCATACTTGGATTGAGTTAGAAAAAGACCGTTATCCGTGTAAGCAACTTCTAGTCCCAAAAAATAATTAAGAGCTCCAAGATCCTTGATGGCAAATTCATTATTTAGTCGTGAAATGAAGTTGGAAATTAAGGTCTCATTATTGCCGGTGAGAATTAAATCATCAACATAAACAAGAAGATACATAATGCATGACTCCCGGGTAAAAACAAAGAGCGAAGTGTCGGCTCTACTACATGTGAAACCATATGAGGTCAAAAAATTGCTCAAACGTTGAAACCAAGCACGAGGAGCTTGTTTTAAGCCATAAAGTGCTTTAGACAACTTGCAAACATGATGAGGATGTTGAGGATCAATAAATCCGGGAGGTTGCTCCATAAACACGGTTTCGTCCAAGTTCCCATTCAAGAAGGCATTTTTTACATCAAGTTGATGCAACTTCCATTTTTGTAAAATAGCAAGAGATAAAACAATTCGAACGGTGGAAGCTTTAACAACGGGACTGAATGTGTAACAATAGTCTAACCCCGGGAGTTGAGTGAATCCTTGAGCAACTAATCGGGCTTTGTATCGTTCAATTGATCCATCTGATTTGTATTTTATACGATAAACCCATTTAGAGCCAACTATATTTGAAGAAGTGGGACGAGACACTAATTCCCATGTTCTATTTTGTTGTAATGCCTGAAATTCCTCATTCATAGCTTCCATCCATTTAGGATCTTTGGATGCGGATTTAAAACCGCGTGGTTCTGTGGAAGACAGAAGAGAAATATGAAGAGGATGTGTGGTAAAAGAAGCAAAATCTGCCTGATGTTTAGGCTTAAAAATGCCGGATTTAGAACGAGTGGTCATGGAATGAGACGATGTCATTTGTGGCGGATCTTGGGCCTGCTCAGTTTGAAATTGAGAAGCTTGGGCCTGATCCATAGCTGAAGAGTTAACATTTTCTTGTAATTGGGCTGCACAAGGTAAATTAATTTGGGCCGTAGATGGGGTTGGTGGATGTTGCGGTAGGATCAGTGTATTTAAAGGAGAGTTTGAGGTGGTGGGAGGGGTAGGGGGTGGGGTGGCAGGCGGGGTATAGGGTGGTGGCGCAGGGTAGGTCGGAGATATTAAGGTGTTAGATGTTTGTGGATGGGCTGTAAGATTGCATAGATTACATGGGCTTGTTTTATTTTCTTTTGGTGGGCTTGACATATTGTGTGATGTAGTAGTTGGATTCGGTGGAACAGTAGGCTTAGATATTGGCACAATTTCTTGAATAAATGATGTTAACTCTAATTGACTAATAGGTGATGAACCAATTTGACCACTAAAAGGAAATGTTGTTTCATTAAATCTTGCATGACGAGTTATATAAACTCGTGAAGTGGATGGATCAAGACATTTGTACCCTTTGTGTTGCGAACTATATCCAAGAAAAATACAAGAAATGCTTCTTGGAGCAAGTTTATGTGGAGAATAGTCGCGTAAATAAGGGAATACTTGACACCCAAAAGTACGAAAATTTTCATATTGAGGTTGTTGATGAAAGAGCAACTCAAAAGGTGATTTATTTGCCAATAACGATGTCGGTAATCTGTTTATAATAAATGTGGCGGTAGTAAACGCATCAACCCAATATGAGGCCGGAACATGAGCATTAAAAAGTATAGCAAGACCCGTTTCTACAATGTGCCTATGTTTTCTTTCCGCCCGACCATTTTGTTGTGGCGTATAGGGACATGAGAAACGATGAAAAGTACCATTATCATCAAAAATTTTCCGTACCGTGTGGTTAACAAATTCCGTACCACCGTCACTTTGAAAAACTTTAATTTTCCGTGAGAATTGTGTTTGAACCAAATTGATAAAAGATTGTAACACCGAATAAAATCCATTTTTTGTTTTTAAAGGATAAAGCCACGTGAACCTCGAATAATCATCAATGAAGGCGACATAATATCTATAACCATCTTTAGAACAAATTGGTGATGGCCCCCACAAATCACAATGAATTAAATCCAAAGGATTAGAAGAACGTTTAGTATTAATAGTAAAAGGTAATTTGTGTCCTTTTGCAAGTTGACACGAATTACAAATAAGTGGCTTTGGTAATAAAGAGGTAATAGATAAAACACCTAGTTTATTTAATAAAGAAATTACATCAAATGAAACGTGACCCAAACGAGAATGCCATAATTCGTACGAAGCTTTTAAAACTTTAGCGGTAGCATAAAAAGCGTGAGGCGCCTCTTTGAGCACATAAAGTCCTTGTTCACATCGACCTTTAGCGAGTACCTGTTTTGTTTTCCGATCCTGAATATGAAAAAAAGGTTGCGAGAATAAAACATCAACGGGATGATCGGTTGTTAGTTTACTCACGGATAATAATTTCTTTTGTAGATTTGGAATAACCAAAACATTTTTTAGTGAAATTGAACGAGAAATATTAGATGAGCCCATGTGAGTAATTGGAAGAGTTTTACCATTTCCAAATACAACCGAGGCATTACCTTGATAAGGGGCCGAGTGATGTAGCGAATCACAACTAGAGGTCATATGATCTGTGGCGCCCGAGTCAACATGCCAATCGGGAGAGTCGGTAGTAACGTGACATTGGGCATGAAAGGCTTTCGCTAAAGATTCGTCCGATTGTTGTGACATTTTCGTGGCATAGGTAGGAAGATTAGGGCAATTAGAAGCATAATGCCCATTTGTCCGACATAGTTGACAATGAGGTGGTCTCCTATTTTGACCACGGCCATGACCACGACCACGATAATTAGTTCCACGACCACGATAATTAGTACTTCGGTTATTACCGGAGTTGCCTGATGTTTCAACATAAAATGCTGCGGTCGGGGCAGTAGTACCATGAAGTGACTGTAAAAACAATTCGTGGCTCTCTGTTTGAGTAACAAGGTCACGGAATTTGGGTGCCGGTTTGATAGCCCGAATTGCAGTGGAAAATGTTTCATATGAGGGCCCCAAACCGCAAAGAAACCAATGTAATTTATCAATTTCAACTACGGGATGCCCAATTGCAGAAAGTTGATCGCAAATAGCTTTAAAACGGCGACAATAATCTGTAACAGATGTCGTACCTTTGGTTAATTGTCGGAGTGAATCACGTAGAGAATGAATTCGTTCAACCGAGGCATTACTGTATGCGGTTTCAAGCGAGAGCCACAGTTGCCGAGCCGAATTAATACCGAGTACCTCGGCTGCTGCTTCCTCAGTGAGAGATGATTGAAGCAAAATTAGGGCGCGCTGGTCTTCTTCAGTCCAAGTCGCCAGATCCGGGTTCGGGACTGAAGTCCCGTCAACAAGAACAGTCGGAGCAGGGGCGGAGGAGGTGCCATCGAGATGTCCGAGCAGTTTCTGGTATGTAAAGATGGGTATTATGTTGTTCCTCCATAAAAGATAATTGTTGGAGGAGAGCTTAATGGTCATCATGTGGAGAAGGGTATTCATGGAGAAAAGATTTTCAGAGGGAGAGGATGAAGAAGATGGTGCCATTGATAGGTCCCAAAGAGGATTTTAGAGAAAAAGAAGCTGGGGATTTCGAGAGGAAGAGGCGAGAGGATTCAAAAGGCTGATACCATATGTAAGGTATTATTTTATTAACCTTGATAAAAAAAGTGAGTAGTACAATACAATTTATACAGAGAGTAATAAAAACGAATACTAAATTACCTCCTCTAATTGACTATCTAGATGGAAATAAATAATTACATATAAATTTATTCAATGCGATTGATATGGTCATTATGACCTTTGACTATCCGTTGATAAATTCAAATGGTTTAAACTCAGCTCCAGTTGCTCCTGTTGCAGTTAAGAAAAGAAAATGGTTTAAACTCATCATTACTTGTTGATGACAAATTAAAACAAAACCACCACTTTCAAGTTGAAACTTCATGTTTTTACGGGCATTCTAGAAGTAGATGCTTCCATAGATCAAGAAAATAATTAAAATAAATTTCATGTGGAATATTTAAATATGTGTGTTTATGCGGGACCCATCTCTGTGGGTGGTTTTCTTTTCCCGTTAGGTGAGAAACTATGACTTTCACTTCTCTCATTAACATCACTTCCACCCTTCTCACTTTCACACTAAAAAAAACCCCAAATTGCAAAAACCCACTAAAACTAAAACCCCCAAATGAAATCATTCTTGCTACCCCTTTTCTTCTTTTTCTTACATACCCACTTCCGAATTTCATCTGGGGTTTCAGTTTTAACCCCTAATTTGCTTAAAAATGATGAATTTGACCCAATGGTGACTAGGGTTTGTGATGAATTGATGGATTCTGAAAGCAATAGGAGAGTGTTGTTGGTGCAGAAAAAATACATAAGTTACGAAACATTGAAGAGGGATCTTGTACCTTGTGGAACTCCTGGTGCTTCTTACTACAATTGCAAGGGAAAAGGTGTTGCTAACCCTTATAATAGAGGGTGTGAAATCATCACAAGATGTGCTAGAGATGCTATAAACACATAATCTTGTTGATATAATTGGTAAAGTTTTAATCTTTTTGCTTTTGTTGAGGTGCGGGTATCCATGTTTCTCGGATTCTTGATTTCATGTTGGTTTTATATTAACTTTTGGTGGTTATTCATTTCATCTTGTCACTTTCCTATAATCAAATTCAAGTTAATTTGGTTTTTTAAGGTATATGTTTGTAAGATTGTTGTTTTTTCCATGTGTCCCTTTAATAATTTATATATGCATTGAAAAATTGAAAAATAGATATATTTATATATGCATTGAAAAATTGATATATTTAAAATAAATGATATATTTTGGTAGGTTTGCATACACATTTAAAAAGTCCACATGTTTGATCCATTCATACTGCTAACATGTTTAACCCGTTTAATTAAACGAGTTGTATGAGTCGGGGTCAGGTTGAAAACAAACCGGTTAAGGTTGAGATATCTTACATGTTTATATAAAAATGTCAATTTTGGGTTGAATGTTTCTGAACCACCAATCTGCAAATATGAACCCTAAACTCGACCCGAATTGTTTCCCCTATCTAAAATCATGAAGAGCGAGGTATTTTTGTCGTTAGACTTACCTAATAGCAATCATACAATACCAAGGATCTTTAGGTGGACATAGTGTATACTAACGTGATTTTTAATGTTAATTGGTGTTCGTTTAATTTGTATATTGTTTACACAAAGTTGTTTTCTAAAAAAAGACCGAATCTTGATGTTAAAATCATGACAATGGACAAGAATTTGGGAAAGGTTGAATGTTAGGTGACCTCACACTTGCAAATTGCAATGATTTGGTGCATAAAAGAAGTCGTTTCACATCTTTTTATAGGACATGAACATAGCTTAATCTTAGCATCGATTGTGTTTGGATACACTTGTTTCGTGTTGTCATTGCCCACTTGTACTGCTGATTGACTTTTTTTGGTTCGTTGTACTCTACTTTTCAATGTTTGGTGTTATTATTGTACGATGTGTGAACTTTTAAAATACAATAAGGCGTGGACGCAAATTATGCTCCATAATCAGTCTGTTTTTTGCATACTCACATAAACACCACATGCACACATTTTTTACACGTATGTACTTTTGTATATTTTTATAGGCATGAGACTGTGCGTAATGGGTGACCAAACCCAGTTTGGTCACCCTTGCCACATCTGTGCCACATCAGCTTTCTCTTATTAGACCGAATCATATATTCGGTCATTATCTTTGTATTATTTTGTATATATCGTTTCCATAGTTAGTTAGTATTTCCCTTGTATTATTGTATTATAAATATCCCTTGAATGAGAATGGAATAAGCATCTTCTTTCATAAACCTTTATGGTATCAGAGCTATAAACCCTAATAGGGTTTCGTTTGATAGCTTCGGCCGTCACACCTCCATTCTCGACATCAACCAGTTTCAATGGTTAATCCTTCATCGGATGCCTCCTCTTCGGCGGCAGGCGATCACAAACCACTCCATCCGGTTTATACAGTCACTAATATACAGTCCAAAGTTCGAATTCTGGACGGTATCAAGGTGTCTTACTCTTCTTGGGTAAAACTGTTCCGCCTTCATGCTCAAGGCTACCGCGTTTTACCACACATTGACGGCACTCCACCGCCCGCATCAACCAGTGCAGAGTACGGTCCATGGTCCGAAATCGATGCCATTGTTCTTCAATGGATCTATGGTACTCTCTCTGACGATGTACTCATACGTGTTCTTGAGCCGGACACCACCGCCTACAAAGCGTGGGAGAAAATCAAAAAGATTTTCTTGAACAACAAGGGGTCTCGTGCGGCGGCGTTAGAACACGAGTTCACTAATCTCAACCTACGACAATCCGCCTCACTTGAAGAATATTGTCAAAAGTTGAAAGACCTAGCCGATCAACTCACCGATGTAGAGAATCCCGTCACTGAGCAACGTCTCGTGCTCCAACTTGTTCGAGGTCTTCCTCCCGAGTACGATACCGCAGCAGCCTATATCAATCAAACACTTCCCGACTGGGATACGGCTCGCAGCATGCTCCAGCTCGAGCATAACCGACAACAAGCCCGAGATTCGTCCCAAACCAACACCACCAATGAAGCCAACGTTGCCACTGATTCACGCTCCTCCAATCGTTCTTCACGGGGTCCTCCATCAAACCGCAACCACAACCGAGGTCAACGTGATCAACGTGGCGTGAACAGATCTAATCAACAGGGACAATCTAATTACAATGGGCAATCTTCAAACTCCGGCCGCAACTCATCGGGATCGTACAATCGGCAGCCGCTACCGAACCAACCAGGCTCCTATCCATGGTGGTCCATGATGCCACCACCATGCCCATACCCGGCTCAACCAGGCTGGCCCTACCCATGGTACCCGCCGCCCGGACAGAATCAGCCGCAGAACCGACGACCACCGAATCGGTCCACTGACTCGACTCGCACCCGCGATCCACCCCAGGCGCATGCCGCGGTTGACTACAATGCACTTGAACCCACTGATATCGGGACAGCTTTCCAAGCTTTGACTATGGATCCCCCCGATGACAATCAATGGTACATGGACACGGGTGCCACTTCACACCTTACGGGTGACTCAGGTATACTTGACTACTTTCGAAATAACAGTGCTATTAAACATATTTTTGTAGGTAATGGCAATCACATTCCAGTTAGGGGTTCGGGTAACAATACCCTCCTTCGCAAACCCAAACCACTTCATTTAACCAACGTTTTATACACTCCCGGCATTATCAAAAACCTTGTTTCCGTTAGGAAATTTACTATTGATAACCAAGTGTCTCTCGAATTTGACCCGTTTGGTTTTTTTGTGAAGGACTATCGGAGTGGGAAGATCCTTACCCGCCACAATAGCACCGGCCCTCTCTACCCGTTCACCGCCCCGGAGTCACCCCATGCTAGCTTTGTTACCGTTTCTAGTTTTGATATTTGGCATTCCCGCCTCGGTCACCCGGCCGGGAATATCTTAGATTGTTTGCGTTTAAATAATGTTATTTCGTGCAATAAGAGTAATAATACTCCGTCTCTTTGTCATTCGTGTCAAATTTCTAAACACAAACGTTTACCGTTTTACGATTCAAATTCTAGTACTTTATTACCATTTGATATAATTCATTGTGATTTGTGGACCTCACCAATTTTAAGTAAAAACGGTTATAAATATTACATGGTACTAATTGATAATTTTACCAAATTTGTATGGGTGTACCCCCTCAAACTCAAATCCGAAACTTTTGCTAAATTTGCTCAATTTCACAAACTTATACACACCCAGTTTCAAACTAAAATCAAAAGTTTTCAATGTGATATGGGTGGGGAATTTGACAACCATTTTTTTAAAAATTTCGCATCTACCCATGGACTACAATTTCGGTTTTCTTGCCCTCATACATCGCCCCAAAACGGCAAAGCCGAACGCATGTTACGCCGGCTCAACGAAATTGTTCTTGTCCTCCTTGCTCATGCGTCCTTACCAACCCATTATTGGGTTGACGCCCTTCATGCAGCAACCTACCTTCACAACATCACCCCCACCAAATCCCTCCACAAAAACACTCCCACCTATGCCCTCTTCCGCCGACATCCCACCTACGATCACTTACGTGTTTTTGGGTGTGCATGTTATCCTAACCTATCCTCAAACCGAAATCACAAACTTGACACCCGTTCCATACGGTGCGTGTTTCTTGGTTACCCCGTTAACCATCGTGGCTACCGATGCCTCGACCCAAACACCGGCAAGATACACTTATCTCGCCACGTTACGTTTGATGAGTCGGTTTTTCCCTTTGCCAACACTCCAACCCACCCCCCACCCGATTACCGTTTCCTCACCAACGACTCAAACCTATCGGCCACTCTCGATAGTTTTGATCACACCACCCCACCAAACCCGCCACCCTCATCAGACCCGCCCCCTGCCACCCCTATGCCACCCCCTCCACCACCGCCCCCTCCCCCTAACCCTGCCCCTACACACCCTATGACCACCCGCTCCCATGTCGGTACGTTTAAACCAACCCACAAACTTAACCTCCACACCACCACCACCTCTCCCATACCTAAAAACCCTCACCTAGCCCTACTCGACCCTAACTGGAAAAAGGCGATGAACGATGAATATAAAGCCTTATGTGATAATGAAACTTGGGAACTAGTACCAAGACCACCGCAAGCTCACATTATTCGTTGTCTATGGCTTTACCGCCATAAGTTTCATGCGGATGGATCATTGGCTCGATACAAAGCACGTCTAGTTGTTAATGGCAAATCTCAACAAATTGGTATCGATTGTGATGAAACGTTTAGCCCCGTGGTCAAACCCACCACCATACGCACGGTACTCACACTTGCTGTCTCACGATCGTGGTCGATTCACCAACTAGACGTCAAAAATGCATTTCTACACGGGAACTTATCTGAAACAGTTTATATGCATCAACCCCCCGGGTATGTTAATCGCCATCACCCCGATTATGTATGCAAGCTCCAAAAATCTTTATATGGCCTCAAACAAGCGCCAAGAGCTTGGTACCAACGGTTTGCAACATATATTACATCTACGGGTTTTAAAAGTGCCGCTACGGACACTTCTCTTTTTATATATCGCAACGGTAATGACATCGCCTATTTACTTTTATACGTTGACGATATTGTGCTTACTGCTTCAAATGATACCTTGCTACGCACGACTATTGACAAACTGTCACGGGAGTTCGCAATGACTGATCTCGGTCAATTACATCATTTTTTGGGCCTCAAAGTATCTCATACAGCTCGTGGTCTATTTTTATCACAATCACACTATATACATACTATATTAGAACGAGCTAACATGACAGGATGTAAACCCGTAGCAACTCCGATTGAAACCGGCTCGAAATTAAGTGCAACAGCCGGTCCGCTTATGAAAGACCCAACACTATACCGAAGTTTGGCAGGTGCATTGCAATACCTTACGTTCACACGACCTGACATCACGTATGCTGTTCAACAGGTCTGTTTATTCATGCATGCACCAAGAGAACCGCATTACAATCTTATTAAACGGATCCTACGTTATCTAAAAGGCACCTCCGATCAAGGGCTTACCATCGCCAAATCTCCAAAACTGAATATAATAGCGTATTCGGACGCTGACTGGGGAGGGTGCCCGGACTCCAGACGATCGACTTCGGGTTATTGTGTGTTTCTCGGAGACAACCTAGTCTCATGGTCTTCAAAGCGGCAGCCTACGGTATCTCGATCTAGTGCCGAGGCTGAATACAAGGGAGTCGCTAATGCGACTGCGGAAACAAGCTGGCTTCGTAATCTGCTTCTCGAACTGCATGTACCGGTCACTAAAGCAATGCTCGTTTACTGTGACAACATTTCTGCTGTTTACTTATCTGATAACCCGGTACAGCATCAACGTACTAAACATGTAGAAATCGATATTCACTTTGTTCGGGAACTCGTAAAAATCGGTCGTATCCGCGTCATACACGTACCTACTGAACATCAATATGCGGATATTTTTACGAAAGGATTACCACGACATTTGTTCCAAAGATTCAAGTCCAGTTTGTGCATCCGAAATCCTCCTGCTCCAAACTGACGGGGAATATTAGACCGAATCATATATTCGGTCATTATCTTTGTATTATTTTGTATATATCGTTTCCATAGTTAGTTAGTATTTCCCTTGTATTATTGTATTATAAATATCCCTTGAATGAGAATGGAATAAGCATCTTCTTTCATAAACCTTTATCTCTCTCCTGATCAAACACACGACCAGACAGCGACCAAATGCCCGTAATGGGTGACCGATCGATTTTTTTTTAAAAATTCATTAATAATTAAAACATTACATTAATAATAATAAAAATATAACATTAATTCAAATGTGAAATATTTAATAAAAGTTGATAAAAAAACAAGTTAAAAGTGGGTAAAAAAAGAAATAAGTCATTGATTGTATAATGAAAAAGGGTAAAAAGGGTAAATTGCGTATATATTATTCAACCCTATTTCTTCCCAGCCGTCTTCCTCAACTTTTTGTCTTCCTCTGTAATTTTTCTTCCTCAAGCATCAATCTCTCAGCCTCTCTCAGCCCTAAAATTCCTTCCTTTTTTTCTCACGACCTTCAACACCTTGAACGGTCGAGTAGTCGACCGATAGACAAAGGGGACGCGTCGGAGGTGCTTGGCCGTAACGCAGGGGACGCGTCGGGCGTGGCTGAGGTGGAGGTCACGACCGATCTACCGGTCGTGCGTTACGCATGGTCTGAGCATCCATCTTATATACACTCATATAACCTCACTCTATTTTTGACAATGTTCTCCCTAGATATAATCTCTTGAGTAGAGTTATAACTATCTACATCTTATCTTCCCATACCCCTAATGTGAAGAGATAACATACCATTGTTTTTGTTTTTTTTTATTCTGTTTTTCAACGATAGATAGGCAAAAACGCGCACATGTAGATAGTCTACATTTGTGTTCTTTTAACGATGAAATAAGTGTACCGGTTCATTATTTGTACAATATCAATTTTAAACTGGTTAAGCAAACCATAACCTAGTCTCAAAATTTTCACTAGTCGTATTAGCTTACAAATTTTCACCAGTTCGTTAAACTAGAAATGAAAGGGGGAAAATTAGCTTCAACCCATGCCATATCACTATCGTACCAAACCGAAAGCCATCAGTTTGTTGGTGACGCACTTTCTAAGATTTGCATAAATTATTGATCTTGTAGCGGTTGAATGACAATAGCCTGGATTTCGTGTCACCTAATTATGACAAGCCACGAGCTTTAGATGGGAATTGAAAATTAGGATTTCAGGATTGATATAAAAGCGCCAATGGCCTAGCGCAGTGTTTACCTACAACCATGAGATTGAGGGTTCAAATCTCATAGTAGACATAAGTGGATTTATGAGTAGATTAGAAATTGTCATTACAGAAAAACAAAACAAAAGTTTGTACGGCTATGTGGAAAGTGAGATATAGACCATCTTTCCCTACCTTCGGTTAGGCAATATTTGTAACACAACAATTTAACAACCATATATGCAATTAAAACAGAAAAATACCACATTTTTTTCCTTTAATCCCCTCTTCATAAAACAAGCAAAAGACAGAGCAAAAACACTAGGAATAGTTTACACAACCTTCAAACACAGCCCTTATTCAATAGCCTTTTCTCAAACTAAAAAAAAGACCAATCAATTCCTTCACCGCCAGCAAACCCGCATAAAACCAACAAACAAACCAACCTAAACAACCCCTAGAACACAAAACCATCTCATAACAACCACATAACCGCCAAAAACCACCACATCTCAGTACCTGTAATGAGCAGGCTTGTATGGACCCTCAACCGGTACACTAATGTAGTCAGCTTGATCCTTGCTAAGAACAGTCAACTTAGCACCAAGCTTTCCAAGATGAAGAGCCGCCACTTTCTCATCCAAATGTTTAGGCAACACATACACTTCCTTCTTGTACTTACCCGTTGACTTTTCATTCCACAATTCCAGCTGTGCAATCACTTGGTTAGTAAACGAGCACGACATCACAAAACTCGGGTGACCTGTTGCACACCCCAAGTTCATCAACCGACCCTCGGCCAACACAATGATGCCCGTTTTCGTCTCGGGGAACACCCACCGGTCCGTTTGCGGCTTGATCGTGATTCGTTGCACACCCGGGTACGTTTCCAACCCGAGCATGTCAATCTCGTTATCAAAATGACCGATGTTGCACACGATCGCGTTGTTTTTCATTTTCTTCATGTCGGATACCATGATGATGTCTTTGTTGCCGGTTGTGGTGACGAAAATGTCGGCTTCTGAGACCACGTCTTCTAGGGTTAGGACTTGGAGGCCTTCCATGGTGGCTTGTAGGGCACAGATCGGGTCGATTTCGGTCACGATCACGCGGGCACCCGCTTGTTTCATGGCGGCGGCACAGCCCTTGCCGACGTCTCCGTAACCGCACACGACGGCGACCTTTCCGGCGATCATTACGTCGGTGGCTCTCATGAGACCGTCGGGGAGTGAGTGGCGGCAACCGTACAAGTTGTCGAACTGTAACAGAATCAAATACATGTGTTAATTAGTTAGTTACTATTGAAATCAATTTTTGGATGAATTAGAATCAATAAAATGATGAGAACAAGGTCTAGCAGCCATTTAGTAGGTTTTGATTATGTATCAATATAGATTGGCAAGACAATGACAAAATTGAACACTTATGTTATTTATCTAAGTTACTATCAAATTCAGCTTCCGATCAATAATTTGGCAGTAACAAGATCTAGCTAATATTCAGTAAGTTTGATTAAGTTACTGCTGAATTGAGCTTCAGGTTAAATTCAGATCAGTAAAACGGTAAAATACAAAACTTACGTACTATTCAGTAAGTTCTTATTATGTTTCAGTATAGATTAGTATTAAATTACTATGGAAGTCAGCTTTCCGTTGAATCAGATCAAGAAAATTGCAGAAGACAAGATCTGCCTACTGTTATGTAAAGTTGTAAGCTAGATTATATAGACTACCAAATGGTAGCAAAATAGATAATGGCTCAAAATTACAGTTGAAATCAGCTCAACATAGGATAAGCAGTTGATTATGCTAATAGCAATTATATAACTAAACTAAACGACTAAGGTCATAGCAATAATCAGATCGGTAGAAAAATATGATATTTCGACGGATTTAAACCTAAAACCCTAGATTCAATACAAAAATGAAGTTCAAATCAAACAACTATCAACATGTGTAGTCAGATCTAGCTCAAAATCAATAATCAACAAGCATTATAACATATATACGAGATCTGTACTTAATTTAATATTATTCAACAACATACCTTGCTCTTGGTGACGGAATCGTTGACGTTAATGGCAGGGAAAAGCAGAGTACCGTTAGCTTGCATCTGGTACAACCTCTTAACACCAGTGGTGGTCTCTTCAGACACACCAACCAATCTGTCCTTCATCTTGTGGTATTTCAAAGGATCAGTTGAAAGCCCTTCCTTAATGATCGACAACACGATCTGGAACTCAGCGTTGTCAGTGGAAGTCGGGTCCGGCACTTTTCCGGTCTTAGCAAACTCCTCTTCAGCCTTAACTCCTTCATGAATCAACAACGTCGCATCACCTCCATCATCAACGATCAAATCGGGACCACCACCGGGACCCCAATCCAAAGCACGTTCCGTACACCACCAGTACTCCTGTAGAGTTTCACCTTTCCAGGCGAACACGGCGGCTGAATCACGAGCAATAGCAGCAGCGGCGTGATCCTGAGTTGAGAAAATGTTACATGAGCACCATCTGACTTCAGCACCCAAGGCGGTTAGGGTTTCAATGAGTACTCCGGTCTGGATAGTCATGTGGAGTGAACCGGTGATTCTCGCACCTTTGAATGGCTGAGAAGGACCGAATTCAGTCCGGCAAGACATCAAACCGGGCATTTCAACTTCGGCTAGTTCGAGTTCCAGACGACCGAAATCGGCCAAGGACATGTCCTTGACTTTGTATTCACGGCCGGTGGAGGTTTTCTCGACGGTGAGAGCCATGGCTGGCGGAGTTAGGGTTTGTAGATCGGATCTTATTGGCTCTCAGAGGGAAAGAGTGGGTAAGGCAAGGAATTGAGTGAGGAATGAAGGGTTATAAATAGGGTCGAGGAGAGTGAGGTTAACGGTCGAGATTTGATCTCTTTGGATTTTTTATTTATTTTTAATACTTCCTCCGTATCATAATAAGTGATACACTTTCCATTTATGGGTGTTTCACAATAAGTGATACGCTTCAAAAGCTACCTTATTTGGCAAAAATATGGGACACAACCTCCACTAACTATCTACTTTAATAAAGTGAAATTACCCTTATACCCTTACTTTTACATTTAAAATTCATTAATATCACTTTATTCAAGAAAAAGTGGAACCCATCACCCACTAACTATCTACTTTAATATATTTTAACCATACTTTAATCTTTTGCCTCAAAAACCATGAAACCTCAAATGTATCACTTATTGTGATACGGAGGAAGTATTAACTATTGTAATATCGGGTCCCATCTTGATAAAATTAGACCCTATTGGAAATTATTGATTTATTTCCTTCACGTTTAAATTAAAAATTCCGTAGTAGTATTTTTATGTAAAAAGTAGCCATGAGTAACTCGTATGGAACACTGAGATCGATCACCGGAAGTCCGGAATAGAACTGGCAATAAACTAAGGTACTCGGCATGATACTCTATACGATACTTGATACTGAAACCAGTAAAAACTCGGTATCACTAATTTGATTTTGGTATGGCACCAGATGAGTACCATAATTAACAAATTCAAGTAAATATTAGAACCAAACTGATTCTGTTTTCTTAGTTCTAATTTCTAATTATTTAGACCAAATGAGTATAATTTCAAGAGTGATTAAACTACAAAAATTAAGTATCCACCATCTTATATTATATAATCATCGCCTAATTGAGTTAAGTTTTTTTTTAATATGTGCCCAAGAGCCAATAATAATAATGTTGAATATCTTGTATGTTTCTACATTTAATTTATTAAAAACTTTCATTTATAATTATGGTAAGGATAAATTGGTATAACACAAAAGTATTAATGACTCATAAATATCATTTTATACTAACTAAAGAAAATTTTAATTTATTAAATGTTCGTTATCATATGCTTATAGGACACGCATTATCAAAACTCTTAAATTAAATCTTTAAGTTATAACATATCAAAAGACTCTAAGGCTATACGGTATGGGCATCTTGGCGTGTTGGTGGTGCTGAGGTGGATCGAATGTGGAGTGGACCACACCACCGCGAGAAAAAAGGAACACCGCCACCTCCCACGTGTGGTGGTGTGGGGTTAACGGGAGTGGCCATGGTAACATGATATAACGGGCGTGGTGGAGGAATTTGAGAGACAAAAGGTGGGACTCATCAACATACCACACCACCACTTATGAGGGGGGTGGTATTCCCTTTCTTTTAAAGGGGTGATGGTTGCCACATGAATACCACACCACCATATGATCCATTCCCCATACCCATAGCGTAATTAATTTGAAAACCCACCACAAACACTTTACATTTATGGGGAAATTAGATATGTAACATGGTAGCCGCGTCTCCGTACCAATATCCTTAAATTCTTTAAAGGAAAAAAATAGGAAAAGATAAACAAAAAATATTTTTTAAAAATAATTCCCAGGTTAAATCACCGACAGGTTTTACTCTTGTTTAAATTGATTTGAGATCTGCTTTTGGATCTATCATATACGTTCTGTACATTTTTATCTTTTGCTTTTTGTTAACGACTTTTTCAGTTTGCTCGTCGGTCTCTTTAGAGTTTAGTTTGAAAAAGTTTTTAGCACAATTTCTTCACTTTAGCTCGTCGATTTATATGTTTGGTTAAACGAGGAGCATGGGATGAAGTGAAGGTCGGTATGTGTGTGTATATATACATATATGTTTATGTGTACATTAAATAAATTAACGAGTGAAGTAAAGACGTATTATTAGCAGCAATATATCAGTTACTGAATTAATTTAAAAGTGTTATGCTAAGCTAGCACAACTAATAAATGGAGTGAATAAAGTACTGCTAGCAAAGGCCTCACTTTTACTAATGTGTGAGTTGTTTTTTTAGTAATAGTAATGCTTCTTATAATTTATTTTCTACTTATCTTTTATTTATTACATCAAGACATAAGTCAAAATTAATAGATAATATTATGAGAGAAAATTAGTATATTACATATGTTTTTTTATTATTTTTTTCTTTCTAATTTTTACGTTTTTATTATTAGATGTATTAGGACTAAAATATTGATCTTAAAAGCTTTAAAATAATCATTTGCATCCAATCCTTAGTACAACGGAATAAAATGTTCATAAACTTTTTATAGTATTGTCTCCGCTATAGAACATTAAAACCTTTAATAAACAGAATATTACACTTTAAGGATAATTCATGATCTAATTTGTCAATTTACCCCTTCGTTTAAGAAAATTGCTTGAAAACTTGCTAAGTAATTTACGTTTAAGCACTAAATTAAAGTAATAAATTTAAGTATACATTATTATGAAAAGATATTTTAATTAGATATTATACATTAAATCAATGTGAACAATAAAATAAATAATAATAACTATGTATTTATATATTAAATAAATCATTTTTATCATTATCTCTAATTAGGGATGTTCGTTTGGATATTTTGGATTTATCCGAACCAAATAGGTGAATTCAAATGGTTTTTGGATTTTAAATGTTCAAATCGAACCGTCCAAACTAATTTAAATCCAAATCAATCCGAACCAAATTACAATTTGGCTGGTTTGGTTTTGTCAGAACCAAACCGTTTTTTTCTTAATTTACTTCACAAGACTACAAATGTATATAACATAACTAATATTAAGTTTAGTATGTATAACTTCAAAACGATAACCTAATTTATACATAAAAACAAGTCCAATTCATAGCTTGTGACATTAAAAATAATATATACAAAAGGCTTGACATCAATGTCATGTATATATGTATATTACTATTTGGATTTTTCGGACAATCCGAATTTTACAATGGAAACCAAATCCAATCTGAAAATCAAACTATTTAATTTGGTTCATGTCCAAACCGATTCAAAAAATTAATCGAAACAATTCAATCCAAATTGTCAATTTGGATAATCCAGTTATATCCGAACAGTGAACACCTCTATCCCTCGTACTGGAAGGAGTAAACAAAATCAAAGCTACATTATTCCTTTGAAGTAGGATTTGTTGTTGGGGGTAACATGGACTTTCCTCGTAGTGGTAGAATTGGATTTTTTTTTTTAGAAAAGGCTCCAGCGAGGCAACAAGCGTGCAAAGGTACAGTAATGGGCCACCAACATGGGGGTTGGTGAGATAATAAAAGACCATGCTACCCTCGTCGACCACCCTCGTAGTGGTAGAAGTTTTGCAAGTTGTGTTTAGTTTTGATGTCTACAAACTTTGATGATGACATTATGTTGACACATTTTGGCTCATAAATTATGTAGTCGTACTCTTAAGATCTCTAAGGCCAACATCCAATGACCAAAATTAAACACATGGTATATTCTTTATATAAGATCGTTATTTAATTTTCATCATTTTTGTAACAAATGTTTAAATCATAGATGACATGCAACAGGGTAAAAAGAGCATAGAGATTGATTATAAGACAGAGTAATTTTAAGCTTTTTTACGGCTCACACCCCCTTAAATCTACATTAACATGCAATCTTGTGAAACACCTAAACACTGTAAGTTTAAATATTACTCAAAACACATGCTTTTGTATTATATGAACCATCAACATTTATTCAGAAGGTTTGTGGGATTTTGATCCAATTACATCGCAGCTTGTTTTAACTTTTTCTATTTATTCGTAACAGTAAATTTCTCATATAAGGGCATATTTGGGAAAGCTTATTAACAGGCTTATGAGCTTATTAGTTTATTAAGCTCCAAATTTAAGCTTGTTTGGAGCTTAATAAGCTAATAAACTCAATAGCCTTGTTAATAAGTTTTCCCAAACATGCCCTAAATGAATTAGAACGGCAATGTACATATGGTTTGAGGGCAGGGATAAAACAGTACAAAAGGTATATAGTTATCAAAATGGAATAAATATAAAAATAAGTTATTATTATGAAATTATTTGTTGTAACCTTTTATAGGTCATGAAATTAATATTTCAAAACATTTATAAGATAATTATTGGGATATATGAAACATGCAATATAATGATTATGTAACATACATTATGAGCAAAGATTAATCTCGCCAAAGAGTTTGTTATAATAGAAAAGGGGATGATTTTCACACCGCATCTTTTAAGTATTGTACTATAATATGTGTTTAATATACTTATACAGTTTGCAGAAATATTTATACATTGTGGTATGAGAATCAAAAATTGTGGTAGGAAAACTAATTCCCTAACAGAAAATAGTAAAATATTATTTTAGAAAAGATAAATGAATGATTTATGTAAATCCATTCTTTTAGCTAGGGGTGAGCATAAAAATCGAAAAACCGAAACTAAACCGTTAAAACCGACAAAACCAAACCGATAAAACCGAAACCATTTCAAAACCGACGGTTTGGTTTTAGATTTTGAAAAAACCGATGGAATCGGTTCGGTCTCGGATTTAACCAAAAACACCCCCATTAAGAAACCGCCCCACTAATATATAATATATTCTATATATTTTTAAAATTTAATATTTATTAAATAGAAGTCGACATATTTAAGTATTTGAAAGTACATCTACTATGATTCATTAATACTTATATCGTTATTATATGTTACAAAATACTTTTATAGTTTGAATTTTATGCTGAAAATGATATTTCATTGTTGAAATGTGTTATTAGACATTAAATTTAATGATGTAAGTTAGATATTATTACTAAAATTTGAATGTAATTTTGAAAAAATAAAGATTAGTTCGTGTATATGTTTAAGACGAGGTGGATTCGATTTTAAAACCGAAACCGTACCGTTAAAGGCTAAAAACCGTTAAAACTGAAACAGTTAGAAATCGAAACCATTGGATTTGAAAATCCTAAAACCGAAATTAGGAGATTCGGTTCGATATGAACCTCAAAATCATCCCAAAACGCCCCATACATACCCCTACTTTTACCAAATCGCCGCCCAAAAGCAAATATTTCGTAATAATTAAAATGAAGTCTCAAAATGGAAGAACAAATTTTAAAAGGGTGCAAAATGTGATTCCCTTTTTCCCTCCCCTCGCCTCTCGAAACGCGTATCCGTTCAAATATAGGACGGCCGGCATAGAAACTGGCGCTCCGATCACTTTATGGATGATTCAAAATTTGTCCCAATTCAACAATCTTCTACTGCTACTGTTTGTTCAGATTGGGATATTGATTTCACCGAAGAAGAACTCCGATCAATCGAAGCTGTATTAGAATCTGCCGCTTCTTCTTCCTCGTCTCGGAAATCGGTTGCCGATTTCGACGGAGATCGTCCTAAAACTCGCCGGAGATTGCCTGATTCTTTGTTTAATTACAGACAAAAATCTACTTTCTTATCTGACAATTCATCAAGTAAATGTAATCCGATTGGTGCCTCAAGTTCGTGTTCTTTAGTGCCGTGCCCTAGAAATCGGTTTTCTAATCCGTACAGATCTTCTTATCGTGGTAATTTCTTTGTTTTTGTTAGCAATTTTTATTCCTTGCATTATGATAAGGAATCAGGGAATCTGTTGATGGAGAAATGATGAAATGATAAGATAAAAACAGGATTAAAATGATGAGTTTATACAATGTACTTTGTAATCTATAGATTTGAAGCATCATTTCTCTAGATAAAAATAAGTAATTCACTTATCTGTGATAAGAAAATCTAGTGACTTGCTAATTCACCTTAAACAAGGAATCTGGTAATCTTATATACAGTAGTTATTTGTGTTGATTTTGGGACTGAATTTGTGATAAGAAATCTAGTAAGTTACTAACTGTTCCCATATATGATATAACTTACACTCTTAAGCATCTTATTTGTGATTCTTGTTTCAGATACATCAAAGATGAGATACCCTGCAATCACTTTCAAAGGTCATATTGTGTACAGCAGAACATTTTCAGAGGTAGAGAAAGCTGCTGATGAGCTGTTAAAGTTTGTTGAAAACAAGATTAAAGATGAGGGTCGTGCAGCTATTGGATTTGATATCGAGTGGAGACCAATATTCAGAAGAGGTTTCTTTTTATTTAATCATAATTCATGCATACAACATGTATTTAAATCCATTAAACATTACAGAGTATAAATTTTGAAACTAGAATGAACCCTAAAGATTACTCCATTAAACATTTTTAAACCATGCAGGTGCCACCCAATCTAAGGCTGCAGTTTTACAAATATGTGCAGATGCTGCCCGTTGTCATGTAATGCATGTTATTCATTCTGGATTTCCTCAAAATTTGAAATCTCTTCTTGGGGATCCTAGATCTTTAAAGGTTGGTGAATTTTCTAAAATTTAATTCTAATTTCTAAAGGTGGAAATTTCGACCCGTTTACTTATGAAATGTGTAAGCTCATAAAATAGTTGTAAAGGAAACGGGTCAAAAGTCGCCCAAACTGTTTTCTTAAGCATAAAACCTCCTAAATTATATTATTTAAAAAAATAAATTTTAAACTATACTAATATAAAAAAAGTTAGATCTTTATTAAAAAATTGTATTTTTACTAAAAAAAGTTAGATTATTATGTAAATAAGTAGATTTTCATTCAAATTTAGATTTTCATTTAAAAAATTATTTTTGTTAATCATAATCAACCTGTATAAAAGATTAAAAAATAACGTATTGACCCACAACACGATTTGACCCGTTACCTGACCCACTCCTTTTTCCATTTATGCCCTTGCTATAATATAATTATTTTATTTTTTCAGGTTGGAGTTGGTATTGCTGGTGATGCCCGTAAGGTTTTTAAGGATCATAACGTGTCTGTAGATTCTTTAGGAGATTTATCACGTTTAGCAAACCTTAAATTTGGTGGACAACCTAAAACTTGGGGTCTTGCATCATTAACTGAGAAACTTGCATGCAAACAGGTCCCAAAACCTCATAAATTGCTTTATTAAGAAAAAATTTAATTGATTTTCTGATAATATTGTTGAATTTAACTGCCAATTTTCCAGGTCCCAAAACCTAACAAAATTCGACTAGGAAATTGGGAGGCAAATCCTTTGTCAAATGAACAGCTGAAATATGCTGCAACAGATGCATATGTTTCTTGGTATTTATTTGAGGTAAGAAAATGAAAAAGTCAACTCTGACTCGCAGTCAAATTAGGGGGTGTTTGGATGTGTGTTTTGAAAGTGGTTATGTCATATTTAATAATCAGAATCAAAACACGCTGTAGAAAATAGTGTTTGAACGTTCTTTTTTTATTATTTGAAAATTTAATAGTTAATTAACCAAAATTTACGGTATTTTTTTTTTTCTGTTTTACTTTTCAGGTTCTTAACCGTTTACCTGATGCTAATGTTGATACTGTTACAAATGAAGAGGTGGAAGTCAGGCCGCCTTCATGAGTTTGTTGATAAAAATATTAATTATTTTACAAGAAAACGGGAGATATTTAAAAAGTAGAAGCAGTATAATCATCTGTAAACTGTTTGTATTTGTTTTGAATATTATCCTAATTTAATTATTTGGGAAACGTAACTCGAAACTATTATCACCAAGCAGCCATGTTACTGGACTGGGTTGAGCCCATTGGGCCTATTAAAAAAGTTCCTGAATTTTGTTTAATTGGCAAATTATATTTAAGGGTTTGAATTTAACACCTATGTGTTTTATAAATGTGTTAGATTTATACATCACTAATCACTTGTTTTAGCCACATACAACTAAATTTATTGGTTTGGATTATTTTACCCTTTATCAATTAACTCTTGCTTCCCTCTTGCAAATCTTAGTACGGGTAGAAAGGGGCCATGTCGAACCATATAATTTTTTCTGTTCATTTTAAACTTTTAATTAGATCATAAATTTGTTAAACTTAAAACAATGTTACTACTTAATTTGCTAATGTGTGGTTTATGAGACTGTATGTATATAAAAAAAAGGGTTATATTCACACCACAACTTTTATGTCATCTACCACAAATACTGCTTGATATGATTGTACAGTTAGCTGTAAGACTTATACAGTGTGGTATAGAAAGTAAAAATTGTGGTGCGAAAATAAATTCTCATATAAAAACACATCTTGTAGATTTTGATTTATTTACCCCGTTTATTCAGTACATCCTTAATAATTCTACGACCGGTCAGTTCGAACTAGTTTTCAAAAGATAAAAATGATTGAAACTTTCTCCTTTAATAATTGTAACAGGAAAACGAAATAAATGTAAGCAATATATCTCAAAAAAAGTTAAAAAAGTTAATTTTTCAATACATCAATACCACCACCACCCCCATTACCACCAGCACCTTCACTGTCTGCGATCACTGCCGCCGGCGGCGGACGGCGGCCGGAGGTGGCGGACGGTGGTGGTCGTGACTTGAAACACATGTGTGTTAAAACACATGTGATTTGATCTTGATCATTTTCATCCAATGGATATGATTTGTTCCTTGGGACTTAAAAATTTTGGTAGACCTCCTTAATGACAACTCTAAGAACTATAGCTAGGGTTCTTGCCATTTTTTCGATCTTGATCGACGTTCTTCCTCGTTCGATCAGGGAGGGGGTAGGGTATTATGGTGAATGGAAGCAGGTTGGATAACCCTCATCGGAGTAGGGCGAAAATTGATTTGAAGAGGATTGCAAAGTCGTTCTACGTAACGAATTTTCCGAAAGACTGGGATACGAGGGAATTATGGAAGGCTATGGAGGTGTTTGCCACGGTTGTAGACGTGTACATTGCCAGGAAGGTGTCGAAGATAGGAAGACGTTTCGCCTTCGTTTGATTCATTCGGGTGGAGAATGTGGATACGTTGTTGGGGAGGTTGAATTCTGCATGGTATGGTTCGTATCATTTTTTTGCCTCCTTATCCAGATTTGATCGTAAAGGATCTGTTGAATTGGTGAATAATCATAAAAACCCTATAACAAGTATTCATAAAAAGGAGAATGCATTGAATGTTAATCAAAATGGTGTCAAGTTTTCTGATTTGTTTAAAGGGGGATCAAATAGGGTTCACGAGCAGGTGAAGGACGTTGTGGAAACAGTTAAATCTGTTCAGGATCCTGTGACTAAGATTTATCTGGAAAAGAAGGATATTATGCCTATTGCAGTTGAAGGTACTATCTTAGTTGGCAAAGTTCGTGAACTTTCGCTGATTAAGAATCTTAAAGTAGTGTGTGCGAAAGAAAGGGTTCTATGATATAGATGTGAAATACATTGGGGGGTCATGGGTGTGGTTGGAATTTGTTTCTAAGGAGGCGTGCGAAAGGTTCAACGGGCATGATGATATGGAATATTATTTTACTCAATTAAGGCTTTTAGATGAGAAGTTCGTTGTGGATGATAAGATTGTTTGGGTTAGAATCGATGGATTACCGCTGCTTGCTGGAACGGTGAATGCCATAAAGAAAATCACACAGGGCTAGGGAGAATTAATGTTTGTTGATGGTGAGCATGGGAATTGATCTACCGGTAATGTTTGTATTAAAACGAAAATTGGAAAGAAGGTGGACTGTCAAGTCGAGGTTGTTCTTGATAAGGTCAAATATAGTGTGTGGTTGTATGAATTGGCTTTATGGCAGCCGATCATGAAAGATATGGATAACCATACTAATGATGATGATAGATCTTCGAAGATAGAGGCTTCTGATGAAGCATCTATGGATGATGAAAATCGTGATGTAGAGGAGGAGGGCAAAGAGGATGATGGTATGGGGAATTCGGAGGCTGCTGATATCCCGGTATCCAAGGGGTGTGATCCTCCGGTGATGCGGGTGGTGGAAGAAGGAGAAATTATAAGTGATAAGCTTCTTTATAAAGACAATGTTACTATTGCACCAATTGAAGATCAAGACGACTCTTTATCTAGGCCCCCTGGCTTCGAAGGTGAAGGAGATACGGGTAAGAATATGAATATTGCAAGTGAAAACGTAGTGCAAGGTAACGGTAAGGGTGTAACTTCTGAAAACTCGTGTTATAAATTGAATAGCCAAGATAGAAAAGTTAAAACTGTGTCATTAATTGAAGATTTAAACCGGTTTATAGACATTGGTAGTGCCATAGGGCTTGATATGCAAGGGTGTAGAGTTCGTTGGAAAATATGATTAGTAGAATGGGTGGGGAGAATCGGTGTTAATGGATATTCTGTCCATTAATACATGTGGTATAGGTGATGTGGTTAAGAGGAAACGGGTGGCGGTTTTGTGTAATAAGCACAAGGCTGCTTTTTTGGGGGTTCAAGAAACGCGGGTGTCGAAGATTGGTGTGTTCATGATTAAACAATTATGGGGGAATTCGGTTTTTGATTTTGCTATTAGTAGTGCAGTAGGGTTATCGGGTGGTATTCTTTCGATTTGGGATCCGAATATGTTTGTTAGTTCTAAAGTTGTTAGCTTTCAAAATGTGCTTTATGTGCATGGTAAATGGAAGAGTAATAAATTGAAGTGTGTGTTGGCTAATGTGTATGCGCCGCAAAGTAATATGGAGAAAAGGCGTGTGTGGGATTCTATTGTTCATTATATGAACTCAAATGAGGATAATTACATTATGTTCGGAGACTTTAATGCCGTCAGAGTAGATTCTGAAAGATGGGGGCGTGAGAAGGATGATAGAGAAATGTCTGATTTCAATGATTTTATAAATTTTGCTCGGTTGGAAGAAGTGCCAATGGGCGGTTCGACATTTACAAGACTGAGCCGGGACGGTAAAAAAATGAGCTTGTTAGATCGTTTTTTCACAAACAGTCGGGTGAATGAGTTAAGTCCGAATTTAGATGCAAAAGTGTTAAATGATATAATTTCGGACCACCGTCCTATTTTGTTATCTCAATGTTCGGTTGATTATGGTCCTCGGGCGTTTCGTTTCTTTAATTCTTGGTTAGAGGAGGAATGGTTTGTGGATATGGTGGTTACGGAGTGGCAGAAAAATGATGTGGCGAGAGGGGGTAGTAACATGATTCTCTTTAAAGATAAGCTGAAGATTATAAAAAATTAAATGTAAAAGTTGGTGGCTTGAAAGAAAGTTGATACAAGAAAGTGATAGAAAAAAGTGGGTGGCGGATATAAACCGGATTGAGTCCAAAATGGAAGTGAATGCAGCTACAGATGATGATAGGGAGTGTAGAAATCGAGCTACACAAAGTCTTTATAAACTAGATAAAAAAGAATGGTGTGACTTGGCTAAAAAAGCTAAAGTTAAGTGGAGCATTGAAGGAGATGAGAATACCAAATATTTTCACGGTATTATTAATAGTAAAAGGCGATATTCGTTGATGGGGGGGTTCTTGTTGAAGGGTCTTGGGTGATGAACCTAGTTATGGTTAAAGAGGTGTTTTTTAATTTCTTTGAAAGTAAGTTTAAAAGGCTTGATTGTGTGAATGTTGCGAGAAGAAGTGATCACTTTAAAAGGCTGTCGGTGGGTAATTGCAATCTGTTGACCGAGCAGGTCTCGATGGCGGAAGTGAAACGGGCGGTGTGGAGTTGCGGAAATAAAAACGCACCGGGTCCGGACGGTTTTACTTTTGCTTTTGTCAAAAGGTTCTGGGAGTTGTTGAAGAATGATATTTTTAATTTTGTGATGAAATTTTTTCAGACAGGTGTGATCCCAAGTGGATGTAATTCGTCTTTTATTACTTTAATTCCGAAGAGCACTAATCCCTTGTTGGTGAAAGATTATCGCCCGATCAGTTTAATCGGTATTCAGTATAAATTATCGCTAAAGTGTAAGCGTTACGGCTAGCTTTGGTGATTGACTCGGTGGTATGTATTGAGCAGTTGGCGTTTACTAAGGGGCGTCAAATTCTTGATGGCCCGTTGATTGTTAACGAAATTCTCGCTTGGTATAAAAAAAAAGAAGAAAAAATCGATGATCTTCAAAATTGATTTTGAAAAAGCCTATGACTCGATCAGTTGGGAGTTTTTAGATAAGATGATGGAGTTATTACAGTTTCCGGTTGTTTGGCGGAACTGGATTCGCTCGATGCTTGAGTCGTCTAGGGCTTCGGTTATTCTTAACGGGAATGCATCCAAAGAGTTTAAACTTGAAAGAGGTTTGAGACAAGGGGACCCGTTGTCTCCTTTTTTGTTTATTATTGCTATGGAAGAGCTTCACGTGTTTATGGAGGAAGCGGTGTCTCAGAAGTTATTTTACGGTCTTCAAATGGGTAATGAATTGTCTCCTTTATCTCATTTATTATATGCTGACGATGTGATTTTTTTGGGTGAATGGTCTTGGAAAAACTGTCAAAGTCTTCTAATTATACTTCACTATTTTTTTATGGTGTCGGGTTTGAAGATAAATTTGTCTAAATCAAATTTATATGGGATCGGTGTTAATGATAGAAGGTTGAGTAGGATGTCGGCTGAGTTGGAGGTGTGTAAAGGGACGATTCCATTTATTTATCTTGGTTTACCGGTAGGGGCTTGCATGTCGAGAAAAAAACATTGGGTAGGTTTGTATAATAGGTTTAAAAGCAAGCTGTCTAATTGGAAGGTGAATTCTTTGTCCGTTGGTGGTAGATCTACTCTTATTAAATCGGTGTTGGGAGGTATAGGAGTTTACTATATGTCGATGTTCGTGATGCCTAAGAGTGTGGAAAACGATTTAGAGAAGTTACGAGCTAATTTCTTTTGGGGTGGCAATGAATTTAATAGAAAAATCCATTGGGTCAAGTGGTTGTCCGTTTTAGCGGATTATGATAATGGTGGTTTAAATATTGGTAGTTTGAATGTTTTTAACATCGCTTTAATTTTGAAGTGGTTTTGGAGGTTTGTGAATAATCGGGATTTGTTGTGGGCCAAGTTAATCTCGAGTATTTACGGTGACCGAGGAGGTCTCGATAAAGAGTGGCGGGGTTCGGTCGGGTACCAGCCATGGGTTCAAATGTTGAATATGGTTGGTAAGTTCAAAGATAAAGGTATTGATTTTTTTAGTCATTTGACTAAAGTTATTGGAAATGGGAATTCTACTTATTTTTGGAAGGATGCGTGGTTGGGGAATAGCTCGTTGTCGGTTTTATTCCCGAGATTATTTGCGATGGAAACTAATCCGTTTTGTTGTGTGGCGGATAGGTTTTTTAATAATCGGATGGTTTGGAGTTGGGTTCGGGAAGTGAGGCTCGGCCGTATTTCTGGGCAACTTGATCAACTCCATGCGTTGGTTGAGGGGTTCGAGCTAAAAGATGACCATGATAAATGGCGATGGGCCATTGGGAATCCAGGGGAGTATGTTGTAAGTGATACGCGACGTTGGATTGACACATTGATTTTGCCCAGTTCTGTGTTTAAAACAAGATGGAATGCTCTTGTTCCTCGGAAAGTTAACGTTCTTTATTGGAAGGTGAATTTGAATCGGGTAGCTTCGAAACAAAATTTGGTTTCGAGAGGGGTTTAATTAGAGAACGTTGCGTGTGGGGAATGTGGGTGTGATGAGGAAGATGTAGATCACATATTTTGGTCGTGTAATGTCGCAAAAAGTGTTTGGAGAGCTATCGGAAGTTGGGTTCAAGTTCTAGATACGAATGTGGACGATTTGGACACATTAATGGATTCAGTGGATACGGGCAATTTTAGTAGACGATCAAGAGATACTCTTGAAGCGGTTTGCCTCACGGTTGTTTGGATTTTGTGGCGGCATAGAAACGCGGTCCTTTTTAATAATGGCGACTCAAGGAATAGCTTTTTGGTTGATTCTATTAAGGAAGTAGCGTTTAATTGGATTTGTAATCGTAATAAGAAGTATATAGTTAGTTGGTCGGAGTGGCTTATTTTACTTTGTAACTGTTGAATTGTTTTTTTTTAGCGCCTCGCTAGTTTTTTAAGTTTAATTCAAAGCCGATTCCAAAAAAAATATATCTAATTAATAAGTTATTAAAGGCTTCTAGCCTAGTGGTATAAGGTGTTGCTCGTGACCCGGGTTCAAGTCCCGTCGTGGACTTTGGTGGTAGGATTTATTCACATAAGTGGAAGGTTTGAGGGAAGACATACTGCCCCTTGTGGATATCACTGTCTATGCTCGAACTACTAACTTACTAACTTACCGTTAAAAAAAAAAAGTTATTAAGTTCCAGGCGATATGTTGCGAATAACATCCTTGTCTCAGCCCCTTGACCAATTGGTATGCTTTGTAATCGAACATGCGACCTACTCTTGGCAAAATTCTAATTAACCAAGATCATACGATGAAGGATTTTTTATATCTGGAAAATAGTGAGTAGCAAATTATTGTATGCGAATACCTTTAAAAGCCTTCAAGGGGGCAGTTTTTGAGATTGACTATGTGACCTACTCACCTTAACAAACTTTATATGTAAAATGAAAAAAATTAGAAATTGAAGGGTTATTAAGTACTAATTTCAAAGACTTAAGGGGTTAGATGTAACTTTATTTTATTTTTTATTTTTGAACAATTAGTGAGTAAGTTAGTGATTCGAGACTAGGCAGTGACATCCACAAAATGCAGTATGACTTCCCTCGAACCTTCCACCTATTCATTTGAATAAGTGTTGACAACACAATATGCATTTGAATGTTTTGTTAAAGTGTTGACAGCACAATATGCATTTGAATGTTTTGTTAAGAACGAAGAGTGCTGATTATGTTTTACGGATTGTAAGGTTACATATTATATTTATAAATTTACATACTGACAGTTTTATATAAATACAATTTTATAACTATTAAAAAAGTTATTTATTAACTGTAAATGAATAACTAACTCTATAATCAAATTGACTCAATTCTAATGCATATAGCTTAAATTATAATCGATGTTAACAAATTGTCTTAAAATCAAAGAAACATAAGTTTGAAATATAGAATTAAGAAATAAAAACAGATATTAACAAATTGTCTTAAAACAAAGAAACATAAGTTTGAAATATAAAATTAAGAAATAAAAACAGAAAAATCAGATATGATTTCATTCATATGCTATGATGATTGATATGAAAGTTTGAAATATAAACTAATATTGATCAAATCACGTGAAATGTCGAAAGAGAAACCAACAACAACAAAAGAAGAAGCTGGAATTACATAATAAAAAATGATATTCATCAATTGTAGAGGAATAATGCATTTAACATTTGGTAAATGTATTTTAGGTAATATGTGTAATTCCATTAAAAAATATGTTATTTTAGGTAATATGTGTGATTCTATAAAAATGACTAGGTTAAGTCATTTTGTTAAGGCTTATAGTCTAATTATATTAGTTATTAGTATTAGTATAAGGTGTTACTATTAACTATAGGTCATGGTTTAAAACATACTATGAACAAATAAATATGTAGATTAAATGCCTTTCAAAAATAAAAACGTTAAGTCATTTTGTTAAAAAGTTTATTGATTCATATACTAAATCTTTTTATTAATATAATATATTAATAATGATTTACATATTAAATTTATTAATTCTCTCTTATGATCTATGAGTATTTTTTTTTAATTTTTTTTAACATTGACCAACAATTACATGGTTTTGGGTGTTTAAGCTTACATATTTTTGGTAGGTAATACGTGTCCTGAAATGTTTGGATAGTTGTTGTATTGTAAGTTGTTACGACGCACTATTAAAACTTAAATTTTTTTTATTAAAAAAATATTCAATCCAAAAAACCCCTTATTTGTGTATGGCATGTGAGTGGATATGGTTGATGCTTGATAGCTTGGGCCTTATTTCCTTTTGGGATGAACATCACTTGGTGGTGATGTGGTTTTAACACACCTTTTTTTTTGAACAGCAAAAATTTAACACACCTTAATTTGGTCACGTGGTGGACCTTGCTCAAGTTGTTGCATACGGCTTCTATCAATAAAAACGTCTTTTTAGAAAATTTAGTATTTTATTAACGGAAAATCATAATTTATTATTTCTAAACATTACATATGTCTATTTCATATAAATAATGAAGGCAAAAGTGTAATAGGGTTGAAAAAAAATTAGGGACAAATCTTCAATACCATAATTTGGATATATGTGCTGTATAAAAGAGATTTGGGGAAGTCCCATAAACGGCTGTTTATGAGCGTCAAATAAATAAAAATTAAAAATTAAAAAACAAAATTCATCCCCTTTCTCTCTCTAAAAAAACCTTGTCTATATATGTGGGTTTCGGCCCTCATCTTTGCCCCTTTCGCTTGTGAATTCCCTACAAAGATCGCAGTATTTTCCACAAATCCGTTACATAATCGCACACACTTCACACACAATCACAAACCGATTGAATTGAGAGATTGAGATTTTAGAGAGAGAAAGTGTGTGTTTCTGTATTCCGATTATTATCATCTCTCCTTCTCTTTCTACTTGATTCATTTTTACAACACTGAAAGGTAAATTTGAATCATCATCGTCATCGTATGGAATCGGGAGATTTAATTTGAAATAAAATTGAATTGATTATCATCACTTCGTTTCTCTCAAGAATCACGCAATTTTTTGTTTGATTCGAGCTGTAAAAAGCGCCTTTAGAAAGAGAGATAGTTATGGGGGATTTTTGTGTTTTCTTTCACTTTATTCGACTGGAAATTTGAAACTTTGCTACCGGAGCTTTATTTTGATTCTTAGTGAATTGAGATTTAGGGTATTGTGTTGTTCCGAGGGTTTTCTTCTAGTTGGATCGATTAGTAAAGAGGTTACATTAGAGTTTTTGGAGAATTAGGGTTTCGATCGAGATTTGTGATTGGGGATATTAACTAGGATTGTTAGTAACGGCCTTCATTGCAACGCATTTCTACATCGGTAGCCATGATTTTAAGAAATCTCTGATCTTCTTTTCGCACTGATCACAGCTGGATTATAACTGCTTTTTCTGTTTCAATTTCAAAGGTTCTTTGGAGACATTAACAGATTAAGGAAGTAGCAGTTACTTGATTAGTACTGAGCTTGCAAGACAAAAAAAAAACATTTGGATTTAGCATAGTTTAAGCAAATTCTGCAATCTGCAATCTGCAAATTCTGTTATTTTTAACTTAAGTGTGGTTAGGGATTAGGGAGCTTTTGATTTGGATTACACTTACTGTTAAAGGTAATTTTAAGTGTGATTTGCAGTTTAAAACTGCTGGTTTCATGGAAGAAGATTATTGAATCTGGAAATGAGTGCAAGGACATGGTTGATGGAGATGATATTAGTTGCTGGTTCCTTTCGATGTTGGGATACCGATTGTTCTTGAAATTAATTAAAAACCTTTTTTTTCGCCAATTTTTCTGGTATTTATTCTTCGTGCAATTTGTGCAATGTCTCGGTGCTTTCCATTTCCACCACCGGGATATGAAAAGAAACCTACAACAGACGAACCTGACTTGCTGAAGAAGGTAACTTGATCATTACAATCTTGGAATCTTGGTAATTATTAAGGAATTTGATACCTTATAGTGATATATAAATGAATATAATGAGTGATTTTAGTACTAGTTGCAAAATATGTCTAGCTTTGAGTTAGATGTAAGTTGTACTATAACGCGGTTAGATCCATGTTATTATGATGTTCCCTTATGGAAAATGTGACTTTCCTTTACTAGCTAATGACAAAACCCGATGCTTTTCACTTTGAAATCATGGTTAATATAATGACGAATATTGACTCACGCTAATTAAAAAGTTTGATGATGATGTCATTAATCATTATCTTGCACTTAAAGCATGTTTAGAGGATATTATAGTAAAAAAATTTGTTGTGTTTAGTATATATTCTTGATTGCAATACTATCATCTTTTAAGGTTAGTAAAGTTTGACTTTTTAGTCAAGGGTTCATTTGAGAAAATGTTGATTTTGTTTAATTTCATTTTTTTTTCAGGAAAAACGCAAAGAGAAGAAGCATAAGAAGGATAAAAAAGATAAAGAGAAAAAAGACAGAAGTGAAAAACATAAAGAAAAAAAGGAAAAAAAAGAAAAAAAACATCGAGACAAAAAGAAAGACAAGGACAAGAGTAAAACTGCTACCCCTGATGAAAACCGAATTCCTTCACAATTCGAAGGGTATAATGGGGAAAAGCTTGTTAATAACATCGAACAAATTAAAGAAAAAATCATTCCCAACCTAAATGGAGATATTGTCAAAAACAGAATTAAAGTTTCAGATCCCGAGAATTTTAAATTTGTGCAAGAATTGGATAGAAGGATTAGAGATGAAGAAAAGGGAACAGGCAGCCAACAATTTGCTGTTGAAAATAGAAAAATTAATAATTTTAACAAAATTGAAATTCAAGGGCGGCAGGCGGTGGCTGATGTGGTGGTCCCGAATAGGATTAATGGTGCTACACCACCACCATTGCCATTGCCAGCTGGCGGTAACAAGATTGATAAAAGGAGTGAAAGAAAACAAGAAAAGGGTAGTGATGATAAACGGGGAGATAAACGGAAAAACAAAGATAGAGATCATAAGAAGGATAAAAATATGGAAAAAGAAAAAAAGGAAAAAAAGGAGAAAAGTGAGAGGGATAAGAGTAAACATGTTAAGAAGAGTGAATTTGTCGGTAATTTTAATAATTTGTCTCCAAATATGTTGGAAAATGGTTTACAAGGAAACTTGAAGAAAAGGAAAGATATGGAGACAAATGGTGTTTCTCTTTCTCATGGTGAGTACTTCTTTTACCTAAAGTTTTTAACTTTTTTTATAAAGAATTCATTTGAGAACAAAAGAATTCATTTGGGTCGTTGGATCAAGGACCAAGATTAAGTAAGTGAACAAACGTTTTAGCTCATATGTGACGTGTTATATAATTGATCTCGGCCCTTCACTTTTTGATCCAAGGTCCCGGATGTGTTCTTTTCTTTTCAAGTTTTCTTTTTTCTTTCTTTTTTTTTTTTTTTTTTTTTTGTGTGGCTCCAAATGAACTTTCTTGACTTAAAATCATAATAATCAGTATTTAGTATGATTATTTAGCGGTCAAATTATTAGTTTTCGATCACTTCATTAGTATTATACCTGCTGCACAAAACTTAATTTTTTCTATACGATTACTTATTTACCCACATTTTTATTGTTAATAAATAATAATATTTACCCATGTATAATTATTAGAATCATATGAAATAATTTTAAAAATATTTGTTAACAGTAATTTTCTAGAACATGTTTTTATAGTTGTAGAAAATCTAAGATTTTTCATATTTTATAATTATTTAACTACATTACAGAGAATGAACTCAGGCCCAACAAGATGGCCCGACCCACTCCTAATATCTCCCCAGAAAATGGAAGAAACCTAGTTTCTGTCCAAAACCCGAGCTCAAGTTTATTAGATAAGCAAGGGCCATCATTAAATAGTTTTAAAGTGGCTAGCAAAGGCAGTCAAAGTCAAAATCAAAGAGTCAATGGCATGTCACCTTCCCAACCCGTTTCAATACCCGCTAAAAAACCACCAATTTCCCCTTTTAATCACTTACAATCCAAACCCGCCCCAATTAAATCACCATCACCGCCTGTAATTACCGCCCGATCGCCACCTGTCCCTACAAACAAGCCGCCACAACCTAACCACCACCACCAACCACACACACCTAAACCACCACCAGCGCTTCATAATCCGGTCACTTCCCACCACCTACCGCCACCACTTTCATCACCATCACCGCCACCTAAACAACCTCCTGTTTCCCGGCCTAAACCACCGCCAGCTGTCGTCAAGGCGGCGGTGGTGGCGCCACCACCACCACCACCAAAGAAACCTCACCCGGATACCAAATACTTGAACCAAATATTAACGGTCCCGAAACTGGACCCGTGGTGCGGTCTGGATGACCAAGAATGGCTATTTAACAACAGAACGGGTCGACCCGTTTCCAACAAAACGGAGCTCCAGGACCCGGTTCAGGTATGGTCTGAAGCTAAGCACATAGAATCTCTTGATGTTTGTGCTTTACCATATGTTATTCCCTACTAATTCATTTTTATGAGAAAAATTACAAAATTTCAATTACAACGATGATGTGGGGTTGACTTTTGACATCATGACACGATAATCTGGCGGCTTTGTAGTCACAAATTTTTTCTAGTTTTCATGAGGCTGCGAGATAATGACATCGTGAATATCGGGTTGAACAATTATGAAGAAATTATTGGTACCCAAAAGTCGAAAAGTGGCAAATAATTCATTAAGTTGTCTGGAAAATGGAATATTTCCATGTGGGTTTGATGAGAAAAGATGGCTTATGCAATGTGCTTATTGATTGATATTTGGTCAATATTTGATCAATACTAAGACAGCTCTTTGGTAGCTAACTTGAGTGTAAAAGAAATTTGGGTTTTTTTTTTTTAAATATTTTGTGGTGTTTAGAATTCACCACAAATTTTGATTTTGTAATATAGAACTATTTACATGAAATGTAAGATAGGTAGGGGTAAAATGGGGATATTAAAGAGAGGAGAGTTTGGTGATATCCATTTTGACACTGATGATGATTGCTTTTATCTATCTATCACCCCTATGAGTTTTTTTTATTAGACTTCACATTTTAGTCACTGATGACATTAATTATGTTTTTAAAACATTTAGTTACTCAAATAGTATATATTACATGATTTTTGTGTTTTAAGAAGCATATTGTGTTATTTTTTAATCGGCATTAAGCATGTGTGTTCAAACTTCGAACTAACAAACAATGAGAGCTTATTAATAATCTCCAAAAAAATATATACTCCTATTGATTAAGTATAAATTGTGGTATTTAAAGTAAAACATCATCATTGCATAAGTACAACAGTGCAAATCATATCCCTAACAAAATTGATGATTCACTAATATAGACTTACATTCATAAAGAAAAGTTTAATTCATTTAATGTTTGTCAAAGATGTTGATACATGTACTTTTAGTGTACATATTAGCTAAACCAATAAATTTGAACAATTATTCATGTCCAATTATATATAACTAACATTTACTATCTTTTCATGAATAGTGAGATCTCCATTAGTACGTGTACACTGTTTTGTTTCAGTTTTTGCATTACCTCTTTTTTACTAGATAGCTAATATTTTACGCGTGTCCTTTTATACTTTGATAAGCATAATTATCACACATCAACTGATTTTTTCTTCTATGAAAATCAAATTAAAATTTTAAACCGATCCAACAGATTATATCCGAACAATAAAAATATATATTTATAAATCTCAGCACAACGCATGGATAAATATCCTCGTTGATCTTCAATTATCATTTTGAGGTTTTCGGATATTGTAATTAGGTCACCTAATTAAATGTTTACAAGAAAGCAAGAAGAAGTGAAAAATCTGAACTTTGTCGATAATAATGAGGTGATTAGACTAGCTTCTAATCATTTTTGTAAACCTGGGTGCTTACCAATTCCCTTTCTCGGGATGCCGATTGGAACCTCTATGAATAAATGTGAAATGTGGGCTCCTATTCTCCTTATAGTACAATTATAATAAATTTCTACTGTTCATTAATAATTCTACCGTTCCGTTCATTTTATAACACTGTTCCGTTCATATTTAAAACACTTTTGTAAGGAATAAAACTAAATGGTGAAATGAAATGCTAAATGATAATCCAAGAATGACCAACATAACACATGGCAGTTTAATAATAGAGGGGAGTGATTCACTAGACACGTGACATAAATTAATTAAGTATTGCTAATTAGTAATTACACACGATTCTCTATTTTTATTTAATTTTTAAATGTGGATATTTATTCACAAAAACTACATAAGATATTTATATTTATAATATTTCCCCCAAGGTTTTAAATAGTTATATTTTCGTTACAAATTCTTTAGATAATGAAAGCGTAACAAATGATACATTTATTATCTTTTAAATTGTCAATTGGTATTTCGTTTGCAACAAAGTAATATTAATTGATACTCATGTTAATGCAACTGATTATAATTTTATTTTAGATGTAAACTTAGCCTTTATTATCGTTTTTGTTTTAAACTTTAACTAAGAGTGATTTATTATCATTAATAAGATCTTCAGAAATGAAAACATATCAAATAATTATAGGCTTTGAATGTAATTTATAAACTTCATTGATGTTTAATAACATTTTATTAAAATATGCACTTTCACCTATTTCACATTATATTTTTAGATTCTCAAGAAAATACCTATAATAGTTTTGTTGTAACTGCAATAGATATAATGACACATCATTTTTTTCACGAATAATAAATATAAGAGATTTGATAATCATTGTACTAAGGGCAATAGATACGAGTTAGTTAAGTGGTTAATGTAGATGTATGAAAACATAACCACCCATGGGCAGTTAGTGATTTTCATGGAGGGTGGTTTTTTTATGGTTGAAGTATACACCAACCTTAAGCACATAATTTTTTTAACCATAGCCCTAAGGGCAATGCTTAGTATTTCCTAAATACAAATACCTATCAAAACTGGATCTAAATTTTAAAGTAAAAAAATAGCGGTAATTTATTTCCTCGTTATTAACAAGTTTCATTCCAAACTTTCCAAATGGAAAGCAAACTCGATGTCTATTGGCGGTAGATTAACTTTATTAAAATCGGTTCTTGGTGGGCTCGGAAATTATTACTTCTCTTTGTTTAAAACCCGAAAAAAGTTATCTCAAATCTTGAGAGCCAACTGGTTAAGTTCTTTTGGGGTAACACGGGATCCGGGAAGAAAATCTCATGGGTGGCGTGGGATGTCATCCTCAACAACAAATCTAACGGTGGTCTCAGGGTCGAAAGTCTTAGAGCTCTTAATCTAGCTCTTTTGGTTAAATGGAGTTAGAGATTCAAGACTGAAAATTCGTCGCTTTGGAAACGTTCAATTCAAGCGATTCATGGTCAGAATGGAGGGTTAATCGGTGTAAATCAGGTTGGGAAAATTCCCGGTCCGTGGAGGAATATCCTTAAAACTCCAAAAGAATTTCATAAACTCAACCTCCCACTTGAACATTTGTTCTGTTCCTGCTCTTTTGCTCGCAGCCTCATGCGCAAGATCGGGGTTTGGTGGGGCATTGTTGGGGTTGATTCTGTTACAATTCCTCTCCTCCTTTCATGGGGTAATAATGTTGGTTTTTCGGGAAACCAGCTTAAAGCTTTCACTGTGTCATTCACGTTTTATTATGGGTGATTTGGAAGATGCGTAATGATAAGGTTTTCAACAGGCAGGCTCGAGTCTCGGAAGATTTAGCTTTCGCTGACATTCAAACCTTGTCGTTCCTTTGGTTGAAGAATCGTTCGAGGCTGCCAAACATGGGGAATTGCTGGCCGATGTGGTTATCCAACCCGAGTGATTGTTTTTAGCTTTTGTTTGGTTGTAATTTGGTTGTAATTTCCTTTTTGTTTGTTTAAACTTGGTTGTATTTTGGTTGCTAGCTCCTTGCTAGCTTTTTAATATATTTCCGGGTCTCTTGTGGGTGATGGCAATGCCGAAGCTCCCAAGATTCTCCTTGCCGTTCAAAGAAAAATTAATCAATTAGCAAGTCTAGTAATTATCTTATTTGTAACGTAGTTTTGGAAAGCCGTAGGTGTCTCTATTCTAGGAATTGTGAATCACTTTCATCCCTATTATTTCAATATGCATCAGCATAAATTTTATAAATGCAAAAAGCTTGAAATTACAAACAAAATGCCTGAAAGAATAAGACATACAACACCAATTACTTCGATCCAAATTGCATTTGATCTTCTTTCTCGAGTTAATTCGGAAGAAAGAATTTCTTGGATCAGGACAGACACTCTATAAATACACTCTTCTTGTCATGAATCAACTCATTCCTTGTTTTCCACATTTGCCATAAGTAAATGAGAATTACCACCTTGAATAATTGAAGTTTATCCCCCGAGAAATTAAGTTCTCCCCATTGGAATAGTGATTCCACTGTGTTTGATGGGGTGGAACTTTCCATCAAATTGCGTGTTCCTCGCAGATAACAATCAACAAATAAATGATGTCTCTATTAACATGGCGCAAAATGAGCATGATTTTAGCTTGCCCAATATACCGCGATTCCAAATATTGTTATAGGTTGCTAGCCGCTTAATATGACTAGAAAGGCACTAGAAAGTAGAAGGTACTTCAAGCTTGCAATCAATATGACCATATGACTTGACTCAAAAAATAGAATACCTATGTTATTATTATACCTCCTCCGATTCAAATTAAGCGATATATTGTTAGTTTCACCTTTTTAAGGTAAAATATTATAATAAGTGTTAGATTAGATTAAATAGTTAGTGAAGAAAAGTCCTACACCCTTTAAATAAAGTAAAGTTAATGATGTTTTTATAAGTAAAAGTAAAAAAAGTCATTTTCTTATATAAAAGCAAATAGTGAGTATGTAAGTTTTATTTTTTTTACCAAGGATGGTAACTATCAATGTGTTCAATTATTTTGATAAACCTAAATAAGAAAAGTATATTACTTATTTTGAATCAGAAATAGTAGATATTTACTAATTTAACACTATTATAATATCTTGAACTTTTAGTAAAACGTTTGGTATTAATATAAGAAACCATTATGTCATAAGCTGGTGGTAAGAGCATCTGAACATTAGAAGTGACAAGTATGATCTCTTCCATAATCCATAGGTAGCAAATGACCATGGTAATATTCGAATACGGTCATAACAAAAGTTAAGTAGCGTATCTTACTATTTACTAATGCATTTAGGCCTACCTATTTTAGTAAATTTAAGGAGCTCCTTGTGTTGTGTTCGAGCAACGATTGTCAAACACGAAGATTAGGCGACGTCAACCTTGGATCTCCTGCGATGATCACAGTGCAGACCCAACAAGTTCTTGGCGAACCTAGGGTGATCGAGGTTGAGTGCGAAGGTGAAAGTAAGAGTGCGTGAACTCTGTGTTCTTAGGCTTTTTTCGAATCTGTCTCAGTGTTTGACAATCGTTGCTCGAACATTGGCGCCATCCGTGGGACACGTTTTTAAACGGCGTTTCACTTTTCCAAATTTTGTTTTCTTTTTCCCTTCTCAGTAATCAAACCGTTTCTATGGCGGATACACAGCCATCGCTGATCACTTCTTCATCGCCATTAATAACCACTACCGTGATTACCACTATACCCGAGGCGGTGATAACCTCGCCTAGTCGTATCATGGAACCATACGTCGATTCTGAGTGGACGGTGTCGGATGTCAGGACACGAGGGTATCCCTCTTTAACAAGTCCACTTTTCTCCACAAGGCTGGTTGGATCAAGTTCGTTTACCTCACCACAGCCAGTGACGCCCATCCCTTCATGTCAGCCTCTTTTGTCCCACGGGACAAGCTCTCAGGAGGATGGCACGGATCCGGTCAGGCAGCCTGTTTCCAACTTTCCACAGGCCGCTATGCCGGGGGTTCGGGAGGATCCAATTCTGGAGTTACTCCGAAGGTTGGCTCAGACTACTCAGCCACCACCGCCTCCTCCACCACCTACTTCATCGGACCTGTTGTCTCAGTTGGTGGCGGCGTTGCGCCCAGCACCGCAGCCAACGGTTGTTCAACCAGTAGATCCGTTGTCACAATTATTGGAGCAGTTACGACAACCACCCATTCACACGCCACCACCACATCCACCACAGGACACATCTAATGACATGTTGCGCGTGTTGCAAGCACTCGTGTCCGCAGCCGTACCACCCCGAGCGGCCACTATGCCTTTGTCGGTGGTTAGTTCGAAGTTCTGTGACTGGGTGGCCAGATTTCCACTCCCTGACAAACAAAAAGTTCCGTCCATCGTTGGTACTTACGACGGTACACGAGATCCTGATGACCACCTTGCTCTTTTTGAACAGGCCATTATGACAGAGAAATGGCTAGACCCAGTCGCTTGTCACATGTTCCCTGGCACGTTGCAGGGTTTCGCTCGTGATTGGTTTGCTGACTTACCGGAGAGGAGTATTCAAGACTTTGCAGATCTAAAGGCTAAATTTGTAACTCACTTTATCCAGCAAAAGAAGCAGCAGAGAACTCATATAGAAGCACATTTGCTGCGACAAAGGGAAGGCGAGGGGTTACGCGACTTCATTCAGCGTTACACGCAGGAGTGCCAGAAAATTGTCGCCTTACCCGAAAGTCAGCAAATTTCGGGCTTTACTCTCTCCCTGCTTCCAGGACAACTGCAAGAAAAGTTAATAAAGAGAACTCCAATTACTTTCAAAGAAGCCACGGACAGGGCATATGACTATCTAAGGTCAAAAGAAACTGTCTCCCTGACAAGAGAGGTAGGCGGTAAGTCATGGACCGACACGTCAGATCGCAGGCATGATGCTCTAACTGGTGACCATCAACGAGATGAAAGGAGCAACCGGAGGTTTGGCCCATACGATAAACATCCGTCTGAGCGTGCTCTTAGCAAAACACCAAAAGAAATCTTGATAACAGAGCAGGTGTGCGTTACCTTCACACCTCCACCCCAGATGGAGCATAGGTCAGGTACGAAAAACATGAATAAATACTGTGATTTCCATGAAGATCATGGACACGACACGAATGTCTGTAGAGAGATAAAAAGGGAAATCAGGCGGGCTTTGGAAGAAGGCAAACTAGAACACCTTGTCCCTGGCGCTAAACAGCAAACAAATAAACCTCCACTTAAGAAGAGTTATGCCTGGCAAAAGAAGGGGGAAGATACAGAACATCCCGGACCACCTGATGGCCATGTCCTCATGATACATGAGGGAGCCAATATTAACTGACCTATCAAGGTGCGATACTCTTTACTGTCATTTCTTCCTTTATGTTTTCAGTACATGTTTCCAAGCACATGGAATGTCATGGTCATGCATGAAACTGGCGATAATAACATTTGGTCTGATCTTGTATCCCAATATTATCTCACAATATCATTTTTCTATGGTTTTTGCATAAACAAATAAATATTGAAGTAAGGATTCAATACAAAAAGCATAAGGCCACAATAGACATCTCAGTCTAAAGCCAAACATGCACTTTCATTACGTACAATGTTACAACTTGAGCATGCATGTGCATGTACACAACTAAGTACATAGTTCAATACAACATGTATGAAGCCAAAAAAGACAACCTTGTCTGGCCAAATAACATACAATCATACTCGTCTTTTAATCTACTTGATAAAAGATAAGCACTTCTCACTGGGAAGCGACAATCCTCGCGAGTAAACAAAGTAAAGGTTAACCAACAAAAGTGCCATTGGCACAGTGTCACAGGCACAATATGAAGCATACATCAGAGATACCCAAATCTACCCAGGTCATTGGCATACAAAGGCATCATGGGCTCTCAAGAAAGTGTCATACGAACAATCAAATATACACACTGTCATGCACACCCAAGACGGTGTCATGGACACAACATCCATAATAAAAAGATAAAAACAAAAATGTGTTATTGGCTTGATCATCCAATAAAACATTATTTTTCAAAGCAAAGCAATGGACAAGCAAGTACGTAAGGTAACGAGCAACTCAGCTAAAACCTGCAGCAAACAACATACAATTACAGTTAGGAAGGCGTTAACGATTTAAAGCGTAAAAACGTATAAAGGTCCAACTACACCGCCGGTCCGCTACCCTCTAAAAACCTACGGCCCGTAAAACCCTAAAGCCGTTCCACCAAACAAAAAGAACCGCCGGTCGTACACCCTAAACTGCCGGTCCATCATACCGCCGGTCTACCTAACACAAAGAACCGCCGGTCCACCGTAACCCTAAAACTGCCGGTCCGCCTAGCTAACATTAAACTTCCGCAGCCGGTCTTAGCCGTCGGTCACCCTGTCGCTGCCCTAACCGCCGGCCGAACCTAAACCGCCTAAACAGCCGGTAAAATTGGTCCCGTCCGTAAAATTGCTTCGCTCGCCGCTCCGGCCGCCTGTCTGGCCGTTGTTGCCGCCGGTCTGTTGCCGCCGCTGGTCACACGCAACCCTGACCGCCGGTCCCTTGCGCCCGTCGGTCTCGCCTCTAAACCGCCGGTCAACCGGGCACCCTAAAACCACAACGGTCTAAATCCCGAACTACTCTAAAATTGACACCCGGTCTTAACGTTATACCGCCGAAAATTGACAACACTTATCGACGAACCGCCGGTCTAAAAATGACAGCCGGTTAAAATTGACAGCCGGTCTGCGATCTCGACTCGAGTCCGCCGCTACCGCCGATATTTCTTGCGACCGACGGTCATACTACCGCCGGTCCCATTGTTATCGCCGGTCATACTACCGCCGGTCATACTACGCCGGTCATACCACCGCCGGTCGCATTGTTATCGCCGGTCACGAACACGATCGAGCAGCCGTTTAACTCGTCGAATACAAAGAAAAAAAAAACTTACGAAAAAATAAAAAATCGGAAAAAACTTACGAAGTGATGATAGTTACGACTTGCAAACCGCTGTTTTGGCAAATCCTAACTCGGGGGCATGATGAGGTTAGTAGGGATTACCTTATGTATATATAGGTAATTCTCAAATCCTAAATGATGAGGGACTTTTATGCTCACGTCATAATTTGATCCGTCAATATTCGCAAGCCCACGTCACAATTTGATCCGTCAATATTCGCGAGCCCATGCTTTTGTCACGAGCCAAGCCGTCCGCTTGTCAAGTTATGACCCTGTCAAGTTATGACCGCCTGTCAAAGTTATGACCGCCTGTCAAGTTATGACCGCCCGTTAAGTCGCCTGTCATGATCCGTCATAATGGCGCTTCATGAAGCAGTCATAACAGTAAGGCGTTACACGATCATTGACTTCGTCATAATGGCGCTTCATGACTGCTTTATTGCAGTCATAATGGGCCAACATTCCATATACCTGAGGCTGGCCATATAAATACATGGCCTAACTCATTGTCGAAAACACACTGAGACAGATTCGAAAAAAGCCTAAGAACACAGAGTTCACGCACTCTTACTTTCACCTTCGCACTCAACCTCGATCACCCTAGGTTCGCCAAGAACTTGTTGGGTCTGCACTGTGATCATCGCAGGAGATCCAAGGTTGACGTCGCCTAATCTTCGTGTTTGACAATCGTTGCTCGAACATGTTGCTTACAAGATTCGAACACAAGACCTCTCCTAAGTAGTCACTGTGTGTTAACCACTTCAACTATTTGATTATTTTGATTTATTCTAGATACTAATATATATATATATATATATATATATATATATATATATATATATATATATATATATATATATATATATATATATATATATATATATATAAGAATTAAAATCAGAACCAATTTAGTCTTGAGAACTGTAAGAACTATATTTTAACCAATCACATGCTAGTAAATTCTGGATTTTGTTTTTTATTTTCTTTAAATACGCAGGGGGTATAATGGGTATTTAAGAATTCACCCATGTTTTGGTAACTGTCATGAGTTTAAATGCACCCTAAAATACCCCTAATAAACCGTCTCCCCTATTTTCTCTCAATCCTCCTCCTCTCTCCACATTAACCCTAGCCCCACTAATTCTCGTTCCTTGTTCTCTCTCTGTTTCTCGATATGGAGATCGTGAGCTATAATCCGACGAAGAATCACCGCCTAAATACGGCTCGTGATTTGATATCAGGTAGGTCCGCTTGGTTTCGATTATGAGATTTCGATTCTCACTGTCTTTGTTGTCACTGTTTTAATTTCAATTTCAAGACCTTCATTTTCATTTGGTGTTTTTATATATTAATTTTGATAAATTCGTTCAGCCCGAATATTAATCTGACACTAATCCTTTTCAATTTCGAGACCTCCAATTAGAAATTAATCTGGACTAAAGGTTAATTTTGATTTTTTTTTTTGGTTTTAATATTAGTTTGTGATTTAGATTCTGTTTCAGATTAATTTTGTATGGTGTTGGTGTTTGGTGCTTTATTAATTCAAGCATTCTGTGAATGCCACCAACTCATGATTTTGTTTATTTTTGTTAAATCTCGGTGGCAAGGAAGTGGGGGTGGAGGTTTATCTCTTGTGAAATTGAGATATATGTTGAAGAAAAGGTAGAAGCAAATTGTGGAAGATGCAATTGAGTCTACGCAATTTGGATCTCAAAGTTTTCAATACATCCTTCTGATTTCTAACTCTATTTTTCTAATCAATGTAATCAGGTCTCAGAAATCCAGACAATATATGTTTTGGAATGGATACATCTATGTTACATAAGAGGAAAAAGATATGATAAAGATCAATACATAAATGTTGTTTTTTTTACATCTGTTTTATTTTGTATACATGTATGTATTTGTACGAATTCTTGTTTTTTTTAAATAATTTAGAAGCATTTATTATAGCATACATGTATGTAAATGAATAAACATGTATGTATTTGTATGAGTTCTTGTTTTTTTTTAAAATTATTTAGAAGAATTTATTATAGCATACATGAAAACTACAATGCAAAGTGTACATCTATGTATTATCAAATACATGCGTGTCTGACAACATGTACATCTATGTATTATCAAAACTATCAAATATTAATATGATATAAAGAGCTGAATACATTGATGTTAATTTTAAAAAAATGTTATACAATCACGTTTTATGTGTATGGGTACGGAGAATACATTGATGTTAATTTTGAATTAAGTACCAAGAATACAAACTAGTAATTCGTTGTATGAAGATTCATAAAACCAACTTTCCTGAATTTGGTTATGGAAGATCCCACGATTTGGTTATTCAATCAAGGAATTCGGGATATGGGGAATCCCTCATTAATGGCCATTTAATTCACAAAACCAACATTCCTAAATAATTGGGTATCATTAATCCACTCCCCAGTTGCCAAAAGAAAATAGTGGTGATGCATTACCCAATATACCCCTACCGAATTAATTAAAAATACAAATTAAAACCGAAAATTACTCTTCCCTCATTGGTTGAATTATAGTTCTGACGGTTCTGCTTCTAATTTGGTTCTGTATATAATGCATCCCTATATATATATATATATATATATATATATATATATATATATATATATATATATATATATATATATATATATAAGTTTTAACGTCACCAGAACTCAACCATCATTTCTCTATTTAAAAGGCTCATATTTACTTTACCAAAAAACACCAATTTCGGATCTGATCCTACCATCACTAATGTCAGCACCTACCATCACTATGCACCACCACTCATCACCATCCCTATTGTCACCACCACCGGTACTGTCGTCACTTCGAAATATAGTTACGGATACCTGCCGCAGCATTGCACGGGTACCCTGCTAGTATCATATTAATAGTATCTAAAAAACATTTAAATATGTGTGTTATGTACAACCTTTTATAAAAATTGCAATTTTTATCGTGAGTATACAAATGAAGGATTTTTATTTTATTTTGGACGATGACTATCTTTAGAATACATGATAACGACGTTTTTTTTTTTATTACAAACACTATTAGGAAAGAATATAAAATTGTAATGAAAAGAAATAAGAAACCTTCTAAATAATAAAATAAAAAGAGAGAAGTTAACCAAATTTGTCTAACGAAATTGGAATGTGCAAAAATATAGTAGGTTTAAATCTCCCATAATGTTGCGAAGAATTTTTCATATAATATACCCAAAAAACTATTTATGGAAAATCATACTACACCCACAAAATTGTTTTATACTAATAAAAACTTTGAGCTCTAAAATATTTCCAGTGACCAACTCTCAAATAAATATATCTGATGTCATTTCATATTAAAAAAATAAAACATAAGTTCTAAAATATTTTCTATGAGAAAAAAATGCCCCTTGAGGTCACAGAAATCTACCCGCACCAACTTTGAGCTACCAGCAAAGCAGGCGGTTAATCGGATCACAAAGCGAGTCGGAACTCACATTCCAAAAAAAGACATGTTTCAAGTAACCAATGGAAGTTAAATATTCACCCATGTTCATAAATGTATTATATATAATGAAATTAGAAAGTATGTGGTTTGACAAATATATTTGAAACCACATGAGCTTGGGAATATTTTTTTTCTTTCTGAAAACCACTTATATTAAGACAAAAACTGTAGATCATAGTAAATCACATGCAGCTTTGTCAGTCTTAATAGACATTTACTTATTGATGTAACTTATTACACTAATCCATAAAAGGGGGTGATTTTCCTACCATAACTTTTAAGATATGTACCACATCCAATGCATAATATACTTGTACAGTTAGCTGTACAGTGTGGTATAACCATTAAAAGTTGTGGTAGCAAAATCAATTCTCATCCATAAAAGGTTAATCTACAAACTTCAGGATTTACCAAGCATCAAACTTAACAGTCTAAGTAAGTCATCAAAAGGCAAATGATAATCTAAGGTAATTTGCAGGCTGAATGCTAACATCAACACTATGAAAACAATTATAGGGGAATCATAATATTAGCATGTCTATCACAAGAGATTGCTTAAAAACTATATTACCTGCAAAATCAACTTAACACCCGAATAAAAGAGCAAATCATTCTGTCAACTCGGCAACATCTGGCACGGTTGGTCAAAGCCGACCTAATAAAAAATATTTAAGAGAAAGGGAAAAAAAGAAGGGCAAACAAAAGAAAAAGAAAAAAAAAGGAGAAAGAGTAAGAGCAATCTAATATTATTGCAATCTAATAATTTGCATGATTATTTGACTTGAAACTGGTTCTGCCATTGATACCTTCAATATATAATGGGCCCATATGGATGTGATAAACCGCCAGCCAGCAACCTGCATGTGTTTAAATTTATAATGCAGCCAAACATGATCTACCCTAATAAGGTGTTGACTCAAAGTCAAATGGTATCATACATTTAAGACAATTATCATAAAACAATATTCCTTAAAAGAACTACCTAATGATGAAGGTAGTAGTAATAGGACATACATTAGACTCCACTTAGGGTTTCCAGAAAAGTTCTTTTAATCAACTAAAATCCAGCGTTAAAACCTGCAAAATAAAAACAAACAACAAATTCATTCTAAAGTCCCCAAAGATCACAACATTCTGCCAGACAAAATCCAGTAAATCTTCAATCATTCTTCAGCTTCATCATCTCTATAAATTCCAGATTTATATCGCTCATTTTCAACTTCACCTGAAAGATACGACACATCATCCTTAAAATTAATATCACCAGACAAAACACCTTTTTCCTCATGATCCAAACCATCATTGCTCAATCGACTCCTTTCCACTGACTTTGACCTTGACCTTGACTTTGACCGCCTTCTGTGTTTTGATCTCCGTTCACCCGAGCGTCTTTTATGACGCTTGGTTTCAGGAGATGCTGACCTGGACCGCCGCCTACCATGATGCTTTGACTTTTCCGACCTACTTCTGTCAGTTTTCTCACTCAAGCGGTGGTTATCTTCTGGAGTTGACCGTCTCCTATGCTTTGACTTTTCATCTGAACCTTTTGCACTCAAACTATTACGATTTCGATGCTTATTTTCTACCGATTTTGACCTCGACCTTGACCCCCCCCTATCACTATGCTTTGACTTTTCATCTGAACCTTTTGCAGTCAAATTGTTACGATTTCGATGCTTATTATCTGCTGATGCTGACCTTGACCGTCTACGGTTTCTTTGTTTTGTGTCACTTAACTTATCACCAGAACGGTGCTTATCTTCTACCGACTTTGACTTTGACCTTGACCTTGACCGTCTCCTATCACTACGCTTTGACTTTTCTTCCCTAATTTCATCTATTTTCTCATTATCCCGATGTTTTCCATCCAAAGATGCTGATCTGGACCGCCTTCTGTGTTTCTCCTTTTGTTCATCAGTTCTTGGATATCTAGGGCTGGCCCGTGATGATCTTTTGGGCCTAGTACTTGACTTTTCTTCCCTGATTTCATCTACTTTATCATTAGCCCGATCCAAAGATGCTGACCTGGACCGCCTTCTGGATTTCTCCTTATTTTCATCAGTTTTTGGAGACCTAGAACTGGCACGTGATGATCTTTTGGGCTTATGATTCGGGCTAATACTTCTACTCCTATTTCTTCCAGAATGACGATTATTTGACTTTTTTTCCTTAATTTCATCTACTTCATCATTATCCCGATGTTTTCCATCCAAAGATGCTGACCTGGACCGCCTTCTATGTTTCTCCTTATTTTCATCAGTTCTTGGAGATCTAGGGCTGGCCCGTGATGATCTTTTGGGCCTATGATTCGGGCTAACACTTCTGCTTCTACGAGTATTTGACTTTTCTTCCTTAATTTCATCGACTTTATCATTAGCCCGATGTTTTCTATCCAAAGATGCTGACCTGGACCGCCTTCTGTGTTTCTCCTTATTTTCATCAGTTCTTGGAGATCTTGAAGTGGCCCGTGATGATCTTTTGGGCCTGTGAATTGGGCTAACACTTCTGCTTCTATTTCTATTTCTATAAGAATGACGATCATCTGATCTGTTATATTCCCGTCTTCTAATTCTGTCACTAAAAGATCTACTGTCCCTAAAAGATCGTCTGTCATATTCATAACTGTTGTAATGGCGGGATCTTATTGGTGATCGGGATCTGTAATTTCTTATACGGCGATGTGGCGGTGAATAAGAACGAGATCTTCGGTTTCGGTTATATTCAATTGGAGATTTTGATTTTGATCGTGATCTTGTTGGGATTGGTGATGGTGACCTATGAATAACTGTATTTGTTAGATATTCAAGGAAAATAGATGAAAATTATGAAGGATTTATTGTAATTATGGTAAAGTTATTGATGGTTGTTTGTCTTTTTGTAATAGTTCAATGATGAATCCGTGAATTTGTTGATTTAGGTTGTGTTATAATATTAATAGGTTATTTTTTGGTAAAAAGGAAACAGCTCAAATAGGTTGAAAGTCGAGTGAAGTGTGATTTTAGTGCATAAATCCTAATGTATTTTGATAAAAATATTATTAGCGACTTATTAAAAAGAAATTAAACCATTTTAAAACACTAACTATTTCTTTAAAACTTAATATTTTGGAAGAAAATATAGTGTTTCAGGTCAACTGAACCCGGCCCATTTTGACGTGCCAAAAAAGTACTTGTTGTGACCCCTTATCAATCCACCCATATTGCCACCTCTACTAGAAAAATTAAGTAATTCTATCAATTATTCAATTATTCAATTACACAAGCCAAATTTATTACTTTTTTAGTGTTAAATAACAAGCTTTAAATCGACTTATTTTTCCATGTTTCTAAAAAAACAGCTCCTAAAATGGAAGAAAAAAAACAACACAAGAATCATATATACCTGACATTTTTAACCGATTCATCATCATTTCCAATTATTCCTTCAGCTTTCAACTTCATGCTAATTTCAGCAGCTCTAGAAGCAGCCATTTCAGTTGCATTTTTCATAGTTGCAGCTCGATGAGCTGCTTGTTGTGCATTCATAGTTTGTTGCATCAACAAAGCTTGTTGAAACTGCATTTGTTGCATTGCAACTGCTTGTTGCATAACCATTGGCAAAGAAGACGAACCAGAAACAGGTTTTTGAGGTAATGTTTTTGCCATTTCAACGTTTAATGGTCGGCCTAAAACATCCATGTTGTTTAATGCTAATGCAGCAGTTGCTTCTTCAGGTTTTGAATATTCTATGTATGCAAAATGTTTTGAATCGGTTATACTGCACTCGATAACCGTCCCACAAAAACTGAAGATTTGTTTTAGTTGGTCAGCAGTTAGTACTGGACTTAGATTGCTAATTTGTAGAGTTTTTTTTAGAGAATCGGCTGTCTTTGCTGCCTTATCTGCTGTAAAAAATTATAAAATTATAAAAAATAAAGGGAAAATTGCTTTTATATCCTTCTCAAATTCATAAATTATCTTTATATCCTTCTAAATTATGTAATTGCCTTCATATCCTTCCAGACCTTTAAAACTATTTTTTATGTCCAAAAACCTATTTTATTATTTATTAAATCGTGATAATATCAATAATAGAGACAAATAAACATGATTTCTAATACATAATCAACAGATATACTGCATAATTATTTAATAATTATTGATATTATAATGATTTAATAAGTATTAAAATATGTTTTTGGACATAAAAAATAGTTTTAAAGATTTAGAAGGATATGGAGGCAATTACAAAGTTTAGAAGGATATAGAAATAATTTATGAATTTTACAAGGATATAGAAATAGTTTATGAATTTTACAATTACATACCAGCAGTATCTGTAGAAGATTGAGCTTGAGCAGTAGAATTAGCATGAGCTTGGAGAGCTTGAGCAGCAACAATGGCTTGTGCAGCAGCCATGGCAGCAGCAGAAGGTGCCATTGGAGCTTGACTAAGAGTTCCCATAGTACTTGTTGAAGCTAAAGCAGTCATCAACAAACTATGTGGTGGATGATTGAATTTACAATCAGTTTTCACACATCTTCCATTTAAGTATTCTCTGCAAACTTCCCCTAAAGATGCACCAATTCCAGGTAAAATCACCCCGCCTGAACCACTGGGAATGATACCAGGAATCATACCCAACAAACCGGGAAACGCCCCTGAAACCGAACCAGAGTAATTCGGCATGTTTGGCATTGTTTGGTTGACCATATTTGGGAAATTCAGTTGTGGAGCAAACCCTACAAGTCCTCCTGTAGCTGTACCTGAAAATCAAAAGTTAGTTATATGTATATAACTATATAAGCATGAAATAAGCATGAGATTTGAATACCTGCACTAAAGAAAACTGGAAACGGGCTTCCCATAATAGGTTTTCCATCACATTCAACATTAAGCATGTAATTCCCTCTTTTAGTAACTACATAAGTAACAGTATAAGTACCATCACCCATATCTTTAACAATTCCTTCTTGTTCAGATCCACCAACACCTACTCCCGGAGAAACTTTCACCTTCACCTGAGCTCCACCGTGAGCCACTTTCCGGCCATCTGAATCCTTTGTAACAACCACAAATGAAGAAGGTGCACATGCAGTTCCTCCGGCGATACCAGTTCCGGCAGCCGTACACTTGGTAGGGTCCACTGGTCCGATAGGTTTGTTGCTTAAATCTTCTTCTTCATCATTGTCACTATCTGATAAAGCAGCTGGTTCACGATTCTTCTCAACGTCTTTGAATGTAGCTTCGAATGCTGCCTTTGCAGCTGCGTCTTTCTCAGCTTCACTTTTGATTTTTGCTTCTTCTGCTTGTTTCATCCATATTGGCTTCACTGCTACCAAGTTACGATCAGCCATATAAGCCCCCAAACCACAGATCCTACGAGCTTGATTTCCACAATCCTGCTATAGTATCAATGAATTAATCAATCATAACCAGTTACGAACCAATAAGTAGTTGATTTGATGTTTTCGAGTTATGTAATTGTCTATTAATCTGAGATCAATATAATCAATTCAAAACCCTAACCCTTATAAAAGCGCAATAATGTGCACACACTGAAATCAAAGACAAGGTTTTGACTATAAGTTAATTAAACACACGCACGAACGCATATGGACATACACGGTGAAGGAGAGTAAGATACGTACGGTGGTCGGCTGGGCACGGCGGACGACGGCGGAATACTCTTTATGGATAGTCGTTACGGGTTAGATTTATCTTCTTGCAGAAAAAAGGGGACCCATTATAAGGCAGTATTTTATTTAAAATATTTGATTTTTGCTTTTTCGAATTGCACCCATATACTTTCTTGTATTTGGGTCTTTTCAGTCCTCAACTCCAAATAATTTTTCAACACGGTAAAAAAAACAAATTTGCGATTAAAAATATAAAAGAAAATTGTTAATGATAGTACTTCCTCCGTATCAAAATAAGTGACACAAATTGACTTACATATTTTTTGAGGTAAAAGATTAAAGTAGAGGTTAAAATAGATTAAAGTGCATAGTTAGTGGAGAATGAGCCCCACTTTTCTTGAATAAAGTGATATTAATGAGTTTTAAAAGTAAAAGTAAGGATATAAGGGTAATTTCACTTTATTAAAGTGGATAGTTAGTGGGTATGGGTCCCACTATTTTTACCAAATAAGAAAAATTTTCAAAGTGTGTCACTTATTTTGATACACCTCAAAATGGAAAGTGTGTCATTTATTTTGATACAGAGGAAGTATTTAAGGTTTAAGAAAAATATTAGTGTTTAAAATTTGTGTATTGCCTGTGAAAACTTGTTTGACTTTTATTAACAAAAAATTTAAATTTTATTCTATATTTTATATTCACAAAACAACTTATCCAAAAAAAATACTTGTAAAATAAATAAAATAAAATAGACTGTTGTCATATTTGTATATATGTATTTCTAATAGATACGTTAAAATAACATTTATCCTTATAAAAGGTAAAATATAATTTTTCTCTTAACTTGACGCAAATGTATAACGTATATAGATTATTTAACACTATTTTCTTTAAAAAAAATTCAGAATTTAAAGTTAGCATATACCTTAAAGCATTTAATACGCACACTCTCAATCCTTTACACCATCACCACTTTTTATCTCACCTACTATACGTATATGTCGCTCACTCTCCCTCTTTTACACTACCACCACAATCAGTTACCGACGGCCACTTTCGATCGGTTGTGAAGACTGCTAAAAAGATTTAAAAAAGGTTAGATATAATTAAATGCTATCGGTTTACCAGTTTCGTTTGCATGAAACTTTCCGTAGGGTGCATGGGGGACTAGAGGTGGTAATTTGAGTGGGAAAGAGAACACGCCAATCAAGTTCGGGTCAAAACAAATTACAAATTTCGGGGCATACTAACGGAAGTATTTACGATTTTCTAGAGTGGGTTGAGTCGTGTCAGATCAATGGTCATAATAGGAACATTATGAACATTATGGTTTAACTTTTTAACAGATTAACTAATGAACATTATGATGAAGTATTGTAGGTGCCATCACTTTACTCTTATAATTATAACTATAAACATTTATATTGACATAAAAATGATTGTAACTATAGACATTTATAATTCGGTGTAAACCTCAGTAGCCATCCTTAAAATGATTGTTATTTTTTAGACTTCAACAAATAATCAAAAAATGATATATCACTACTACAATTAATGCTTTTTTGTAACACCAATATCGTAGCAACCTTCAAATTCGTTACATTAAGCATGTTTAATATAACAGTATTACGAAGTATAACACTTAGCATAATAACTACCATGCATTGCATGACGTCCATTTGGAGGCCCATTTGAAAAAAAAAATGATACTTCATCCGATTCAAAATAAGTGACACACTTTTCATATTTAGGTGATTCAAAATAAGTGATACACTTTAAAATTTTACCTTATTTGGTAAAAAGTAGCAGGCTCCATACCCACTAACTACCTACTTTATAAAGTGAAATGACCCTTATACCTTTACTTTTTTCTTTTAAACATCATTAACCTTACTTTATTCAAAAAATGTGGGACTCATTCCCACTAACCATCCAATTAATCTAATTTAACCATCATTATAATCTTTTGCTTAAAAAACCATAAAACCCAAAGTGTATCACTTATTTTGAATCGGATAAAGTAAAAAAATTAGTAGAAAAATTCCACTCAAAATTCTGAGAAAGCACATGTTAACTTTAACCTATATTTGCCACTGGTTCTAATATATGATCTACATTTGTACACATAACCTCTTATATAGAATAACAAATATATACAATTTGAATTGTACGAAAAAATAAAATTTATTGTTGCAATAGAATAAAAACTGTAACGTTTTAAATTTTTTACATATTCATTTTAAAATTAAAAAGAAAACATGAAAGGTTACAAAAGTTTTGTCTATTTTCGGATTTTCCCCATACTTTCCGGTCGAATAGTACAACATCAAATTGCACACGGTACCACCACACTAGAAGAAATCGAACCTTCTCAAACCCACTTTAAATACAACAATCATCGATCCAATTGTCCATCACAAATTCGCCAATAATCTTACTCATCTATCGTCGCGAATTGTTGTTCAAGCCCTTCGATTCATTAGCAAATTGATATCAATTTCTTCAGAAACAAGTTAAAGCCCTACTGAAGATCCACTGTAGTAGTAGCACGTCGTTACAGACTTACAGTACTACAATTAAAGGTAAATTTAAACCTACGTAGTTCAATTTGTTGCTTCAATGATTTCTTCTTCAAATCGATGTTCTAAAACTGGTCCAGAATCGTTTTTGTGCAAACTAGCGAAAATTACGTGGTTCATTTCTATATTTGGTATTTCTCGGATCTGAATTTTTGAAAAATGTTTTGAATTTTGTTGTTGTGGTTGATATCGTATAAGTATGAAATGGATATATTACATGTGATTAATCGATTATTAATACCTTGTGCGCTTTTATGTGGATTTAGTATTTTAATCATGTCGAGGAAGATGCTGATCGATGGAGATGTTGGTAATGCGACTGAAGATAATCAGTATGATTTTGATTTGTTTGTGATTGGTGCTGGTAGTGGTGGTGTTAGGGCATCCAGATTTTCAGCTCAGTATGGAGCTAAGGTAGCATTTATAACCTATATATATATATATATATATATATATATATATTATCTATTTATTTATTTATTCGTACATTTTTATATCCTCATGATAAAGAATCAAAGACTATGGTGGAACCAAATCATGAATTACCAATAAAAAATTAAAAACCTGATCTATATCAGTATATGACAGTTTCTTGCCCTTAAGGGGGTCAGTGTTGACTTTTATTTGAGCTAATTGCCCTTGGGCCTTGGGTGGTTACTTTAGTTGAGGTTTTTGCTGGGATTATAATTTCTTTAATGATTTTGTAGTTTTTTAGAATATAAGTGTTCGCTAGATAGAATATGTACTTGTTGAAGTTATATTTAACACTATATTCATTCATGAGATATATAGAAGACTATTTATTCAATTATTAATATCTTTTTCACAACTTTTAATCTTTTATTGCAAGGTTGGGATTTGTGAGCTACCATTTCATCCAATCAGCTCAGAAGTTATAGGAGGTGTTGGAGGAACGTAAGTTGCCTAACTTTTGTGTCAAGTGGCACCTATGTTGATTTATTTATTATTTAAATATCTTTATTATTTATTTGGATACTATTTAAATTTTAAAACGATTCTTGGGTGCAGGTGTGTGATTCGTGGGTGTGTTCCTAAAAAGATTTTGGTCTATGGAGCAAACTTTGGGCCTGAAATTCAGGTAATACTAACATTAAATGGATGATTTCTAACATATTTGACTCTTTGTTTGATGCTGGTTGACTGTGAGAAACTGATATTATTGTTTTTGTAAAAAGAAATATAAATCATATTTGTGCTCATATCTGCTACAATATGTGCAGGATTCAAGGGAGTATGGATGGCAAGTGAATGAAAATATTGATTTTGATTGGAAAAAGCTACTGCACAAAAAGGTGTGTTAAAAATTATTTACAATATGAACACCTTTCATTTAAATGCATTTTAATTTCACCATTTTAAATTTGACCCGTTCGATCCAATCGATCCATTCGTAAGTAAACGGGTCAACTTTGCAAATTGTATTTGTCATGATTATATCTTTATAATTGCAGACTGAAGAAATAGTGAGGCTAAATGGGATATACAAACGTTTACTTTCAAATGCAGGAGTCAAACTATATGAAGGTGAGGGGAGAATTGTGGGCCCCAATGAAGTGGAAGTTATACAGTTGGATGGAACTAAATTGTCCTATTCTGCAAAACATATATTGATAGCAACTGGTAGTAGGGCACAACGTCTTGATATTCCTGGACAGGTAATAAACTTTGAATTTTATTTATTTATTTATTAATTTATTTTTTAATTTTTTGCTATTTATTTGGTATTTTAGGAGTTAGCTATTACCTCTGATGAAGCTTTGAGCTTGGATGAATTACCAAAACGTGTTGTTGTACTTGGGGCAGGGTACGTTGACTTTTTTTTTTAATCTTTTTAATTATTTATATTTATAATTATTTTAAAGATAATTAATTCTTAATGATATAATCAGGTATATTGCTGTTGAGTTTGCTTCAATTTGGCGTGGAATGGGGTCCACAGTAAACCTATGTTTCAGAAAGGAACTCCCATTAAGGTTATAAAAATTGTCCCTTTATTCATCTCCTATTTGACCCAAATTGACTTTTTTTAAATAATGTTTTGCAATTTGATTAAAATTGCAGGGGTTTTGATGATGAAATGAGAGCTCTTGTTGCAAGAAACCTTGAAGGACGAGGCATAATTTTACACCCTCAGACAAATTTGACACAGGTTTTCTTTTAGCTGAATTAATTATTAATTATACTTTTTAAATAATTTAAATTTTACACTTCATTTAAATTGAATGCATATGTTTCAGCTTGAGAAAACGGATGATGGTATTAAAGTTACTACTGATCATGGTGAAGAATTGATGGCAGATGTTGTACTTTTTGCCACTGGTAATTTTATGCTTCTTATAATATTACTTATTTAATTAATTACATATTAACCTTTCTAAATAGATTATATTATTAAAATTATTATTATTATATTTCTTTTACAGTAAATTAATCTTCCTTTACTTACTACAGAGTATGAAACTTTGATATATGATTATTCATTTATTCTACATTCACACTCATATGCTTAAAATGTTGTCTAAAATACTAAATTAATAAATAAAAGCTGTCTTATATATATATTACTGATTCTTACATATTATTTTTGTTGGTTGCAGGACGAGTACCAAATTCTAAGAGGTTAAATTTGCAAGCTGTAGGTGTGGAAGTTGACAGTACAGGAGCAATCAAGGTTCTTTTAATTAAACATTTTCTCTTTATTTCCATATATAATTAAATAAAACACACAATTCTCATTAAAAAAGGTTCTTTTGGATTAAAACTCTGTTAAAAAGGAAAAGCTGTTAAAATGCAGGTTGATGAATATTCTCGCACAAACGTGCCTAGCATTTGGGCCATAGGTGATGTCACAAATCGGATGAATTTGACACCTGTCGCCTTGTTGGAAGGATCTTTATTTGCTGTATGTAATTTTACTTTTAATTGATTAATTTGTTTCTCTTTTTATTACTTGATTAGTCCCAAAATAATTACATTTTTACACATGTGTTTTATACAGAAAACCGCCTTTGGTAATGAACCTAGCAAGCCTGACTACAGCAATATTCCTTGTGCTGTTTTCTGGTAATAGTTTTTTTTTTTTCAATTTTTTTTTTTTTGTTTGATTAAAATATTTATTAAATATTTTTTTTTTATTGTAGCATACCACCTCTCTCTGTTGTTGGATTAAGTGAAGAACAAGCTATAGAGCAAGGAAATGGAGACATTTTGGTGTTCACATCAACCTTTAATCCTATGAAGAATTCAATTTCTGGGTACATCATTTCTATTAAAAGATTTACAATATTATTTCAAAAAAATGTATAATTTATTAACGCATAAATCTATAATAAAAAAATGCCACCTTTAATCTTACATTTTTTTTTTAATTTGAATTTTTATCTTTGCAGACGGCAAGAGAAAACACTGATGAAGCTTATTGTTAGTGCTGAGACAGATAAAGTTCTTGGTGCATCAATGTGTGGGCCCGATGCACCAGAAATTATGCAGGTATAATAGCTTAATTTATTCTTGATAATTATAAAAGAATTGCACATGCAAATCATATGGTTTCTACTAGGGATCAAACGGGTAAAATAAAAAAAATGATAAAAAGTTAGTGGTTTAAATGGTTCAAAGTCGCTAAGAGAATGAAAATGTGTTTTTAAAGCGTAACACCTCGTAAATGTTTTTATATAAATAATGTGATTTTTGTAATTATATTTCACATATTAATTAAATTATTTATATAAAAAACTGACTAGTGCCAAAAAATTACTCATTTTGACCCATTATCCAACACCACATGCTCTTTTGTGTTCTGTAAGACTACTTCCACTTTAAGAAAGATGTCAGTTAGTGACAAATTTAAAAGTGTCGCTAAAACCCACATTCTGTCACTAAATGACACTTTTACTTCTAGTGTTTTAATAATGTTGATATATCATAGGGCATTGCTATTGCACTCAAATGTGGAGCAACCAAGGCACAATTCGATAGCACGGTGAGCTCAAACAACTCTATAAAAAAAATTGCATTTTGTGAACCCATTTTTCTTTTTCTTTTTTCTGATTAATTAAAATCTGGATATCTTTTTGCAGGTGGGAATACACCCATCATCTGCAGAGGAATTTGTGACAATGAGATCAGTCACAAGACGTATTGCTGCTGCTGGTAAACCCAAGACCAACCTCTAAGCATGTTTTTGTTCACATTGATACATTAAATTGGTTCACAAGTTGTCTTCTTGTGATGCCTTAACCCCCCCCCCCCCCCCCCCCCCCCCCCCCGCGCGAAATAACCGTTTTTTTTAATATGTATGTTTTTTGTTTTCTTGTATGGGTTTTGTTGGGTCTTTTTGAAGGAAATGGAATGGTATAGGGAATGTTTGTTTTTTGCGTATGGATATTTTGTTTGATAGACTTTGAATAATAAATGAAGAATGATTTAAATTTTCACAATTTGGGAATCGGAATACTGTGTAAATGGTTGTTAGGTTACATCAATTTCAAATATATTTGCATCAATGAGGAAACTTTGATGATTTTTGTTGTGATTCGACAATGATACGTTATTGAAAAATAACTGAAATTAATGTATGCATGAAGTTTCTTATACAAATCAAACAGGAAACACTTCAAACAATACTTAGCAACTTTTGGTGCAATATATAATAGATTGTGTAGGACAAAGCTAGTGGTCACTTCCTCCAAAATCGATTCCCCCTTGATCGGGATCAAAAGATTCTATTTATTCTTGTAATCGAACCCGGGAAGAGATTTTGGTGGGCCCAATGTATTTTAATAGGGTATTTGATATTTGTGTGCATGTATGGTGGAACCCAAAAAATTGAAGAGAAAAAGTATTGTTGACATAAGTATGTCAGTTTAATGTCGGTTGGAGTGTAATGTTGATTTGACAAAAAATAATGGCATTAGTTGTGTTAGCGTTTGGACTGGTCTAACTTGTTTTGATTATTATATCCTCTAGACAATATGCGAGAAATTTATGTTTTGAAGACACTGCAAATCAAGCGACAATTGTATATATTGATGTACTTGATAACGAATTCAATCATTTATTTATCTACTATTTCCTAACAAGCACTTGACAATAATCGGTATAATAAGAGATGACAATAATCGGTATAATAAGAGATGGTATCGATGATTTTCCGTAAATTTTATGTCATTCAATATAACTTTTACGATTTGGTGAATATATTAGGTTTTTATGATCTACTAATTAATTAGTTGACAACTTGACATAAAGTCTCATATGTCGCTCCTCATAAGACCTTTAGACATTTAAGGACGTAATCTTTATTAGTTTACGAGACAATATGGTACGGCCTTGCGATGCACAAACTTTCTTCATGATAAAGATTGTTATATAGTAAAGATTGTTAAGGATTGTAAACGTAATAATTTATAGACTTACCAAAAAATTGTGTATGTTATTACAATTTCTCTTTATTGTATAATCCACGATGATTCTGTTTATTAAAACCATTTATAACTTACCAAATATATGAGAACCATAATAAAGTATATAAATATATCAAGACCCTTTCCTTGGTACATCTTTGCACCTATTTCGATAAAAAAAACCTAAAAATCTCAATTAAAGAAGGATGCGGAAGATGATGATGAGAAGCCATTGTGTTATGCTTAATGTTTTTGGCATTAATGTTGGTTGGTCTTGAATGTAAGTTGAGACGACCTCTTCCTGACCTGAAAATGAGAAGACCCCATTATTATACATGGTGTGAGGTGCGTAGTCTTCAAATGCCACGACCTTTGTGGTGGTGTTGTGTTGATGGTCATGACAAACGTTGCTTTACTAACCACATCCACTGCTTTCAGTTGTGCCCAGGCATTCAAAATACCATAATATAAGCATACGACCTAGTAAATTAAGCTCTACGAGGTTGCCTCTGAATTTTTTCCAAATAGTATTAAAATATTCTTATAAGTTTTTAAATTTTCTTTTGTGATACTCCTCAGAAAAAGAAAAAATGAGCACATTGTAATGTTTTTCCTGGATGATATTATCAAATTATAGATATATGTAATTCAGTCATTTGAGTTGAATACAAGTTGGCTATGTCTCTATTATTTAATTCTTAGTTATATCAATGCATGGGACGATTCTAGTTATATAGTATAACTTTGTAAAATTGGAGTTGAATGTTTTGATTATGGAATCTGATGGAGTATATAAATGAAAACTTACATAAATATGAGAACTAGTGCTCTGCTTGTGTAAATTGGCATATGAATAGATTAGATGATGATTGAAAAATATATATGTAGACATTCATGAACGGGCAAATTGATTCGTTGTGATTTACCCTATTGCTACTATTTAATTAAGAACCTATAAACCCATGCACAAAAAACCCGAAGCCGAAATCGGTTTCTAATTAACCGGCTATAACCTGGAAAAAACACGCACCTTTTAACCCCCCCCCCCCCACCCCCCCGCGCGAAATAACCGTTTTTTTTCGGGGGTTAGAACCCGAATCAGTTTCTAACCGGTCCAAACCGGTTTGTACAGGTTTGGGTTTTTCTAGACCGGAACTGGTTTGTACAGGTTTGGGTTTTTCTAGACCGGAACTGGTTTGTACAGGTTTGGGTTTTTCTAGACCGGTACCGGTCTTTCGAGGAACCGGTTTCAACACCTTTGACCAAAACCGGTTCCGGTTTCAAACTCGAAACTGTTTTTGGTCAAACCCGATTCTTTATAGGATCGGGTTTCGGGTTAGGATTTTTTTACCTCAATACCGAACCCGATAAGGTTTGTAAGGCCTTTTCTGCACCTGCAGACTTCTGAACTCGATAAAACCGTACCCTTGAAATTGTCCGGTTTGCTTGTTTCGAATGATCTTCACTGTCACAACCCGAAAAGAAATTCAGATTATGATGCAAACACTCATTATCTATAGTATGTACATTACAGTTTACAACAATCAGTTAATTAAACACCAGTAACATTAACCACTTTTTTGAAATTTAAAAGTCACAACTAAACAAGACGTATTAGTTCAACTACAGAACTTTGTTTGGTATTAATCGATTTTGACTTTAAACTTAATCAAACTGACTGACCTCATTGGCACTGTCTTTTGGGAAAAACGATTAATCAACCGACCTCATTGGCTTCATTGGAGTCAAAATTATTAGTTTTGCCCAAAATTCAACTTTGTTTCGACAAAATTAATTCTTACAAAATCACACTGTTAACGCAAATGCTCGATCCGAGTAACATTGAAATCCCAGAGCTGTTTATTCGTGAAAAAAGGAGAGCTAATTAATTTAGGCTAAATGTGAATTCTTTGAGTTTTGGAATGTCAATTTAGTAATTACTTTCTAGCTCTAGCTAATTTCATTACAAGTTCATTCAAATAGATTTATAATAAAACATCATTTACTTATATTGGTTACGACACTTTTGTATTTTAAAACTAATAAAATTTTCTAATGCAAAACTTATTGTTTTACAACAAATTTGCTAGCTACCAATATTTTCTAATGCTTTGTTTATAACATTCTCATTTCATTGCTTACATGCGCTTAAAATTTCATTTTGAAAGTTACAAAATGTTTACTCTTCATGCTATGTACTGATAACTTATGCTATAAACATGGAATGGTGCTACTTGACTAAAAATATGTTAAATTCAAGTTTAATAATTTGTTTCGATTATATCTTCTAGACAAATTTTCCAATATGCGAGAATTTATGTTTCTAAGACACTGCAAATCAAGCCTCTATTTATTGATGTAACCGAATTCAATCGTTTATTTATCTATTTCCTAACAAGCACTTGATAATAGTCGATTAATTGGTCAATCGGTCTAATAAGAGATGGTTTCGATGATTTTCCGTAAATTTTATGTTATTCATTATAACTTTTACGATTTAGTGAATATATTACGCTTTTATGATCTGTTAATTAGTTGACAACTTGACATAAAGTCTCATATATCGGACCTCATAAGGCCTTTAGACATTTAAGGATGTAATCTTTATTAGTTTACGAGATAATATGGTCCGTGCGATGCATAGACTTTGTTCATAATAATGAGTTATTTGAAGTACGAGAATAAACAAAATAAATGATACACTTTCTTTTTTATCAAGATACGAGCATAAACAACTATGAAGATACGAACCGTTATACTTCATCCAATTCAAAATAAATGATATACTTTTCTTTTTGTGATGAATCAAAATAAATGATACACTTTGAAAAATTATCTTTTTGGCAAAAAATAATAGTGGGGCCCATACACACTAACTATTTACTTTAATATAGTGAAATGACTATTTTACCCTTAGTTTTACTTTTAAACATCATTAATCTCACTTTATTAAAAAAGTGTGGGGCCTATTCACCTCTAACCATCCAATTAATTAAATTTAACCATCATTATAACATTTTGCCTCAAAAAACATGAATACAATAATGTATCACTTATTTTGAATTTGAGGAAGTAATAAATTTGAAAGGTAATACACTATCAATTACTTGTTGAGATTTATAAAGATTGTAGTTTCAAGATTGAATTCTACCGGCGTCAAATAGTATTAAGAGATAAAAAGGTAAAAAAATCTGGCCTAATCCGGTTTCATAGGCCTGGTTCAACAATGTTCCGTAAAAAACGTGATGGTTCAATCCGACACACTTCTTGCTTATTAACCGGTTACATCTGACCCGTACCACACATATTTTCCGATCCGCTCGGTCGTTAAAACATTGATATTTTATACACACATATCTACAAAAGAGAAATAAAAAAAATGAAAAGGAAAAAGAAACATGAAATATGAAATTGGAAATAATAATGTTGTATGGTGGGGGAAGCAACAGCAAAAAGAACAAGAACAGGAACAGCAAGAAGCCGGAATAAAAGGTCAAGACCAAGACAACAAAATAACACATACATCGCTGTCTATCTCTATCACTATCTCTATCCTCCTTCAAAATGCATGCATTTATATTCACATAATCATAATTACATTTACATAAAATCCCCCAAATGTACTCCGGGATTCACTCCATTCCGTTAGAAGGAAGTGCTATTGACTTCCCTCGGCCGTTAACCGCCGCAAATTTCGTCGGAGATCCATGTTTAGTGCTGACCACAGATCCCAAACCCCGGCTCCGGTGGACGGCGGAGCTCCATGACAGATTTGTCGATGCCGTCGCTCAGCTTGGTGGTCCCGATAGTCAGTCTCCATATCTCTTTCTCATATATTCACATTGCTTTCAATTTCGAAAAGATGTTTTTTTTCATTGATTTAGTGATATGATTGTGTAGATTTGTGTTCGGAGTTTGTGAATTTGATTATTTGGGGGAAATTTGAAGGATACAATGCGTAGTTAGTTATTTAGCTAGGGTTTAATAGGGCCGATTTACTAACTTTAAAGTTGAATCTAGAAACTTTTTAAGGAAAATGAATGATGACTACATAATGCTTTCTATGAATATGCTGATTGGAAAAAGTTGGTGGCAAATTGTCAAGAGATTTATAGCAATTTTGCATTAGAAAAGTAGTAGGTTTGACCCCAAAAGTCAAAGTGTAGGCTAAAATATCATAAAGTTGACCCTTATTCAGTTTTGAGTTGACTAGAAAGATTTATCCTCATATTAGGAGCCTAATTAGACTTGAAATCGGTTTGTTATAATCGGTTGATCAGGTTATGAATTTACAACCATAGTTTGGTGGTAATTTGTTGGATAATTTCTTAACCTTTTATTTTTTATATTTTGATGAATAATGATTGCAGAAGCAACACCTAAAATGATCATGAGAACAATGGCGGTAAAAGGCCTCACTCTCTATCATCTCAAGTCACATCTTCAGGTTTGTTATTTTAGAACATACGAGACTATATGTGGCTAAATGGGTGGGTCGGGTAACCGGTCAAACGGGTAACTTTTGGTACGGGTTGGGTTGAAGACACTTATAAATTAGTCATGTTACTCGAGGTTTTAGTTTTTTTTTTTCTAATTACTTTTTAGTTATTTTTGTTTGGATATAACTCGTTTTATATATGTATATTTATAGAAATACCGAATGGGGAAACAATCATGTAAAGAGTTTTCAGAGAACTCTAAAGAAGGTAACGTTATGAACTTCCATATCATAGAGAATCTTTATTATTGCATGAGAAACGTGTGATGAAAACCATAAATAAACAATAAATCAAAAGGAAAATAAAATTTAGAATATATAATAAATTTCAAAATCACACATTAATTAAATTTTTTTCTCTCTCCATGAACAGCATCTTGCATTGCCGAAAGTCAGGATATGGGTTCTTCCGTATCATCTTCTATAAGAATGATTCCACAAGATTTAAACGAGTAAGTTCTGTTTCTCAACATTTTTTATCCATTTTTCTAGAGTAAATTACATAAAGCGGTTCAAAAAGTCGAGGGATGGAATCAAAATTTGATATAAGCCACAAGGATGATTTATGTAATTTACTCATTTTTGTAATTAAAAGAATAATACTAGTACAATAATAATCTAAAACAATTTTTAATAAAAACATAGTTATTAAATATAACTGAAATTAATTAAATAATTTATTTGTAAACAGGTCGAAAGTACCGTTTCTAACCTTATTAACTACCTTTTGTGTTTTCAACAGTGGCTTTGAAGTTACAGAAGCTTTGCGAGTGCAAATGGAAGTACAACGAAGATTACATGAGCAACTAGAGGTTAAACCATTATTTATATATACTTCATATTATCATATCATATATTGACCCATTTATTATTTATAAAGATATTTTTATAAAAATTGACCTCTTACAGGTCCAACAACGTCTCCAACTTCGTATTGAATCACAAGGAAAATATCTTCAATCAATATTGGAAAAAGCATGTAAAGCTTTAAATGATCAAGCAATTGTGACAGCTGGACTAGAAGCAGCAGCTCGAGAAGAATTATCAGATCTTGCAATTAAAGTAGCCAATGACTGCTCGCCACGTGTCACGCCCACCCTAGTTGGTCCTCACGTGCACAGTCTTAATGTTGAGAGCTGTTTGAATTCTCAAGCTGCAGCGTTGAAGAAAAGACAAAGGGCCATGTTCACACAAACCGAGTGGAAGGCGGCTAATGTTGGATGATTTATTGGGAAATTTTAATAATTTTTCGTTGTTATGTTGATGTTTTATGTTTTGTTAAATTTTCGGATGAATTTGGTGGTGGGGAAAAGATGGATATGGAGTAGGGATTATGTTAAAGTTAATTTGTGTTTTGGAATCTATGATTCTGTTTGTATAGGCTGGGTGAATACTCGGCAGAAAACAAATTCGGCCTATTTAATTCTGTAGAGATTATAGGTTCGATACCTCTTTGAGTAAATATTTACCAAATTACTAGGAGAAATTTATGAAACACTCACAACAACGATTAGATTACATATATAATGAGCAAAACTCGGTCACCAGGAGCCCATTATAATGGAAATACCCTTTATATAATAAAATAGTGGTCCTTGTTTTATGATTTTTTTTATTTGTTTTAATAATGATAGTCATAACTTTAAGAATGGATGAAATGTATTAAATAATTGTAGTTTAGTAATAGATAGAAATCATAGAATGCATATAATAATTGTATTTTTATGATCAATTATGGTAAGTGTGACCACAACTATGGTGTGCAACGGTAAGAAGCCGCGTACGGTACTTTTTTTTTTTAAGTCAAGGACCATTACTAACACACTAATACATATAACATGTCATATTTCTCCAAAACATTGAAGCCAACTTGTTTTCAAATCATTGAATAATTAGATTAAGTAAATATGTCACTTTTTTGATAATACCATGTTTATATCATGGTTGTTTTGAGTTATCGACACTCTTTACTATATTGTGAGCACCATTGAGCACACTCTAGGTGAGTAGGAAAGCACTGCACTTCATCAGGACAACAACACCACTGACGTCCTGGTTTATTATATCGGGAGCAAATAAGCCATTCTAACTTTTCTTTTCCTAGTTTTGAAACACTATCTTCATACCCCTTTTCGCTCGCAATTCTCGTGCCTAATTTCATGTTAACAAGGTATGAAGCAATTGTATAATCATATGGATGTTGAAAAGGTATTAAGAGATAAAAACTTACATTCAAGACCAAAGAACAATGCCAAAAACGTTAAGCATAAGATAATGACATGTGTTCTCATCAAAATCGGCATGGTGGAGAGTGTTCTTTGAGATCTTTTAGGTTTGTTGTTCGAAAGAGATATGAAGATGTATGAAAAACATTGATATTTAATTTATATACATAATTATGGGGTTTTTTGGTAAATTGATAAATGGTTCCATAAACATATTTATATAATGGATAACATTTACAATCCTCAATAGTAATTTTATAATAAGTGCATTCTATGATCATATCTATTATATTGATTAATGGTATCAAAAACCACAAGGATTATTTTCACAAATTTATTATTGATTATTATTTTACTATACTAGGTTATAAACCATTATGGTAAATAATTTAATTAAAGGTATATTTTATACATGATAAAAATGTATATTGATTACATTAAATTGAGATTATAAGGTAGAGAGGTTGAGATGAAATCTCACTCACTCATCTTGGAAAATCATATATGAATAAAATAATCTTGTCAACCAAACAATCGTATCTTATATAATAATACGCGAATAATACTTATTTATATGAATAACCCCAAAACTCACAATCTCTACCTTTTCTCCAAACTCAATGGATTCTTCCCATATTAATGTAAAGATTCTTTATAGGTCAGAATATTTTCAGCATGTTTATATATGCAGCATTAAACTTATATATATATATATATATATATATATATATATATATATATATATATATATATATATATATATATATATATATATATATATATATATATATAATTTTGTTTAGTGTTTGATTAATTCAGCATAATGTTTTTTATGCTTTCTGTTTTTGATAGTCAAAATTATTTGTAGCATTTTGTTATTGTGGAATTTAATGTTTACTTTAAATATTTTTCAGTATTATGTATTTTTTTTAATTGTTCTATCTTTAGTTTTTTGTTCATTATAAACTACAGCTCACTTTTTCAATCCAAGTATCTGCAGCTTTATATATTAAATCTGATCACTTTTAAGGTCAATTTTTATAGTTTTGTACTCACTTTGTTGACTTTATAGTCAATTCATTGACTTTCATCTCAATGTTAATTTTTATTTTTAATTTTCTTTTAAGTTTTATTTTTTTAAATATTCTTAAATTTTTTAGAAAATTGCCTTTAAGTAATATCGTTTACTTGCTATTTACAATGAAAATGATTTTACAACTTAAAGGACAACATAACGGCACCTATTGTTATGTTGATTATTTGACCTATTATTTCACCCAATTGAAAGTATTCATATCCTTTGACTGGTCTCTTTAACTTTATATATTTTTTATATTTTCAATGATTATAAAAAGAGCAGTTTCAGTTCTTCATTATTAATTTGTATTTTTTATATATTTTTTTTTCATTTTCTTAAAACAATAAAGGAGTTTGGATTACTGTGTTCATCTACAACCTCAGATAGCGAATTTAATGTTTTTAGTTGACCCGGGTTGACCGTTATCCGAACATCTTGATCTACAACCTGAGATAGTGAATTCAATGTTTTAGGTGACCCAGTATCCGAACATCGCACACGGTCGAGTGATAACCCGGGTTTTAAAACATTGAGTCAATTTGTTAACTTTTGCAAATATATTAAGTTGACTGTAGAAGACAACAATTTTAATTTGACTATTGGAACTTAACAATAATCAGACTCGTTTTTAAACATACAGTTTTTGTTTTATTTAATTAGTACTATATCTTTTTTTATCGGGTTTAGGGTTTAGGGTTTAGGGTTTAGGTTCTGAGCCTCCCCTTGCATCGGAGTTTGATAGTGTCCTTTTTTGCATTAAATCTTTCCCTAAAGGTACTTCATGTGGGAGAGATGGTTTGAGGGCACAACATATTTTGGATGCTCTATGTGGTGAGGGTTCTGTTACCGCCACAGACCTCTTAAAGGCCATCACCTCAGTCGTTAATTTGTGGTTAGCGGGCAGGTGTCCTCCTATTTTAGCCGAGTTTATTGCTTCTGCCCCTCTCACACCACTCCTTAAACCAGATAACGGGATACGGCCTATTGCGGTAGGCACTATTTGGAGGCGTTTGGTTTCCAAGGTTGCTATGAAATGTGTGGGGTAAAGAAATGTCTAAATACCTTGGTGATTTTCAGTTTGGAGTTGGAGTGTCAGGTGGGGCTGAGGCAGTTTTACACAGTGCCAATAGGGTGCTAAGTGAATATCACATGGATGGGTCTCTTGCTATGCTTACAGTGGACTTCTCGAATGCTTTTAACCTTGTGGATAGATCGACCTTGCTCCATGAGGTTAGAGTGAGGTGTCCCTCTATTTCATTATGGGTGAATATCTTATATGGGCAGGCTTCGAGGTTGTATATAGGAGACTCTCATATATGGTCTGCTACTGGGGTGCAACAAGGTGACCCTTTGGGACCCCTTCTTTTTGCTCTTGTATTGCACCCGCTAATACACAAGATCGGAGACAATTGCAAGCTTCTTCTTCATGCTTGGTATCTTGATGATGGGACTGTTATTGGAGATGCACAAGAGGTGGCCAAGGTGTTAGACATTATAAGGGTTAGTGGGCCGAGTTTGGGTCTTGAACTTAATATCAAAAAGACAGAAATATTTTGGCCCTCGTGTAATGGTATGAAACTTCGTGAGGGTTTATTCCCTGTCGATATTCGAAGGCCGTCTTTGGGTGTTAAGCTTCTTGGGGGAGCTGTTAGTAGAGACCCAAATTTTATTAGTGGGTTGGCTATAAGGAGAGCTACTAATGCTGTTGATTTGATGAAACTCCTTCCACAGTTACATGACCCACAGAGTGAGCTCCTTTTACTTCGATCATGTATGGGTATTGCCAAACTCTTTTTTGGTTTAAGAACTTGTCAACCTGTACACATGGAGGAGGCATCTTTGGTCTTTGACAAAGGATTGCGTGAGTCGATTGAGAACATTGTGGTATGTGGAGGGCCTTTCTTTGGAGACTTACAGTGGCAACTCCCCTCTTTACCTATTCGATCCGGTGGTTTGGGTTTGTACTCGGCAAAAATGGTTTCCTCTTATGCTTTTGTGGCTTCGAGGGCCCAATCTTGGGTGCTTCAGGATCAAATCTTACGTGATAGTGGGATATGTTGTATGGACGACGATTATGGTTGTGCTTTGGCTTGTCTTCATGATATGATTCCAAGCTTTGATTTTAGCGGCTTCACTAATAAGGAAACCGCCCCCTCTAAAGCCCAACAAACTTTGGCGAGTGCCCTTTTTAGTGAAACGGTCAAGGATATGGAAGTTCGCTTCGACATGAATGTGAGACAGAAAGCGGTTTTCGATTGCTTACGGGCACCTCATGCTCAAGATTTTCTTCTAGTTATTCCCATAGACGGGCTAGGTCAACATATGTCTCCTGTGGAATATCGTGCCATCCTTAAGTATCGTCTCATGATTCCACTATTTCCGGTAGATGCTTTATGCCCTGTTTGTCGCAAGGCAAGTTTGGATTCTTTTGGGAAACATGCGGTTCATTGTAAAGAGCTTCCGGGATTCAAGTACCGACACGATATGGTTAGAGACGTCCTTTTTGACATATGTAGGCGTGCCGGGATCTCCGCCAAAAAAGAAGCTCCTGTGAACTTTTTGACCGATCCGTTGGATAGAAGATCCACACTTAGACCTGCTGACATTTTAGTTTTTGGATGGGTTGGGGGGAAACACGCGTGTGTGGATCTAACTGGAGTTTCTCCTCTTGTGGGTTTGAGCAGTCGGGGTGTTACAGTGGGACAAGCTGCTTTGAAAGCCGCCTCGTGTAAAGTGACAAAGCACGAGAAAGCATGCATTGAAAATCAACATGTGTTCATTCCTTTTGCATTTGATACTTTCGGTTTCCTTGCGCCTGAAGCGGTGGAGCTTCTTAATAGAGTCCAACGTGTTATGCATAACAATGTTATGACACCGAGGTCCACAAATGTTGTTTTTAAAAGAATTAGTTTTGCCATTCAAAAAGGGATAGCGGCGCAGCTTGTTGCCCGTTTGCCTTCTTTATCCATGTAAAAGACTATATTATAATTTATATAATAATCCGTACCAAATGCAAAAAAAAAAAAAAAAATATCTCTTTTTTTTCATTATAAGATATTGACTTTTACAGTTCATATGCAGCCTTATATGGTTAATTTGTTGACTTTTAAAGTCAATTTGTTTATTTTTTATATAAAGAGGGTTAAACCATAAACCTTGGTAACCTAGTTATATATCTAAAGCAAACACAAAAAGGGTTCAAAAAGACACCAACGTACAAGGTTAGAGGTTCAAATACACTCTAACATGTATCATTACTATAACAATGAATAAAAGTTCAAATGTATTGTCAAATATAGCATGTACTATCTAAGTAATCTTTCTAGTAGAACTATTGTTAAAACGGCTGCTATTATAACAATGAATAAAAGTCCAAATGGTTGCTGCTATAAAAATGAGTAACACGTCATCCACTACATAATCATTTCTTGAAGTAGTTTGTCTGTTACTGTCAAAATTGTTGTCGCTGTTGTTTGAGGTGCCTGAAACACGGTTGATTTAGGTTTTGTTTTTTCTTTAACGGGTCAAACGGTTAAAATATAAAAATAGCTTAAAATGAAAATGGTCAAATGGGTCGAACAAGTCAAAAGGGTCCCCCCCACCCATTTCACCCGTACAAAAAATATACCCATTTTCACCCGCTCATTTTTTGGTACAATGAAAACTTAATACTAACAGGTGTAGTCTGTCCATCCTATAGTATTGTTTTCCAAATCATACATGATGATAGAAGAAGTGATGTTTTTGTGAATCACTTGTTCGTTGTGAACGTACTGAACTGCACTTGCGAGTGATTTCATAATTTGGTAACGGTGAACCCATTCGGGCAATTTTCGACACATTTGACACCTTTTTATCTAATTTTTTTCTTTTGTAACAATAAAATATAGCTCCACGACACAAGATTGTCAATTCTAGAAAAAGCCTATGCATATCTTGGAGTTTTTTTGTGTCTTTTGTAACCGTGGTAACTTTCTTAACCACTAATAAATTACTTTAATTGTATAAAAACCGAGACTTGAATTTACGAATTTAGACCACGAGCAACATCAAATACTAATATCACTAAGGCGACTATTTTGTACATAAATTATAATTATATACATATAATTCAACAAGAAAGACAGAAATCACATAATTATAAATTTATAACATAGTTCATCAATTTTTTTCTTTATTTTCGACATATTTAACGATATATATATATATATATATATATATATATATATATATATATATATATATATATATATATATATATATATATATATATATATATATATATAACCCATTTTAGGCTACAGAACTCGCAGAACTCAATCTAAACTATTGAATTTCAAAATGAAAAGATCATGGAAGATATATGAAGTGATTTAACGAGGGACCCCCCATGGATGTATGTTATTCATGCACGAAAACATATATGTTTTTGTGCATTTATGTTTTCATGTATATATACATAAGTGTTATTTTTGCATTATTTGAACATATATGTTTTTCAGTATTTTTGATGTTTTTCTTAAAGTATATGTTTGATTTTGGTTAAATGTTATTGTTTTGCATACTTTTTTACTAAATTCTAATATTCTTAGATGAGTTCTGCTTGGTTCTACGTAAAAAATGGATTCTGTAAATAGCTCGCCCCTATATATATATATATATATATATATATATATATATATATATATATATATATATATATATATATATATATATATATATATATATATATATATATATATATATATATATATATATTTGGACCAATGTGTGACGGCGTGGTGAAATGTTAAGCATTTACAAGACATGATAAAAGCCAAAACAAGCCTTTTAGAACGATGACTATGCTCAAAGAACCCTAGTAGTATTAATCGTGATGAATCCTGAAATCTCATGCCATGCTTACCACAAGCCTTCAAAAGAGTACATACTTAGCCGGCCTTTTGCATTCTTTGGCCGCTATTAATTAGTTAATGTCACGAAGTAGGAATTTAGGTTACCTACAAATAACCTCTACCTAGTTGACTCAGCCAATCCAACTTCCCCCATATAATGAAGCACAAAACCTTCCTACTCTCAATCAAACCACAAGTCCACAATTCACATACCAAAATCAATATTTTCTTAATCTAATATTTTCTTTTAAATCAATATTGTAATTTATTTACCTAAATTTTCCTTTCGACCTCTTTTTTAAACCAACCCTGAAACAAAATGATTTTGAAAACCACTGCTGCACCTTACGCTTTTTCTACCGTTGACATTATAAATTGACTTTGACTCAGAAAAAGTCAACCCAGAGTAAACTTTTACTTTAAAACCAATATAAACCCAAAACTTAAACAACATGAGAAGCTTTAAATTCCTTGTCTGACAAACATCCCTACATAGCAGCAGATCCAAACAAATAAAAAACGATAAAAATCTAGCTTAGTGGTATTGGTGAAAAAGATAAGTTGTTGCCCATGACAAAGGTAATGGGTTCAAGTCCCGTCGTGAACGTGGGGTTTATTCCCCATAGGTGGAAGGTTAGAGGGAAGGCATACTACCCCTTGTGGATGTCACTGTCTAGACTCGAACCACTAACCTACTAACTGGCCGTTCAAAAAAAAATTAACAGCTTGCACAAAAAACCAATTCCAAAATTTCCAAATCATAAAACCGTCTCTAAGTCCTCCTACCACGTCTAGTGTCAAAACAGCTGCTGCAACAATTAATAAAATCCGCTGGTATCAGTATGACTAATGTGCCCGCCACTGCATAACAGATTCTTGAAGACTTTTGTACTTTGCTAGTGTTGTTTGAGGTGCCTGAAACACGATCAATTTAGCTTTGGTTTTTTTCTTTAACTGTCAAACGATTAAATTATAAAATGAAAATTAACACTAACACTTGTGTTCTGTCCATCCTATCGTATTATTTTCCAAATCGTAAACCACAAGCTTGTCAGCAAGTACAAGGGCTGCAAAATCAGAAATCAGAAAGAAAAAAAAGAAAGAAAGAAATCAGATAAGTGATTACCTCCAAATAGAATCAAGTCATCACCATACTCCATTCTCCGCCACCCAATGCACCACTTGCCTCGCTACAAGATTTTAAGGGTGTATTAAACAATCCTTAATTATGCCTTTTTAAAAAATTAATAAACCAGATTGAAGACACTTACCTCAAGTAGGAAATAATGGCGGGGGTAAACCGTCATCGTGGGTCCATTTTGAAAATACATGGGTTACCGTGAAGTCTTGTTACTGTGTGTCCCTCCATTATCTAGTTAAAAAAAGTTTAAAAAAAGTTAAATCAACATAAAAATAATAAAAAGAGATTGATTTTTTACCTTTGTTACCAGCTCGTCGTACACTGGTGGAGGTAAGTACGCTAATGTTGTGCCGGTATCTAAGATCACCAGCATGTTTCTTACACTTGTCAATCGGGTTCTGGAAAAATTAAGCACACGTTTCTCCAGCACCACTTTAGAGACATATAATGCGTAATCGTCTCTGTGAACAAAATTTTGATTTAAGAAACGGTATAATAAATATGTTCCAGAGAATTAAAATATTTTATCACCGACATGTTTTCTATTAAAGGTATTGGGTTGATTATATCTTCAACCATGTGGCCGAACGAGTAAAACCCTCCACCCGCTGCGTTTAAACAATGGTAAAACGTGTTGGCAGCTTTACCCGCGGCGAATAGTTGGGATAACATTGATGTGTTTATTCGATCAAAACCAATCATACCATCAACATTATCATTCCCCAGGTTCCCTTCAACTTCAATTCCGCACCTTAAAAATTAAATTAAATTAAGTTAAATTTATTTAATTTAATTGATAAAAAAAATACCCGAAAATTATGGTTTACTTTTCAAGACCCGCTAAGGTCTAAAAATGGATGATATCCTCCACCATGTAACCGCTGGTTGCACATGGATGATATCCTCCACCATGTAACCGCTGGTTGCACATGGATGATATCCTCCACTAGAGGTGCACAAAGCCCGGGCTAGGCCGGGCTTAGCCCGGGTCTAAAAAAGACCGGGCTTTTTAGGAGTAAAAAAGCCCGGGCCCAAAAAAGCCCGGGCCGGGCTTAGCCCGGACTTTAAGAAAAAAACTAGGCCTGTTTAGGCCTGAACGGGCTTAGCCCGGGCTTTTTCGGGCTATTTTTTACTATTATATCTTTTATATAATAATATAATTAGAAAAAAATATAAATAATCAAAATATTCTTTATACCTAATTAAATAAATCAACAAACTATTACTTTCAATACTTAACCAACATAAAGTACATACAACTTTTGATTGTCAAATTGGAATTCATTTATATAATGCAACGGTAGTCTTCATAATTCATATTATCACCATCTTTAGTAGTCTTCCCCACTTGGATATTCATCAATAGTATGTAGACTTTGATTGTTCACTTCACTCGGACTAGGAAAGACAAGAGAAGCTCTAGATTTTTCGGGCATTTAGAAATAGCCCGGGCTTTATAACGTTAAAATGCCCGGGCTTTTGGACTTTTTCAGGCTTTCGGGCTTTTTCGGGCTTAGCCCGGTCCGGCCCGGGCTTTAACGGGCTTTCATGACTAAAGTCAGGCCCGTTTAGGATTTCGGGCTAAAAGGGGCTTGGGTTCGGGCTTTTTCGGGCCGGGCTTTTTCAGGCTTTTTTTAGGCCCGGGCTCGGGCTAAAGCCCATATGTGCACCTCTATCCTCCACCATGTAACCGCTGGTTGCACTTTTGTCCACAAAATCAACACGATACGGACATGCTTCATTTGGCCCACAATCGAATCTCATTGCGTATGTCATCTCTTCAAATATAGCAATTACAAGAAATATTGGTATTATAAACATGTATAATCAAGGACCCGAGAACCATTTTATTAATTTTCTTTTAATCATCAATTTTCGGCAAAACATAATGTTTTTTTTTTCTTTTCTTTACGTTGATGGACAAAAACAGAATGTGGAATTCACATGGAAACAAAATTTGAATCAATAATGAAGACTTAGGACCACATAAGTATGGAGCTCATGTAACATCTTGAAAAAATAATCAAGGAGAAGACTAGGTAAGTATGGACAAGGTAGGTATTTAATTTACTATTTACTTGTCCTAAATGCACTCTTTTTTGTCCATTTTTATTTGAATAAGATAAAGAAGTAGCAAATCGGTATGTCAAAACGGGTTGGTTAACATTTTTTTGTCCATTTTTATTTGAATTTTGTAAATAGTTGATGTTTTATTAAAGCGATTTAATAGTTGATGACCCGTATCCATTTAATCAGCAATAAAGATCTTCCTATTGATACTAGCATTAGTGCGACTGGCTCCCGGGGAAAAGGAATTACACTAAATCTTGGCAAGTTATAAAATATTACCCATTTGGAGATAAAAATATAAACCAAGTTGACCCTTTTTCGAGCAAATGGGCCGGATTTGACAGTTCTAAATAATATCACTCCATCCCATAAACCGGTGGTTTAACATTAGAGGTCAAACTAACTTATTTGCAACTTCCGAAACAATGTATGTACTCCAAAATTATAAACTATATTAATGATGACACAAAGTTCAAAATAAATTGTATGAAATTTGTTTGTTTGGAACAAATTCAGTAACAATATTAATTTGGAAAATATTGACTTTTGATATCACAAGTCAAAGGATACGATTTTACGATGTTTAGTACAAGGAAATGAGAAGAGACAAACGAACCGATCCGAAACCGATAGAATCGAAACCGAAAATTAGGAATTTTCAAAATCAAAACCAAACCGATTACATGTTATCGGTTTGGGTTCGGTCCAGTTTCGGTTCCGTTATTTTGGTTCAAATGCTCACCCCTAATTGTACCTAACAAGGGTCGTGGTCATGTTTTTAAAAATTTGTTATTTTTTAATTATATATTGATATTAATAATGTGATATATAAGTAGGTTTATAAAATTTGTGATTTAACTATTTACATGTCATGCTCATATTTTATTTATAGAAGATATCGAATCAATAAAACTTCCCACGTCTGTTTGAGATAACAACATTTTACAAAATTATAATGTATACATATTTATCCTTCAAGTACACAACATTTTATTTATTAAAATATATCAAAACATAAATATAATCTTCATCGGTAAAACATAAAACATAAAGAATAATTTTTAAATGTTATAAAAAAATAAATTTATGTATTAAAAACTACTTATTTGAAACTTTACACAATAAATATTTAGTTTATCATAGGTTAAAATGAAGTTGATGAAAATTAGAAATATTGTTTATAAGACCTATATATTTTATTTATTTAGGAAAATAATAATTATGCTAAAAAGTAGACAATGATGGACTTAACCTCTTGATATAAAATTTTCATATTGAATATAATTTTATGTTATCAATTTTAGCTTACGTAAAAAATTAATTTATATTCACGTAGCAAGGTCCTTACTATAAGGGAGAATGCATTTTATAACCACACCCAGGTTCGATTCTAAGCATCGCAATTTTGTTATTTTTCATTTCACGTCTCAATTTATTATTAATAACAACATACTATAAATTGATTTAATATTCTATTTTAATCGCAACTGTATGCTACAAAAGATGTTCTAATTAAAACATAATTATTTTTATAGTTAAGCTAGTTGTATTAAATCCAAATAGAAATAGAAAAAACTAATTAGGAAAGGATAATTTAACTAGCTAACGTGACCTAACCATTTAATCTGATTTAAAAAATGTGATTGAATGGCGTTTTACCAAATTGGAATTCATAAAAAATTCAAAACCATCATAATGTTAATTAATGTTGAATGAATATTTTGGTAAAAGATTTCAATTTTACTCTAAATTAATTTTTTTTCCGATTTATATATCGCTAGAAATAATAATCTTGATGTTAATTAATGTTGAATATTAGATATTTAGTAGAAAAAGAGAAGCACACCTGATTTAAAGCTCAAGAACACGTCATAATTGTTGATGCAATGATAAGTTTTAGCAATTGAATAGATTGACAACCTGAAAGATACAGCAATTTATAACCAAAAAGTTAACATGAGATAGATAAGCAACCAAATACAACTATCAATATACAAGCAGAAATGGATATAAATCTAAGCTTTAATTTATACAAAAACTGAAATGAAACCGAGATCTACTTGAAGCTCATATAAGACCGAGATTAACATACTAATTAACTCCAAAAAGAAAGAAAATGAAATTTTAGAGATGTTTCTTACCTGAAATCAACATCCATGAGATGTGTACGAACGACCGCCGGAGACGATGTCCGGCGAAGGAGGGATCGCCAGGAAAGATTATTGACAATTTTCCTCCCTACATGTAAACCCAAATAATTATTAAAAATGATTTCGTTTAATTCAGAGATCCATGTTTCTAAAATAGATGTAAGTATTAAAAATATATTTTTATTCCGCAAACAAATATGATAATCAATAACTAGCATCTGTGACAGATATAGGTACGCGCAGTGAAAAACGTATCTGAATCAAATGAACTTTATCTATTATAGGTCAAGAAGAAAGAACTTCACCGTAAATGGGTAATTCACTGACGATGATGGTCGCCAAGTTCTTCGGCGGAGGTCAACCGCGACTGTTTTCTTCCAGATCTATACGGCGTGATGATAATCGGCCTCCTGACAAGTTCTAGGGTTCACCGACCGGTGTTGAAATTGTGTATGTTATATGCGCTGGTAATCCTGGTATGAATGACCCAGCACAACTTTTTCATTTGGGCCAGCCGGTTATCCCATTTACAAAATTTCAAATTACTTCGTATTTTTTAAGTTGGGCCGGATTATTGTCCCAATGTTTAAAGTCCATTTCATCTTAATCTAAATATTTTCTTTTAATTTAATCTTGTAATTTATTTACCTAAATTTTCCTTTTCACCTCTTTTTTCAACCAACCTTGAAACATAATAATTTTGAAAACCACCGCTGCACCTTACGTTTTTTCTATTGTTGAAATTATAAATTGATTTTTACTCAAAAAAAGTCAACTGAGACTGAACTTTTACTTTAAAACCAATATAAACCCAAAACTTCAACAACACGAGAAGTTTTAAATCTCTTCTCTTACAAACATCCCTACATAGCAGCAGATCCAAACAAATAAAAAAAGTTGCACATAGAACCAATTCAAATTAACAGCTTGCACAAAAAACCAATTCCAAAGTTTCCAAATCATAAAACCATCTCTGCACCAGACCTCAGTATAAATGTAATTTATTATTCGAAACAACATCCAAACTTCAACATTAAGACCATCTTTATCCATACGGGCATTTTGACCAAAACTTCCAACATAAAAGCTTTGACCAATACAATTAAAATCATCCATTTGCCCACTCTTCACTGCCAACACCGAATTCAAATATTCATGAAAACCATTGCCCTCTTGATTGCACATATCATCCTCTCTGCAGTTGACCATATCATTTGACTTTGACCTGAAGAAAGTCAACAAGACCCCAAAACTTCCAAACTCAGAAAACCAACTCCACAGCTGCTTCAACTCAGCAATATAACACCCACAAACATTAAAATATTTATCACAATAATATAACTAGGGCCTCTTTAACTCTGGGTTGACTAATTAATATTAATAATATAATATAATATATTCTTTTATTAATTTGATGTTAATTAGTTGTTTGTTTTTAATTATACTTTTTTACAGCAAATGATGTATTTGCAGCAGCTTCTACCTCAGCTTAACCAGCGACAATTGCCGTCGTAAGTGGAAATATACATAATTTTGAAAACCACTGCTTCACCTTACGTTTTTCAACCGTTGACATTATAAATTGACTTTGACTCAGAAAAAGTCAACCCAGAGTAAACTTTTACTTTAAAACCAATATAAACCCAAAACTTCAACAACAGAAGAAGCTTTAATTCCCTTCTCTGACAAACATCCCTACATAGCAGCAGATCCAAACAAATAAAAAAATGTTGCACATAGAACCTGTTAACCAATTCCAAAATTTCCAAATCATAAAACCATCTCTAAGTCCTCCTCCTACCACGTTTATTGTCAAAACGGCTGCTGCAACAATTAATAAAAGTCGTTGCTATCAGTATGAGTAATGTGCCCACCACTGCATAACAGATTCTTGAAGACTTTTATACTTTGCTAGTGTTGTTTGAGGTGTCTGAAACACAATCAATTTAGCTTTGGTTTTTTTCTTTAATGGTCAAACGATTAAAATATAAAATGAAAATTAACACTAAGACTAACACTTGTGTTCTATACATCCTATGGTATTATTTTCCAAATCGTAAACCACAAGCTTGTCCGCAAGTACAAGAGCTGCAAAATCAGAAATCAGAATTCAGAAGAAAAAAAAAGAAGAAAGAAAGTAGGTAATCAGATAAGTGATTACCTCCAAACATAATCAAGTCATCACCATACTCCATTCTCCGCCACCCAATGCACCACTTGCCTCGCTGCAAGATTTGAAGGGAGTATTAAACAACCCTTAATTATGTGTTTTTAAAAAGTTAATAAGCCAGATTGAAGACACTTACCTCAAGTAGGAAATAATGGTGGGGGTAAACCGTCATCGTGGGTCCATTTTGAAAATAAATTTTGACCGAGGGAAATTCGTTATCATTAGAGAACATTATAGAATAATATTAGCTTCTTTTTTAGAAATTAATTCCACAAAATATACATGTAGTATTTACCTCCGAGAGAATTGTATACATGGGTTACCGTGAAGTCTTGTTACTGAGTGTCCCTCTATTATCTAGTTGAAAAAAGTTTAAATAAAGTTAAATAAACATAAAAACAATAAAAAGAGATTGATTTTTTACCTTTGTTACCAGCTCGTCGTACACTGGTGGAGGTAAGTACGTTAATGATGTGCCAGTATCTAAGATCACCAGCATGTTTCTTACACTTGTCAATCGGGTTCTGGAAAAATTAAGCACGCGTTTCTCCAGCACCACTTTAGAGACATATAATGTGTAATCGTCCATGTGAACAAAATTTTAATTTAAGAAACAATATAATAAATATGTTCCGGAGAAACACGACACAAACACATATACTCACACCAAACACGACGAACACACACTTTCTAGGTACGAAGACGACGGGAAGACCCATGAACCAAATCACATACACTTTTACGTATGCATACCTGCTCGAAAAAGAAAAAGGGAGATCACGATTCATACCTGCTCCGTTCTAGAGAGAGGAAGCTTCGTCGGAGATGGGCTTTCTGATTCTGGTTTCAAAGTGGAGAGAGAGGGAGATGAACGAGAGATCGCCGGAGTTTTCTGGCTCGTCGGAAAAACGGAGAGAATGTGATGGTTTCGGGTTTTCAACCGAATAGAGCGAGAGATGGTGAATTGAAGCTTCGACGGAGATGGGTCTTCTTAGAGAGGGAGATGAGGGAGGGAGATGAAGGAGAGGCTGCTGGTTCTTTTAGGTTTATAAGCAGAAAAGGTGTTCAAGGGCGGTACCAGAAATTTATTTGAAGGTGGGCAAATTTTTTCAAAGGTGGGCAATTTTTTTTGGTGTAAGTCAGATGTGAGATGTGACTTACATTAGTTATCAGTCATATATAATATATCTTTTGATTAGCAAAACGAAAAAATAAATTGACCCATAAAAAATTATACAAATCAGAAAAAATTTAGGGTGGGCAGATGCCCACTCTGCCCACCCCTTGGTACCGCCCATGAAGGTGTTAGCGACCACAACTATGGCGTGAACTGTGCAACAATACGAGAACTGTCCAGTCTGTAAAAGTACGAAAGTCTTCTCTTCCCGTACTTCTTTTAAGGCAAAAACCACTAATAATACCATAAATAATTTTTTTTTTACTTTTTATTTTTTAATTAAAGCTTTTTTCATCTTGAAGGGAATGTTATGTAGTAATTTAACAAAGAAGAAATGAATAATACCATAAAAAAGTTTAAACGATCAGCTTAAAATTCAAACATTAATAGATAATACATGCTGGCTGCTACATCAACGGTCGTGCAAGTATGGAAGCGGCAGCTCCGGCAAAAGCAGAGGGGAAGTCCAGCAGAAGCAACGACGGTGAAGGAAATTCCAGCAGAAGCAGCGGCCACTGTAACACCGCAAAATTTAGAAAGCGTTTTTTTTAAAGGTGCGGAAGCATAAGATATTATATAAGTTTTAGGTTTAGGTTTACAAACCAAACGTCCCAAAATAAACTCCAAATAATAGTATTTAAACGTTGTTAATAAACGACATGGCTCATTTTACAAAACATATCCAATTGAGCTTGGTCAATCATCCCGTCCAAAGCATCGATCAACCTGAAAAGATTCAACGAGGAAGGGATTAGCATAAAGCTAAGTGAATGAATATAATCTACAAATTCTATAAAGCACAACAAGCAAGCATAAACATCTCCACGATCGAAAAGCCACATAACCACATAACACTGTTTGTTCACGAAGCTCGGTGGTGGTCCTGCAGGAGCCTAAAACCATCGTCGACCCAACGAAGGTACCCGAAAGCCTGTACCCAACTCCCCGGTAAACCCCCTTACGTATAACGTATACAGGTAAGGTCTGAATACCATATGATTCGATACACTATGCCCAGCGCACTGACTTCTCAAACCTCGGTTGCCCACTAACCGAGTCCTCGGTTACCAATCAAACCGAGTTGTTCCTACCAATCAAGCAAAGTCTCTTCACATATGTGCATGTAATAGCAAATAGGTACCAAACAAACAAGCTAGTTACGAAAAAACTGCATCAAAAACATCACCGGCAAGTTCACGTCGCGAACTTCAGTTCGCGTCGTGAACTTCGTTTCGCGTTCGGGAACCTGTCGCGAAGTTGTTCACGATCAAACCCAAAATTCTCTGTCCACAGTTCGCGATTGCGACCCTAGTTCGCGTCGCGAACTCCCCAAAGCTGGTACATTTCCTGCGTTTACAACAAGTATGCAAATACCAAACCAATTGTAACTAAACACAAGTTGGAGGTTAAATCCACTCACCGTAACCTTCTCCTTGCCACCAAATCAGTAGTCTTATGTCACTGAGTTGTCCTCCCGTTTCCTGTGAATCCAAAGGAATACCGAATTAGTACATAATTCCACCAAATTATAAACATTTGTCAAGTAAGTTCATAGACTAGCTTTTGACCCAATTAGCATCTAGTAACTACTCAAGTCATATTCACGTTATACTTTCATAATTCAAGCCAACTACCTAAAATGCACATTCTACATCCAAACGGGTCAAAACCAGATTATTAAAACAATAATGCATTCTACAACTACAATCATGTCAACAACTTACGAATCACCAAATTATGTAATTATCATGTTGTTGTCATTCATAGACCAAGTCAATTCATACTAAAATACATTTAGACAAACTTCCACTATATTTACCCAAACGGGTCAAAACCACATTTTTCACTTTAACACTTTCAAACACAATTATAAATGTTATAATCATAACATTTAACAATTCATAATTAATTAGTCATTTCCACAAGACCGACTGTAACACCTCACTTTTTAAAACACCTTTTAAAACATATTTTTAAATAAAAATATTACAAAGTCCAATATCCTGAAATATGGTTTGACAAAAACCTTTTAAAAGATTATCAGAGTTATAAAACACGGTGTTACAAAGATAATATCATAATCATAGGATAAACGGGATCTACCTATAAGCTTCCGAGCTAAACATCTCTAGGCCACCTCTATCGCGACCTTCTAATCTTTCAATCTCGAACCTGAGTACATAGACAAAACAAAGTAGTACGTGAGACAAAATAGTCTCGTGAGATACATGGGTTTTAGACCCAACATTAATATATAAATAATCACACATAATAAATATATATATAGATATATATTTATATACCTTAGGTACCTCCGCGGTAACCCTAACACATTCATATACATCGATCACCTCTTCGGTAATCCTATCACATTCATTCATAGCCTATTCGACCCGTCAAGTTGTTCAGAATGCCTCCAAATCAACGAGACCCCATTTTTGTCCTACTAATCAGAATGCCTCCGATTTAGTAGATCCCCCTTTGTCACCTTGTCCAAGCAAGGTGACCCATCTTATCTTACTAATCGGAATGCCTCCAATCTAGTAAGATACAACATCTTGTTGGATGATCGGAATGCCTCCAATCCACCCGCTTTAAAGATACCATGATAACCAGAATGCCTCCGATCTATCACGTACCTGTCCTATTTCAGTCTACCCGTTATAACCATTACATGTGACTATATGTCACATCTATCATCAATGCCATAAGGCCATCATACAATCTATCCACATGCTAATCTTAACTAGCATTCACATAATCAAATCAACCAGTCTCATTATTAGTAATCACATATTATAAAAGTATACTCTTTTACATCATATCAATAATTAGTTATTAATTACATTTCATTATCATGATCTCTTTCAAAATCATCAATCACTTTAGACATACTTAGATAGTTTACTATTTATCACTTTCTCATCTTTTCCATCATATCTTTATTAAAAATCATTTATTAATAAAGACTCACAAAACATCATATATATTTTAAAAAAAAACATTTTCTATGTACCCAGTTTTAAAAGTCTCATGTACTCACCTTAGCCAAGCTAACTCCACATCGTGTCCATTAACACGAATCCTTGCTTTCTAACTTGTGAAATGTCACCAATCTTTAGGTCTTCTTGACCTACCATCAATATCATCATATAATCTAGTTATTATCCATAACTAGTCACTAATCAATCTAAAATAACCTCCTTAACCACCAAGTTGATCCAACTTGGTGGAATCTCAAACCCTAGTTCAAGATTTCCATCAACAAAACCCGAATCTAACAAGAACACAAGGTTCTTAAGCTTACAAAGAGTGTTCTACACCCATCTTAGTCATCTTCCCAAAGATAACTTGGTAGGTTACCCAAACCACCATTTTCCCCCAAATAAAGTCCATAACTAGCTAGATAATCATCAAATCCATGCTATGAACACATTTTCCTTGACAATATGTTGTCGATCTAAGTTATATAAACCCAATTTCATCACCCATTACAAACCCTCAAACTAGGGTTTACATACTTCACCATTTTCACCCAAAAACATCATCCATAACTAAAAGGAGTAGAGATTTACCTTATATTTCAACAATGGAGTGAGAATCTTCAAGATTGAGTGTGAAAATTGGTTTCAATGGCCTCTTTACACTCAAAATCGTATACTCACACTTGGGAGAATGTTTTAGGGTTTGGAAATGAGAGAAATGACAAGAAAACCCGATTTTATGCTGATTCAGCAGAGTTCGCGCCGTGAACTCGTCGTGAACTGATCGTGAACTTTCAAAAATCAAAAACCCAACATCCCTGATCAAAGTTCACGTTCGTGAACTTTGGCCTGCAGTTTTTGTTGCCCTTTTCGACACGGTTTCGTCCATAACTTTCTCATACGATGTCCAAATGACACGAAACCAATTCCTACGTTCTTTAAATGATTTATCCTTATTTTTCATATTTTTTCATAATTTATTTAACACAAAAGAAATTCGGGTCGTTACACCGACCCCATTACTAGACTAATATCAACAACTTCCAACTACTAGTTGTACTTTGAACATAAACTACCATTTCCACCAAATGACACCATAACTTGCCAAACACCAAAAATAACTTTTCTAACATGTTATTTTAACATAACTATCAATATAAGTCATACAACCCACAAATGACATTTTACACCGACTAATCACTTAAACTCAATAACTAGTTCATATTATGACATAAAACCCATACAACAATATAACTAACAATTCCATTCTTTGTAAATAACTTCTTATTTATCCTTTTCTATGTATTTATTTGGAAAATCTCTATTTTATTGTACAATAGAATCATGCTTAACTTAGTAGTACAATATGCTAAAACCACTTGTACAATTGTTAACTCCTCCAAACAAAAGTCAAACCTCACACACACCCACACCACACTCACGCACATGGTTCATAGACCACACATACTTGTACATTTTGCTAAAATGCTTGTACATTTATCTAAAATGCTTGTACAATTTGCTAAAATGCTTATACCTTGTTAACTCCTCCATCATAGTTGTTGGAGCTAGTGGGAGCTACACAAGAAAATCACAAAGTTTGTAAGTGTGTCGTTAAGACATAAGTTTTGAGCGAATCTAATAAGTCAAAACAAATGTTTAATTTCATTATTAAACATGTGAAAAACTAGGTGTGTTAAACTAGATTTATGTTTCAAGTTTATGAATCATAAAAGTTTTAAAAGTTTAACATAAGTTTTAAAAGTTTTTCAACAAAGATAAAACAAGTAATTTTTATTATGCTAAAGGTTTTTAACAAAACCTAGTAAAACGTTTTGTACACCTCGTTTTAGGAATACATATAAATCGCGCAATTCTTGAAACTATAAGTTTTAAAGAATAGTTCTTAAGTTTTTTTTAAAAAAAGGTGTCTTGTAGAATTCCTAAATTCACAAGTCACACATTTTAAACAAGGATTAAGATTGGAATAAAGGTTTAAGTTTAGTTTAAGACTTAAACAAACCCAAGAAAATCTTAGATCGAAGTACTATACACCTAATGGAACACCTCACTTATTCAACGATATTCATATTGTGAGGATAAAGAACCTTAGATATGGTATCAAATCATTGCGAGTGTCAGGGTGCGTAAGGTTCTGTGATAATCGGGAGTCCCGGCGCAGAGCATCGCACTGTCTTAGATGGTCTGATCTATTTTGGTGATAATCGGGAGTCCCGGCCCAAAAAGTACTTGAGTAGAATAAACATACTAGATTTTGTTACTAACTTAGAAATGTACAAATTAGATTGTACAAGGTTGTAACAAGTTATAAGTCTAAAGATTCTACGACCCCTAGGAATCGTGTCAAGACTTGATACGATCGGTAAGGATGTTACCTACCAGAAACAGCATGTCTCGTCGGGAAGTGCCCAAACCTTGCGGCGAGAATGTGATATATGGATCCTAGGCCTAAAATATAAATTATGGGTTTTTAATATATTTTAGAGAATGTTTATTGATGATTACTAATTAAACTGGGTTTGATTTGTATATGGCAGCAACAAACACAACCATAACCTACAACAAACTGTCGCGACGTTTCTTTCTAGGAAAGAAAGAAAAGACTGGGTCAAATTTCCTCAATTGGAGGCGTGATTTTAAGATCATGCTCAGACAAGAGAGGGATAGGATTGACCGAGAAAGAAACGTGTTGAAAACCCCTGCCAAGGATGAAGAAAACGAACCAGGACAAGCATTTTACGTTTGTAAGGCGTTCGCTTCTTGCAAGATGGCTAAGGGAGCATCAGTAGGCACACACGTCATGAGAATGAAAGTGCACGTTGATCACCTTACTAGACTTGGTCACCACATGCCATTGCAGTTAGCAATTGACGTGATACTCAACTCATTGTCCGATGACTACAAGTTCTTTGTAGCCAACTACAGCAAACGTGATATGGATAATTCCATTCCCGAGCTACAATCCATGCTCGAGGATGTTGAGTTGAATATTGAGACCAATTCTAAAAGGGGTCGCACAAGTGATGATAGCGATGAAGAAGGGCATGGTGGTAAAGGAAAGGGTAAAACCTATCCTAACCAAGGAGTGCCAAATGGTAAAGGTGTCAAATAAAAGGTCAAGAATGTTAAGCCTAACACAGCGAGGATCGAGAATTGGTGCTTCAAGTGTGGTGAGGCTGGGCATTGGAAAAGGAATTGTCCAAAGGGTGCAAGTGGTGGTGGAGGAAACGCAAGTTCCTCAGGTAACACAACCACACTTCTTAATCACTTTAAGATACTTGTAAAGTACATTACGAGTAATCTAACTTTTGCAATCGTTTATTGCATGAGGAGGTGGAAAGTGATAGTGACCGGCATGAGATGGTGATGATCCCACGAGCACCAAGTTTTATAATTTAGTAGTTTTATGGATTCAATAAAAACAATTTTAATTTCATTGTTTTGGGATAATTTTTATTTTATGTTAAAACAAGTTTTTCTTTGGTTTTAATTAATTTTGAATCCATGGTTGAATTATATTGTGTGCATGTGTGATAATTACACTAGTCAAAGTTTATGACTAGATTATAAGTCAAGTTTTTGATTTACTTATATTTCATGTTTTATACTTGTTTGATTGTTGTATGAATGAATAATGTCTTGATAGCTCAAGGTACTTAGATACTAGTAATTAGAAAGTTTTTCTAATGAAAGTATTTAAGAGTTTTATGGAAGCATAAGGTTCAAAAGTTATTGAACTTAGTTGAAATATCTTAAGTAATGGTCATTACTTATGATAGAAAGTTTTAAAGTATTAGTATTAATATAGTATGATTATATTGGATATAATCAAGATAGACTTTAAGAGTATTATTGCAAGTCTTTCATACTTGTAATAAAGAATTTGATGAAGTCATAATTCCCTAACTGGAATAATTGGATATTCGTAAAATCCAAGAGAAATGACTTAGACATTAAATGAACTCTCAAAAGGGACAAACTATATTAAAGTATTTAAGAATTAAAAGGTATTATTGCAAGTCTTTTATACTTGTAATAAATACATTATTTAATCAATCCATAATTCCCTTATAGGAATAATGGATATTTGAGAAATCAATGAAATGACTTTGGCATTAAATGAAGTTCTTAAAAATTACTAAAACATTTAAGAATTGGAAGTATCGTTTCAAGTGTTTTATACTTGTTAGATACAGTAATCAATAAAGGTCATGATTCCCTAAACAGGAATAGTGGATATTCGCAAATCCAAAGGATGATCTTAACTATTGATAGAATTATTAAAAGATTAAACTACGAGTTATTGACTAGGTCAAAGTAGTAGTTTAAGTAATGCTTAAATTCCATAAAAGATAGTGGGAGCTAAGACTAACATAATTCATTAAAGATGTTAATGAATTTAGTGAGTTAGTAAGACATTAACAACAAGGTTTTACCAAGTCGTTAGCTAAAGAGTTAAGAGAAATAATAAATGATCGTTAATTAGACTATTGCAAATCTAATAGCGTGATCACGAGTCCTGTGATTAATTATTGCATATCTAATAGGTTGTTCACACTCCAGTGGATAACATAATCATTTAAGGAAATTTCTTTAACTAGTAATGATATATCTACAAATCAAGTAACTAAAAGAGGCTTTAGTTACAAGGAGAATTTTATGAATTCAAGAAACTAAGGAGTTAATTTCCAATCATCCGATGTTTGCGGAATTACATAAAAGGCAAGACTAGAAAATGTTCCAAATGTTGCATGAACAATATCTAGCAAAGACAAAAGTAATAGTATTCCTAAATACCCGTCTTATGTTTTTAGTTTAATAGAAATGATTGGTTTAGTGATAGAGTTACAATTAAGATTGTAAGAGTCATTAAGTAATCAACACGAACAAAAGGAATAAGTAATGATCCAGTAATAATTCAGTATCTATGTCCAGTGAGGAATAATACATGAGTTAGTATTATTGTTATTTAGACTTTGTATGTTTTACAACATCCATGAATAAAAGTCGATTTATTCAAAAAGATAAAAATCCGTGACTACTCGTGTTGGTGGGAACCTCGATGGGACGTTAACGTCATCACGATATTTGGTGGTAGATTCGAAGTTCTTCGAAGATAGCTACACAAGTTTTGTGTAAACTAAATATCGGTGATATTCTGTTGGAGTCTCAACGAATATTGGATTGACCACCGTGACAATACTTCGTGGTTGAAAAGATCAAAAGTATTGTTCACTAGGATTGTCCTTAAGCCTGAGGTATTTGGTTTAGGATACGATGACTAATGTACTTTGGTTCGTCTTAGACAAGTCTGAAATATGTTTGTCATACGAGGTGATAGTGGGTACAAAGGAAGTTGTATTTTGAATCGAAATATAACAAGATGGTAATTGCACCTCCTTTTTAGGAGAAAAATTTATGGGTCCTTTGACATGATGAGATAACTGGAAAGTGCATGGTCATGCCCAAACGAACTGATTTGTTCTTTGTCGTTTATCACAACAGTTTGAATCAAGAAGTCATGAAATGATTTCGAATACAGGAGTTGATAATTTCTACCATTCTCGTATTCATTATCACAAATATCGTGCTGCAAAGGATAAGCCTAACATAGTTGCCCAAGAAGTAGAGACAGAGTGTTCTTTACTAGGAGACGCTATTAAAGAGTTTTTCATAAACTATACCTGGATTACATAAGCTGTTTTTATGAGGTTGGTTACCTACATGCCCATCTAGAAGGCCACTGTAGCTCGTATCATTAAGACAAAGGTTACGAACTTGCACAAGTGGGAGTCTGAAGGATTTATGTGCACAGTTAGTCAACCTATGATGATACATCCATGCCTACGAAACACCTAAGGGTCACACCGGTGAGTGCATGTAATACGAGCAAGATAAGCAATGATACTACGAAGAGGAATGATTCATAATAGTCATTATGAATCAGTTAAATATTAAGTTAAGTTTAACTTATTACTAGATTAGTTTGACTAACTAATTAATACAAGTGTTTGTATATTTATTAGTTGAGTAAATATACAATGTGTTAATTAAAGGTTATCCATGATATGATTTAAAGCTATTAAATCATATAGTAATTGGATAATATTGTTGTATAAATTATATGAAGGTTATTATATAATTAATTGTTAAAAGTATAAATACAAGTATATAATTCATATATATGGGTACCGAATTATTAGTGTATTAATACTAGACATTTAATAGTTAAGTGCAACAATAATAAACTAGTTATACTATAAGGGATGGGAATGATAAAAGGAAGTTTAATTAAAGATCTAATATTAATTAAACTAGAAGTGTTCTAAGCGTAACTTATTTGTATATAAATAAGAGGCTTAGGGTAACCCTAAAACCTTACACACCTCACACGAAAATCATCCTCCCTCCTCCCTTTGATTTTCGGCCGAACCCCAAGAACACCGTCACTTGGTGTTCTCCGTTCTTCGTGTTCTTCAAGTATTGAAGAACAAGTTTATTGCTTAGATCAACTAGAAGATCGCTCGATTTGTTCATCATCGGTGGACTAATCTTAAGCAAACAACAAGGTACGTTTTGAGAAACACTTTTCTCCCTTCTCCCCTCTTGAACGAATTCGACCAAAGAACCCTAGGGTTCTTTGGTTGATGGTCGAACGAACCACACAAGCAATGTGTGTGTTCGAGTTCTTCGTACAAGGTTTCTTTCTTGTTAATCTAATCTAGATTTCCAACATCCCAATCCTTTAGGGTTTAAGGATTAGGTTTAATCCCACTTCCGCTTTTAGGGATTAAATCAGCTAGTTGGTTTTAACCGGTCAAGAACAAGTTCATGTTCTTGGTCAGTATGGTTCAAACTAAGTAAACTAGGAGATCGGTCCTATGGGACGACCAGTCTCAAGATGTGGGTGAAACGCTTCAAAATCTTACTAACAACAAGCATTTACATCATTTTCTATTTAAGTCAATCTTACATAAGCGTACACTTGGACTATAAACAAAAAACGGAATTTGTATTAGATTTGAACTGCAATTAAAATGGAAACATAATTTGACATTTGTTTCAACCTTTAAGTTTTTTAAAAATCCAGCATTTGCAAGTTTCATCAGATAAAAGTAATTTTCGTAGTATTACGATAAAAGTTCAGAGAAACACATCGTATACATACAAACATGTATTTAGATTTCTTCGAATGATTAAAACTTGCCCCAAGTTAAATCTCAAATATGATTACAGTCAAATCACTATTAGAATCATTAATCAGAGATGTGCAAAATAACCAAAAACTGAACCTGAACCTACCTGGTACCGATCGAACAGTGAAATCACCTATAATTGCCAATTCTTTTAAGTAGTCTGAATTTTCTATTTATTTAAAGTCTTTATACTTTGACATAAGGGTGTGTTCGGTTTCGAAATCGGACTCGAGTAATTTTCGGGTTTATAACCGGAAGGAACCGAAATTTAAATTTTTTCTTATAATTAGCAGCTAATGGCGTAAATTTACTTTAAAAAAATACTATCTTTTGATACAATATTGTATTAAGTCCTTATGAAAGCAATTGACAGCAGGCATTCAACAAGAAGCACTTACAGATGCCGAACTAGACAGACTTCTCTATTTATTGTTTCTATCTACGGTTTCATGTAAGCAATATTAACAATAAACTAGATGGGTACTCGTGCAATGCACGCAACATCGGGTACTCTATAACTATATTTTATATTGACCAATTAGTGGGTGATGGTGGCGCTAGTGTGGTGGGTGATGGTAGTGGTAGTGATGGTGGTACTGGTAAGTTTCAACTTTTTAAACTTTAACCAATTTATTAACATAACTATTATCTATTAGAATCACTTGGGATGTGCAAAATAACTGAAAAAGTAATCCGAATTAGAACCAGTTGTACCTGATTTTTGGTCCGGTTCTCAATTCTTATTTCTTTTTTCTGTTCTGGTTCTTGGGTTTGTTAGTTCGGTTCCATTTATTTCGATTCTAGAACCAGAAGGTGAATAATATGTATAATGAGTAAGCATGACTATTTTTTTTTTTATCGAAACTTAAAGTACTAAACCGAAAATAGAAGAATACAAACAATTATTTAATTTTATGTATTCTAATTCTTATTTCTTTTTTCTGTACTAGTTCTTAGGTTTGTTAGTTCGGCTCCATTTATTTTGATTCTAGAACCAGAAGGTGAATAATATGTCTAATGAGTAAGCATGACTATTTTTTCTATCGAAACTTAAAGTACTAAATCGAAAATAGAAGAATACAAACAATTATTTAAATTTATGTATTCTAAAACTCTATTAAAATGTTGTACAAAATTCATGGTATACTAGAACGAAATATTATTTTTGCCAAAAAATAACTTTTGCATGTTCTCTCCTTATTTCCAAAAAAGTAAATAAAAAACAAGGGATAATTTCATACATATCCTTGTAAACTTCCAATATTACGTATATATCCTTGCAAACTTCATTATTACGTATATATCCTTGCAAACTTCATTATTACGTATATATCCTTTCAAAACTTTAAAATTCTCATATATATCATTTACCATTAATCTAACCTAAATTAATGGTAAAATACCCTAAATACCCTAAATACCCTTAACCCTTCATTAATCAAGTGATTAACCTTCTTGGTCGGCCGTCATACATCTAGGTTCAGACCCCATTTGCATCACTTCAGTCGTATGCGTATATCATCCAAATTAGATATGTTGCTTGGCCCCAAGCAACCATACACGAGAAGAAAGTTAATATCGATATATATAATCCATAAATTTAATGCGTGAATGGTGGTCTGAACCAATATGTAAGTATGAATAAATCGTAAATATGAAATTACGAAAGGCTGTAAATGAGTATTATGATGGCCGACGAAGAAGGTTAATCACTTAATTAATGAAAAGTTAAGGATATTTAGGTATTTTACCATTAACTTAAATTAAGATATATATTTTTTTAAATTTTAAAAGTTTTAAATATTATTAAATTAGGATAAAGGATATATATGAGAGTTTTAAGGTTTTGGAAGGATATATACGTAATAATGAAGTTTGCAAGGATATATCCGTAATATTGAAAGTTTACAAGGATATGTATGAAATTATCCCAAAAAAGAAAGGCTTGATGCATATTTAGTAAGACCACTGCCAACTACACTGGTTGGAGAGTCGTTGGCATGCTCCCTTCAGTTGGTGATTCAATTGTTTTGTTCCGGTCTCCGAAGTGTAAAGAGATGATTGGTTACGATAATTTTGTGGGTATTAGTATTTTTTGCATGTGGGTATTTTATGTATAAAAAAATTATTAAGTGAAAGAGTGTTGTTGCTATGAATATGTCACTTGAACTGTTATAACGTGTTACTAAATTGACAAAAACTAAAATATAAATAAGTATTATGATTTACGGTTGAGAGTAGTCTACTTATTCTATTCTTGTAACTTAAAAGAAAATAAAATGCATGCTCAAGATTTCGACATTTTTAGAGCAATCCACTTTTACATTCGGTTTAATTTTCTGTTTCAACATCTCATTCACATTTCGAAAGGGATAATGATCGACTATGCTTACACGTACGTTACTACGTTATACAAACATATCACATTTTACAAATGTATATATGCACATATCTGTATTACTGTATATCATTTTACAAAAACCACTATTTTTATTTTTATTTATTGAATACCTAAAGCTTGAACTCTCCTAACTAACGACAAAGATAACATATTTCTTTCTTTCCATTCTTCGGGTTTTTCCTTCCTTTGCATAACTTCTGTTAGCCATTTGTCACGGCCTTCAAGTATGCTAACAACTTGACACATATTCGGTCTTGAACTCGGGTTTGACCGTGTGCACGCCATACCCAACTTAACCAACCTAACAAGCTCTTTTTTATCATACTCTCCATCAAGTGTGGGGTCCACCAATTCTTTATAATCCCGTTTCCGGGTCTCGAATTCATGTACCCGTTTCACCAACAACACTTCCGGCTGCCGGAAATCCACCGCCATCTGTCCGGTCACCACCTCGAGCACCACCACGCCGAAGCTGTAAACATCCGCCATCGTGGTGGCTTCCCCTGAATTCATATACTCTGGCGATATGTACCCGAAAATACCGCGAACCGAACTTTTTTTATAGATGTTGTCGATATGATGGTTGTTTCCGTGTTCCTTTCTTGTTAGAAATTCAGCTAATGCAAATGAACCGAGTCTAGGGTTCATATCAGGCTCGATGTTAATAGCCGAAGAAGTGATGTTTTTGTGAATCACTTGTTCGTCCCATTCGTTGTGAAGGTACTGAACCGCACTCGCAAGTGATTTCACAATTTGGTAACGGTGAGCCCATTGGACCACGGGCTGTGATTTTCGGTGGTTATGGTGTTTTAAAAGTTGGCCTAAGACACGGTTAGCCGAATAGTTGTACACCACAAGTGTTTCACCTTGCTCGGTGCACCAACCGTGGAGCTGCACAAGGTTCCTATGGCAAAGGCGACCCAAGTTCGAGAGCTCATTTGTGAAACGGGCTTGTAGAGCAGGGCATGTTTTCATACCGAGCCGTTTCACTATTATATCTTGGTTATCGAGAACCCCGTAGTACGCGGTCCCAAAATCAAGCTCGGCTAACCGATTAGAATCCGAGAAATCGTCGGTAGCGGCTATGAGCTCCTGGAAGGTAATCTCACGTGGCGGTTTATTCATCGGGAATGTTTTCGATTGACGACGGCTTAAACGAGTAGTACTCATCGAGATGATCATACTCGAAATCCTATCATCACCGCTAATGTACCCAACCTCTGAGCTTACATACAAGCTTTCTCCCCTGGCGGAGAGGTAGTTTGTTGGACTCTCGGAGTTTGTAGTAGCCACCATGGTGGTGGTGGTGGTGGTGGTGGTAGTGGTTGTGGTTGTTGGTGTAGTACTACTAATTGGTGGAGATATAGAGATATACCGAGGGTGCGTTTTGAAAGACGGAAGCTCGGGGAGCTTCTCACCGTTGCCCGAAAGTGATTCCACGATCCATTTCATGTCGGGTCGAGCCTGTGGATCGTGGACCGTGCATAACAACCCGAGACGGATCAAATACTCCATGTCATGAAGTTTATATGATCCATCTTTCAATCGACGATCTGCACCTTTTAAATATTGTTTATCATCGGATAATTCTCTAATCCAATCGAGAAGAATAATCTTCTCGTCCGGAAATGTAAGATCAATCGCTTTTCTTCCCGAAGCAATTTCAAGCAACACGATTCCGAAGCTGAATACATCTGATTTTGCAGTGGCAACACCTCCTTTATGGAAACTTTCTGGCGACAAATATCCGATTGTGCCGCCAATACGCGTGGTGTCCGCCGCCGTAAACTTAGGGTGTTTTGCCGATGGTGTTCGTATTTGAAACTTAAGTTCATGCTCTAACCACCGAGCCAACCCGAAATCACCTAGTCTTGCATTGAAATGAGAATCGAGCATAACGTTGCTCGTTTTCACGTCCCGGTGTATAATCTGGCCCTCCAATTGCTCGTGTAAGTAAAACAAAGCGGTCGCTAAACCCTTAACGATTCTCACTCTCAGATCCCACACGAGTACCGCCCCCGCTCGCCGGAAAAGTACCCTATCAAGGCTGCGATTTGGCATGTAGTCATAGACAAGAAGTAGCTGATCATCGTGAACACACCACCCACGTAACGGGACAAGATTCCGGTGGCGGAGGTTGGCCACTGCCGCCAGCTCCGCCTCGAAAGTCTTCTCAAACCGCTCACCGGTTTCCATCAAACATTTCACCGCCACCACGGTTCCATCACTCGGTAAAACCGCTCTATAAACTCTCCCGAACCCCCCGCTCCCGAGGATCTCGGTTTTACTAAACCCTTTTGTGCCTATGTAAAGCTCGGAGTAGCTGAAGGTTTTCGGGCTGTGTCCCGAAAACACCTTTCCGTTTGGGAATTGGACTCCTTCGGTGTCGTGAAAGACACCGGACTGCTGGTGGCAGAAACCACAAGAACGGATGTTCGGTTTGGCATCATGCAACCAGTGGAAAGCTCGCCGGAAAACACCGGGAACGTGTAGACCACATGACCGGTCGTGTTTGTGTGAGTTGGTATCCGGTGGTTTACTATGGTGGTGATCATGGTCAACCGGACTCTTTTCGTCACTTTCCGACGATAACACGAAGCAGGGGCTAATGATGTGCATGGTGGCGGTTGTGGTGGTGATAGTGGTGGTTGTGGGTTGGTTCCGGTAGCATGAGGGATTGAGGATGTAGAGAAGGATAGAATTGCATAAATAGACGACTGTGTGTTTGTGTGTGGTTGTATTCAACCTTTGCTAACGTGATTAGTATGTATGGTTGAATAACACGGTCTAGCCGTGACTTGTGACTACTTGCACACTATGCAATAAAATTTGTACGACTCATTAATTCTTAGCATGATAACTTGTATATCGTGCTGTGAAACTTATACATATTACATTTAAATTGTCTTTGTTTGGAGTTTGGACGGTTAGACCGTTTTTTGAGATTATCTTTTTCATATTT